>JANKOE010000206.1:5925227-5937036 GCA_026284465.1 Erythroxylum citrifolium | reverse complement strand
AATAATTAAAATATATTTCAAATAAACATTAATTTTTAAATTATTTATTTTGTTAAAATAACATAATATTAAAATAAATATTATACAAGATATTAAATAAATTTATTTAATTAAAAATAATTTATTTTTTATGTTTTATCTAATGTGTAATTATTATTAGTAATAAAAATATAATTACATTAACATTAACAATAAAATAAGTTTTTATTTTTATTTAAAAAATAAAAATAAAAATTAAAAATTAAAACAGAAAAATAAAAGTAAAACCGAATGGCCGATAAGGCTAGTTTCACATCAATTGAAAACAAAAAATATTCTTAGTTAATGACTAAAAATTTTGAATAATTGATGTTTACATTCAAACCGAAAAAGGAAATGGAGATGAGATTGTCAAAGTTAGAGAGATTACTTTTAGTTGGAGCTTTTTCCTGGAAAGTGAATCACAACCAAGAGATGGGAACTAGGGGAGGGATATGCAGTATATAACATATATTATGGGCACGGGGGAGTTGTTGTCTCGTTCGAGGGAGGTGGCTTCTGCCTTCAATTTTCTCGGAGAAATCAATGGAAAAAGAAGGGTGTGGTTCGGTGGGTCAGTTCCAAACTTAAAGGAAAGACGAGGAAAAACATAAGAAACTGACATCAAAGATGGAACGGCGAAACTCGTCCATATTTGAGGCTCAGTTTTACTGGCCTGACTCACCTTCTTTTTCTAATTTGTCTTTATGCAGGTCAGGTTCAACAGGTTGCCAACAGGATCCGGCACCCTAACACTGCAGCTCGGTTTCAACCGGATAGACTCATCGGTTGGACCAAACTCCCACCTGGGTAGGTAAAGTTGAATACTGATGGAGCCTGCAAATTATCTGCGTCCTCAACCTCCGTCGAGAGACTGCTACGGAATAGTGCAAACAACTGGATTAGAGGATTTACGCATAACTTTGGATGGTGCTCAACTTTATCAGCAGAGCTAGGGAGAGTTTATTCAGGCCTTACTCTTGCTTGGGATCTGGGGTATCGTCGGATAGAACTGAAAATCGATTCTACAAAGGTGATCGAGATCCTGTTCTCCGCCGACACTTGCTCTCGGATGGTCAATCCCATAGTCATGGAAATTTACAAGTTGTTTACTCGCAATTGGACTGTTACTTATCGGCATATCTTCCGAGAGGGTAACAGATGTACCGACTGACTCGCAACTTATGCAACGCATTTTGACTTAGGCATTCATTATTTAACTTTTACACCTATAGGGTGCCACCTCATCTTCCTTATTTATCCGGGTTGTATTTCCCGAAATTTGCTTTGTAATTTTTTTGTTGTTTTTCCATTATAAAAAAAAAGGGGGTCTCTCTCTTTATGGTAAGACCTTAGAAAATGAATGCTAAGAAAGACATATGAAGGTTTCATTTTCTCTTCTTAATATCCTTTTTTTGTCTACAAAAGTTTTTCTAAAAAACGCAACTATGGTTTCTTTGAGATCTACGAGGTTCTAATTTAGACCATCTTCATATTATTAAATAAAGATGGTATATCTATATTTAAATAGGAATGTACTATTATAAACTGTACTTTTTTTTATAAATATAAAGTGACGAGGGAAATATTTTAAAAATTAAACAGAAGTTAAATTTGTAAAATAAGAGATTTAAAACTTTAAAGGTTTGCTTAATATTAGATTGTAATAAAACTCGTTACTATTGAATAAAAATAAAAATTTAAAATATAACCGAAAGAAATTCTCTTTATTCATTGAAAAATCTAAAGTTTAATTAAAAACAGATTATTAAATTTAAGTTAACTGGTTTATCTTAGTTTATAAGAACTTATTAATTTAACAAAATTTGACCGATTAATTAATAAACTGATCAATTCTTAAAAATAAGAATTATTAAAATAAATCAAATTAAAAAATTAAAAATCGTATAAAAAAGTTGAAGAGTTTAAAATTTTTCTGCTTAAATTGACTAGATTTTTCAATGAATAAAGAGATTTTTAAATTGACTAGATCGGCTGAGATTTTTAATTATTATTTGAGAGTAGATAGTATTTAATATTTTATTATTTATAAATTGATTTTTAAAATATATGAAATCTTAATTCAATTAAATTTTAAGTCGTGTAAGCATGGACGGATCCACGTTAGGGAGCAAACGGAGGCACTTGTTTCCACTATCTCTAAAAAAAATTTATATAAAAAATATTATTTTAAATTTTAATTCTATAAAAAATAAAATTTTTATTTTTATTAAAAATTGACCGTCAAATGCAAGAACACGAGGCTTCTCCACTTAGTGCTCCTGCATTTTATGTTTATTATATTATTTATGTTGTTTACGACCGTTGACAGGCGTCTCAGAACTGATGTCTTCCCGGTTTCCTCTTATTATGGACGGGTGGGAGAGGGTGGTTGGTGCGAAGCTTCTGGGCCATGTCCGATAAGAGATAACAATTTTTTATTTTTGTTTTTATTTCAACATTTCAACAAAGTCATTACTTTACCTACAAATTTGGACCTTTTAACATTACCGAGTGGACCTGAACTAGTAGGTGCCTCCATTACTTACCGTTGGAAGGTGTTTTGGCACAGAATGGGACCTGTCCTAGTTTTTTTTTTTTTTTGAAACGAATGGGACCTGTCCTAGTTTGCACCTAAGTTGCTCTTCATTGTATCGAGAAGATGCTGAAATGCCCAGTTAAGACCAAACCGTGTCCTTAATTTGACTGTTAATTGTTTAATTTTTTATGTTCAAGGGCAATTAATTTTTTTATGTTAATAACCTAAAATCATTTCTAGTGACGGAGTCAGAAATTTAATATAGGAGGGTCTAAATATTTATTTTTTAAAATTTTGGAGAGCCCAATATCTTACTGACTCTTAAATAACTTTGTCCTTTTATATATATATATATTAAAAAAAATTTAAAAAAACTTTGAGGGGCCCAAGGCTCCATGTAGCTACGGTCATTTCATAAATAAATAATTCAAAATTAAGTGATATATTTTATTTAATTGAGATTTATAACTTCAATGTATATTATGCAATTTACTAATTTTAAAATAGCTATAATTCAACTTTAAAATGTTTAATTTGCCACTCTTTTGTTGTATGGTAAAAATAACTTGATTTGATTTAAATTTATTTTGATAAAATGATCATATTTTATTCCTCTAAAAAAATAAAATTTAAAAATTTTGGATCGATTCGACCTAATTTATCATTAACACTATTTTGGTCTGGCCTAAGTAAGTTTGATTATTCATTTTATTGGAGCTTAAGTAACACATTGAAAAAGTACATTGAATAATAGTTATTCATGGAAATGTGTCCTTAATGTATTAATAACATCAAAAAGTTCTTATATATATATATATCATAAAATTAATAATTAAATTTTAAGTAAAATAATATCATTTTAATTCAAAACAATCTTACCATTTGTGACAAATTAACTCATTTGAACTCAATTTTGATTTAAAATTCAACAAATTCAAATTTTATATATTAATTTTGATTTGGATAAAATTGAATCTCATTCAAAATATTAACCATAATACGAACTTTAATTCAAATTAAAATTTCAATTAAAAATTAATCAAATTCTTCAACATTTTTATCATAATTATTGAAGTTCTTTGACTCCAATTAGGTAATTATTAAATTGCCTATATAAAATTTTATTTAATTTGCTCTTTATAATTTTTGAAATTAATCTAATAATTGACATTATTAAACGCTTAAAATCTAAAGCTCAAAAGCCTACTTGCAAGTTGAGAGCAACATTGTCCTGGCCTCACAAAGTGGATAATGGGCCATGTTGGATTGTGTTATGGTCCGAGCCTTTAAGATATACTTCAAACTTAATTTATAATTTAATCAAATTTAAAATAAATTAAATTGTATATTTAAAATAGTTATATTTTAATTTTAAATATTAAAATAATTATATTAAAAATAATATTTTATTGAAAGTATTTAAGCCATTTATATTAAACTTTAAAATAATTATTTCATTTAAATTTAATTTAAAATTCAATTAAATATAATCTATTTATTTTAAATTAGATGAGGCCTAAATCTCAATTAGTCCTATAGATAAAATTTTACGGTGCAAACGAGTCCACGTCAGCATTTGCTTCCCCGACGATTGGATCCAATCACCGCCCGAGTGGGTCTCACTCTCCTTTAAGTAATATCAAACCTAGGCAATAATTTTCCTCACCCCGTGGGGTGAAACCGCGTTCTAGGCAACTTTATCCGATCAATAATTTCTCATCAATGGTCTGGATCAAACTTTGATTCCCACACGACAATACCCGATTCCCACTCCTTGAAGAAACAGGGCAAAACTGGGTATCAGGCCAGAGTTTTGAGGGTAATATAGGAAATATAACCAAATCTCTCTCTTCTCTGATAGGAGTTGCCTACTTGCCTTACTTCGTCGCTTGCTTTCTATGCGATTGCTTCTAAACTTGTACGCAAAAAAAAAAAAAGGAAAAAAAAGTTTTCTCTGGATAAACACATCCGTATCGATCAGGTGCTACCTTTATCTTTTCTAATCGATGTTATGAAATGTTGTTAATACGTAAGTTTTGTGTGTGTGTATGTGTACGTTTTTTTAATAATTTGAGAAGTTTGAGAAGTTATGAAAGTTTGCATCTTTGGCTGGTGACTTGCTGTTTCTTTTCTGTGCGGGAAGTTCATTTTATGAAACTGCTAATGGGTTTTTGCTTAGGAGCTATTTGTTGAATTGGTTATGTTTACTTTGGTGTTCTTCGGTTTTTGATTTATTTTCTTTGGTCTTAAGAGGTCGAGTATTCTTGAAGCATGTGTTTCTTTTCTTCATTTGTTTAGTGTTTTTCTTTATAGTTTTTGTTTCTAATCTAGCAGTAGATTTGATGCGGGAAGTAGAAATCATGAAAGATTTGTTTTTGGCGATTTTATCTGAAGCATACTAGATAGGTAGCCACTTTAGTTTGGCTGCATGTAAAATGATGCAAAAGCTTCTTATTGGTTTGTTTTTTTGGTTAGATATGTCTGAGGGTGCGTGCTGATATTTGAGAAGTATGAATTTGAGTTTTAGGTTGATGTTTCAGTTGGGGAATTTATTTAGGAACAATGTTGTGGATGTTATTGTATCTTTAGTAGCTAAAACGGACCTTCTAGCTCCTACAATATCTTGCTTAGTGGCTGTAGAATGTGAATAGCAATTGCTAGTTGTAAGGAAGTCGGCGATACTTCTTGGTAACATCCAGGAAATTCACATTTTTCAAAGCTCTTAACGTAAGAAATTTGTATCTTCTTTTTTTCAAGTGATAACTTGCTCATCAACTAGCCAAATGCTTTCCAAGTTTGTTCTCTCAAAATCCGTGAAGATTGCGGTCTCACATTGTCAAAGTTTACCCCAACTTTTCTTCAATTGGATAACATTCCTCTTTATGTGGTCCTATTACTTGTTACTTTGTGCTATTTTATCTTCAAATGAAGAAATTGTACTTTGGCACTATAGGTTAGGCCAACCTAGTTTATCTTACATGAAGCAGTTATATCCAACGTTTTTCAATAAAACGAACTTTCTTTTCAGTGTGAATTTTGTCAACTCTCTAAACACACCAAAAATTCTTATACACCTCGAGCCTATGAACCTAGTAAGCCTTTTTCCATCATTCATGGCGATTTATGGGGGCCATTAAGGGTTAGAACCAAAAACAATGTTAAATAGTTTGTAACTTTTATTGATATGATCATACAAGATTAACTTGGGTATATCTTTTGAAAGAAAAAGCAAAAGTTTTTCAGGTATTTAAGGAATTTTATTCCTTTATACTGAAACCAATTTCACACAAAAACCTAGATTTTATGAAGTGATAATGGTAAAGAATATCTAAGTCAATCCTTTGGTCAATTTTTAACCAACAATGGTATTATACATAAAACCTCATGCGCTAATACACCACAATATAATGGTTTCAGAAAGAAAAAAATAGGCATTTACTTGAAGTTGCTAGATCTATTATGCTAACAACAAATGTTCCAAATCATTTTTGGGAGGATGCTATTCTCACTTCTGCTTATTTAATAAATAGAATGCCATTAAAAATTTTGGGGTTTCATACACCTTTACAAAAATTGCTTGAGATTTATCCCTCAGTTCCCTTTGTTAATACTCTTCCTCAAAATATTTTTGGTTGTGTTGCCTTTGTGTATAATTATCATTGTGGCAAACTTGAACCTAGTGCACATAAGTGTATTTTCTTGGGTTATTCTTCTACTAAAAAAGGGTACAAGTGTTTCTCTCCTACTCTAAAACATTATTTTGTTACTTCGGATGTGACCTTTTTTGAAACGCAAGCCTATTAACCAAAAATACCCATTTAAGGGGAGTGAAGTGAGAGTGAATGGTTTTTTTTTTGGGAAGTGATGGCTCACTGGACACACTACACTGCCTTCTACACCTAGCCATGACTTAACCAGACCTATAAAGGACTCTGATTCTCCCAAAAACACATGTTTTGCCTAGTCTTGATCAAACCAAACCTGATTCTTATGAAACCATCTCTGAAATACACAATTTTGATAACACCAGACCTGAGATACCAAGTCCTGACACCATCATTCCCATTGAAGCTACTAATATAGCCGGTTCCAGTCACAAACTTGACCAGAATTGCATAAAAAACAACAAATGTGGTAAAGAGAAGGATACTAAAATTAGGGTGGACAGACAGGAAGACAAAAATCCTGAGGTGCCAACACGATTTTACTCAAGGAGGAAAGGCAAAAAGCAGGCACAATGTGAAGCAAAACCAGAAAAATCCATCACACTTCCCAAGCAAGGCCATGAATTAGAACCTACTGCAAATTCTGAGGACTTAGGATGGCCAATAGCTCTAAGGAAGGGAGTAAGATCTTGTACAAAGCATCCAGTCAACAATTTTGTTTCTTCTAACATGTTATCACTACATTTTAGGGCTTTTGCAATTCAATTATCTACTGAAAAATTACTTGAAAATTTCCAGAAAGCAGTGAAGGATCCCAAGTGGAGAGAAGCTATAGATGATGAGCTGAATGCCCTCAAGAAGAACCAGACCTGGGTAGTAACAGATTTACCATAGGGGAAAACAGTGGTTGGCTATAAATGGGTGTTCACCATCAAATATAATCCTAATGGAAGTATTAACCGGTATAAAGCAAGACTTCTAGCTAGAGGTTTCAAACAGACGCCTGAGATTGATTACCAGGAGACTTTGCACTTGTAGCCTAATTTAATACTGTTAAGATTCTATTATCAATAGTTGCAAATCTTAATTGGCCATTATATTAATTAGATGAACAAATGCCTTCCTCAGTGATGATCTTAAAGAAGAGGTATACATGAAAATACCTTCGGGACTAGAAGAAGCTACACATCCTCAGAGGGTATGCAAGCTCAGAACATCACTCTACGACCTGAAACAATCACCTCGGGCCTGGTTTGATAGATTTGCAAAGGCAATGAAGAAACTTGGCCACTACCAATGTCAAACTTATCACACCTTATTTGTTCGACGGCTGACTAGTGGTAAAATGACTATTCATATAGTTTATATTAATGATAATGTTATTACAGGTGATGATTGGGAAGGCATGAAGGAGCTAAAAGATGCTTTGGCTCAAGAATTTGAAGTTAAGGATATGGGCTGTTTGAGATACTTTTTGGGGATGGAGGTGGCCAGATCTAGTAAGGGCATTTTAGTGTCCCAAAAGAAGTATGCACTTGACCTTTTACAGGAAACTAGGATGATGGAGGTCAAAGCCTACTGAGATACCCATGGAATCAACTTATAAATTGAGTCTTAAAGAAGAAGGCACACCAGTGGATATAGGGAGATATCAAAGATTTGTTGGAAAACTGATTTATTTGTCTGACACTCAACCAATCATTATTTTTATTGTGAGTGTGGTTTGACAGTTTATGAGCAACCCTGAACAGGAACATATGGACGCAGTACTTAGAATCTTGAAGTATTTGAAAATGACTCCTGGAAAAGGATTATTCTTCAAGAAAAGCGAGACAAGGAGAATTGAAGTATTCATAGATGCTGATTGAGCTGGATTAGTGACTGATAGGAGGTCTACAACAAGTTATTGTTGTAGGAAAATTTTGGTGCAAGCATCATATACACACAGTGTGGAAAACAAAAAAAAATTTGTTATGGGACTTTCCCGAAGACCAGGATCTATGTGCTTATACAAGGAAATACTATAAAACCTAGTTGAATATTCCCAATTCACATATATGTTCATAATATATATATATATAGGAATTCATGACAATTACATAAATCAATTATTCATATAATAACCATGTACCTTGTGGTAGTCTCCTTCGTTCTTCGATCTTCGACTTGTCAGGTTGTTGCAAACCACAATGACCAAAACAGATCGTCTTTAACAGTATTCATGTAGAGATCGGAGAAACTAATCGAATCAAACTTTTTGATCCAAAAATGACTAGAATAAATACAAGAGTGCGAGCTCTCTTCTTTGTTTTAAGGAGAGCAAAAACGTGAAGGAGAAAAAGAAAATAAAGAATATAAGAAAGATGATGAGAGAATCGTGAAGATGACTTTTTAAAACTTATAAAACAATTTTACACGATCATCATCCTTTATTTGCTTTCATTATTTTGTCTTTTATCATTTAAAGACAATAAATGCAATAAGACAAAAATGCGACACTTTAAAACACCCACTCTCCATCTTACACGTCATATATATATATATATATATGTATTTATGCTGAGGTGGTCTAGTCACACTGGGGTTGGTCCTATCAGGTTTCGAGTGTGAAAAAAACACCGCTTATGACTTGCTTGGATTAAGTGTTAATCTAAGTGGCCAACATAACCGGAAACTTAATGGGTCACATGCTTAAGAATGATTTAGAGGATTTATAAAATAGTTTTAGATAAAGATCTATTATATGGAAAGCAATGTAACCAAATGGGTCCCGATAAAATCGAGATATGTCCCGCTGAGATTGCGACATCGAAATTGCTGAAACAGGTCTCCGGTATTATATATATATATATGTTAAGCTGGTTCATTCACACTGAGGTCGGTCTTACCAAGTTTCGAGTGTGAAAAAAACACCGCTTATGACTTGCTTGGATTAAGTATTAATCTAAGTGGCCAACATAACTGGTAGCCTAATAGGTCACACACATAAAATGACTCGGAGGATTCGTAAAATAGTTTTGGATAGAGATCCATTATATGGAGAGCAATAGAACCAAATAGATCCCGATAAGATCGTGACATGTCCCGATGAGATCACGACATTGAAATTGCTGAAATAGATCTCTGGTGTTTTTTTCACTCCCAAAACTTGGTAGGACCGACTCCAATGTGACTGGACCACCTCATATATATATAATGTGTAAGATGAAGAGAAGGTGTTTTAAAAGTGTTGCATTTTTGTCTTATTGCATTTATTGTCTTTAAATGATAAAAGACAAAATAATGAAAGCAAATAAAGGATGATATTCGTGTAAAATTATTTTACAAGTTTTAAAAAGTCATCTTCACAATTCTCTCATCATCTTTCTTATCTTCTTCATCTTCTTCCTTTCCTTCACGTTTTTGCTTTCCTTAGAACAAAGAAGAGAGCTAGCACTCTTGTATTTATTCTAGCCATTTCTGGATCAAAGAGTTTGATTCGGTTAGTTTGTCCTATCTCTGTGTGAATATTGTTGGAGACGGTTGTTGTGATTTGCGACAATCAACGAGCAGAAGATTGAAGAATGAAAGAGACTACAGACAAAGTATATGGTTATTATATGAATGATTGATTTATGTAAATGCTATGAATTCCTATATATATGTGTTATGAACATGTTTGTAAATTGAGAATATTCAACTAGTTTTTATGGTATGTCTTTGTATAGGCAAATAGATCCTAGACTTCAGGAAAGTTCCGGAACAAAATTTTTTTCGTTTTTCACATCGTGTGTATATGGTGCTCATACCGGGATTTTCCTACAGTGGTATCAGAGTACATAATCAACATCCTTAAGTATCTCAAGTCTAAGGATACTTGCATCATTGCTATGATAAGATTATCACTGACATTAGAATAGAACATCCATGTGATGATTTCATGGTAGGTCATCCAATGTACTTACTACCTCTAGTAAGCATCTACATCTTAACTCGAAACATTTGATGTTTACAGTTTCTGAGATCTACTGGTTGATCAAATAAAGGAGTTTAACATGTGCTAGTCTATCCGAATTAATGATGTCCAATCGCATTAATCTTATAACTAGGGATAACTTAGATACTGACATAATTGCACATGATAGGAATCTCAGTGGTATGATCACATTATGATTTCCTTCATGCTATGTCATATATCATAGACTTCATTAATTTGCTTATAGATCAATATCAATTCATAAATAATAAATACCAAATTAATGAAATATGCCTTTCTTTATTATTGAAAATAAAGTCTGTACACATCTTTGTACAAAACGCGCCAAAGGCGATTGCTTTTAGGGCGATTGCTTTTAGGGCACTACTCTAATAATCAGTTGGTTGGTCTTAAAACCTTGCACTTTATGACTCCAACATCTATTTGCAAGCTCCATAAGCCCCTCCATTTGTGTAACTCCATTGAAGAATCTTAATGGAGTTCCCATTCCTATCGATGCCACCATGTTTTAGATAATTATATGTGAATGATCTGATAGGATATTGTCTCCAATGCATACAAATGATTGTGGGAATTCACATAACCAACTTGGGTTCACAATTAGTCTATCTAGCTTTTTTCAGATCATCCACTCGCCCTGTTGCTTATTTGTCCAGGTAAATATTCTCCCAATTACTCTTAAATCCATTAAATTTACCAGCTGAAAAAATTGATTTAACCTTTGCTAGCTCCCATTTTCTATCTAGTACCACCTTCAACTTCACACGAATTCAAAGAACAATTGAAATCGCCTATGGCTATCCAGGAACTAGACGTTTTATTTTGGAGTAATTACATATCCCTCCATAATTTATCCCTCTGAAAAGCAAAATTTAAGGCATAAACAAGAGTAACTTCAAAGGAATTGGGATTACCTCGGATTTGGCAACATAGGTGTATGAATTGGTCACTTTGATTGATTGCTTTCACCTCAATGCAATCTGAGTCGTATAGACAAACAATGTGGCCATTGTAGTGTTGAGAGTGATTAGTTATATACTTCCATTTAATACCCAAAAATTGTAGTCCTGATTGAGTATGAGAGGCTTTTATTTTTGTCTCAAGTAGACCTACAAAAAACGGTTTCTTATCTAGCACTAACTCCTTTACTATGGACTGTTTAAGAGGGTTATTTAACGCTCTAGTATTCCATATTAAAATCGTCATCTAAGGGGCATACCCCATGGTTTTTGCTCTCCTTAGGGCTGATCTTCTACTGGATTTGGAGGTTGACTCTTCTAATCCCTCATTCATTGAATGCTCAAGTTGTATATGTTGTGATTATTGTGAAATTTCATCTTGTAGTTATTGCACAACCATGTTTTATACTTCGGCCACCACTATCTCCACTGATGGAATCTCAGTTAAGCTACTATCATTTTCTAAATAGCCTTTTAACTGGTGGAGTTAGTGTGGTGGTATTAGGGGTGGAATTAATTATTCTTCTATCCTTGGATGGTGTATCCACTGTCTCCTCATTCCTATTGTTATCTACTTGTTAGCCCCGAATTTTTTTTTATGATAAATTAAGCATGATTAGCTTAAGTAAGATAGCATGTGACATAAATGGAG
>JANKOE010000206.1:5892753-5914043 GCA_026284465.1 Erythroxylum citrifolium | reverse complement strand
AGAGATCTACACGATCTACGTGATCTACAAGATTTACGTGATCTGCGTAATTTCCGTGATTAACCTAATCCTAACGATCATCTCATTTATAAGGTATAAGGTCATCATGATAACGGTACGTACAATTAAAACCTAGTTTTCTCTGTCTTCAGCAGCCTCACTTTGATCAAAAACCTAACTTGATCGTCGGAGGGGCTAATCGGACCACAACCCCCGACGTGCCTTCTTTATTTTGCAGGTATCTCAGTATCGAAATCAACATCGAAAGCAATCCAGGCACGGATCCAAACGGCAACGTTCCATTCATCCAGAATCCGGCTGAACCACATTCAGATAAAAAACAACACACTTTTCTTCTTCCATTCACCATCAAAACTCGCCAGAAAAATCTCACCAAAATACTTACTTCTTTTTTGCAAAAACAAAGACATTACCCAGTGACCCATGCGATAAGACCAACACTTGAGAAATTCAGGCCAATATCTACCAAGAAAAGAATCACGTGATAACTCACATGTCTTCAAACTAGGTCACGCAACAATGAAAAATTCAAGATATAGGAACCTTCATGCCAGATTATCCATATTTCAAAAAGAAACGGAATTCACTCAAATTTTCATTTAAAATAGATTTTTATTTGTGCAACAACACTATCCAATAATTCAATTCAAGTAAAACTTCTTGATTTATATTTTTAATCATTATCTTAAATATTCAATAATAAAAATGTCAAAATTAAATAATAAGACATATCCTAACAATGTTCACCCATAATGCAACCAAACATCTTTAGAAGTAGATCAAATGAAAAAACCCATTCCAATTTCAAACTCTTTTTTAAACTGGGAGCACTAACTATGTGTTGTTAGTAAATTACTTTATAATTTAAATTTAAATAAACTATCATCTATAAGTTTAATATATTTTTAAGCTGATAGAAAAGTCATGACCAAAGCTGCGGGTTTGAACTCCGTCAGGAGCCATGTAGTACCAAGGATAATATTTCTATACGAGAGCTCTCTAATTCAAGGAAAATCAAAATTAAAAATATGAACAGATAAACATCTTTTTAAATCAACAAACACATTAAAAACAAGATATACAGGTTATAAAACTTCTTAAGGGCATCCTGTAAACTCACTTATGGTGTGTGTCTTATGCTTTTGGGGTTTCTTTTGGCTAGTGGATTTTAACAAGTGGGACTCGTTACTCACTCTCTCTTTGTTTAGCATAATTCTATGTCTTTACCAATATTGGATTTGGCACTCACTAGTGCGCTACACATTAGAGGCGCAACCAGAGAACATGTTTCAATCATGATCATGTCTACATTACTAACAAAAAGAACTAAAGTTAACACTTGCTTCCATATTTATTTTCTCAACACATGACCCAATCAATTGCATAAATTAAAAAATATTTAAAAAAAACTCGCGTGCTAGACTTGGACTATATTTCTCCGGGTCTAATTTCAAAGACTCGAACTCAAACTCGAACTCGTATAATTAAGACTCACCAAAATTATACCATATCAACAAATAGTGACTAAGAGAGGGATTGTTGTTTGTGAGCATTTTGATTTTAGCAGTAACCCTTCATTCTGACCCTTCATTAATAACCTAAACTAAACATTCAATTTGTCCTTCTCACCACCAAATATTCACCTACTACTAGACCGCAGGAAAAATCTTGACTGGCTTAATCAGATATGGTGTGGGGTTCCTATCATATCACTATCTGCATTTTTTATTTGGAAAGGGCCTTGCCGTCCGCTACTGCTTGTCGCTATTATGCACCTGGCTCCACTCAATCATTCCTTGTTATTTTCTTTCTAATTAATATATTCTATAAAACTTTTTCATATTATATATTATCTCTGTATTTCAAATTACAAAAATAAGAAAAATAAACTCAAAATCTAGCGTTCTCAAAGCCGTGTAAATCGCTGACTCTGTTCATATGCTTCTTCATTATCGCCACTTTAGCCAACCTCTCGGCGGCTCGCCACGCAGACGTCGGAGTAAGCGGCTCCACCTTTTCCTCCACCTGTTGACGACTTCTGTGCCGTTGACTCTGCTGCCGACGTCGCTGCACCTCCGCTAGCTCCGCCTCCAAGCCGCGAAGATACTCCCCGTCTGAGCCATCGCCGCTCTGCATCAACAAAGCTCGAGCCGATGACAACAAACGAGAAGCTCCCGATAAATCACCATGATCCAATAATCGCCGAGCTTCGGCTATGGCTCGTGTGCTGACGTGTAGGTTCCTCAACCGCCGGATGTTAGGCAAGGACGATCGAACAGCCTGTGCACGAGGCACCAATAAGGCTAGCTCTTTACACAAGATTGGTTCCTGCGACGATGGGTCTTTGAACGACGACCGTACGGACAAGACCTGTTGGGACCCACTAGCCGAAGCCGCAACTTTCAGTTCCACGAGTAGTTCTCTCTCTTCCTCGGCGTGGAGATCTCCAACCCGTACCGAATCGCGGTCGAACACGCAGGGTCGACCTGTTGAGGAATAAACCGCTGGGATATCAGCTGCTGTTGGACCGTTACGTGCAAACCCGAGTTGGAGCTTGAGATCCTGAACTACTACGCTTACCAATCCTCGTATGCGTTTGACTAAAGCATCTTCAGATGGCGCGTGAATTCCACCAAAGGTTATCGTGTGCGTGGGGATTTCCAAGGGGGAATAGCGCGCTGATGACACGGACATAGACGAACGGTTCTGATTAGTGGAGAAAACCATGATTGTAGGAACTGGATGCTTCTCTCGGCGATCTTCAATCACTTTCGCCGCCTTTTTTAGCGCGTCGCTCACGCTCATACCTTGGCCGTTAATTCCAACCGCCTCCACGATTCTACGGGCCGCTCTCCTTCCACTGGCCGTCATCCTCCGTAACGGCAACAGTCGTTTGGAGCTCGCGGAGAACACGACGATCGACAAACGATCCTTGGAGCTTAAGGTGGAAATCACGGATCTCATGAGGCGTTTCATCATCTGAGACTTAGGACCGCCCATAGCTTCGCTAACATCAAGCACCGTGACCAAATCGATGGGAGCTCGCCGGAATGCCGGGGGCGCTCTGACTTTGAGAACCACCGCGTGAGTCTGGTGGCTCCTCCCGACCGCCAAGATGGCAGATTCCGGCAACAGAGAGACTTCAATGGGAGGATTGACCGTGACTGGACTTGCAGCGACTTTCCTTGGACTTGGACTAGGGTTCACAAAGAAGCCTTTGAAACGAAGCTCGTCGTCCTCTTCTTCGACGTCGTTTTCTTGCTCTTCTAATTCAGGTATGGTATTAAAGACAGAAGGTGAGATTAAAGGCTCGTCGTCGTTATACACTCTTAAGCTCTTAGCCATAACACTAACATCCTTCGCCTTGAGCTTGTTCTCTTCCTTCCCAGAGAACAATGGCAGCTCTTTCCACGTGGCGCTGCAAACTGGGCAGGTTAAGATCTTGAAATGGGCAGCGACGCAATGGATATGAAACGCGTGGCTGCATTCCGCCGTGAAAATGGCAGTTCCTTGGCCGCTTCTGACGCTCTGCGAGCAAACTCCGCATCGAGTAGTTAATTTGGAGAGGCGAAGAGCGGCTGCTTTGAAGAATGGGAAGCTCGAAGGCGATGATGGGTTTGAGAAATTAAATAACCTGGGGCTATTGCTGGTGTTGGTGGGGGTGGTTTTGCATTGGAGTTTAGGGCTACTGTTTGGCACGGAGGCGGAGGTCCGACACCGGAATCTTGGGCTTGACACGGGTTGAGATTGTAAGCGAGGCGTTGATGGGTTGGAAAAAAATCCAAACTTGGAGCTGATTCGAGGACTGTTTGTGTTTGCTGTTGTGGTCTTCTTGGTGTTGGGTTGTTGTTGTGGAGGCTTTTCACCAAAGAATGTGGCGTCTTTCTCTTTAGGAATGGACGTGCAAAACGCTCTTCTCCAACCACTAACCATCGTCAAGAAACAGAACACAACTCAAACCCTGATCTTCGTTAAGGAAAGGATTTGATTGAGAAAGGTAATGAACATGGGACGACAGGAGTGAAATGAAGGAGTAGAAGTAGTTTGAACTGAAGAGAGAAAAAAGAGAGACGATTATCTTAACGTCGCTCTTTCTTTGGTATCCAAAAGATTTGCTTTATTCTTTATAGTAGCAAACAAGCAAACAATGGTGAAACTTTTCTAAACTTAAAGCTTCTCTAGTTTTGGGATTTGTAACTGTAACTGGCAACTGTAAGTTGGTACCTACAGTAAAAAAGTCAACGACTTTGGGTAACACGAAGAAGAAGAAAAGAAGACACTAACAGTCTGACACTAAGATAACTCACACCGACCCTTAACCTGGAAAAATGTCACAAGAAAAGGGATGCTTTGCTTTGAAACTCACACTTTTACAGATCAACTTCTTTTGTATTAGGGATTGAAACTGTTTGGGCATGAGAATTTTATGGATAAGTTGGCTCCAATACATTCACTGAAACCCTGATCTGTTTTGATCTTATCCTTTATTTTCTGGTGGGGACGTGGGGTACGTTCTTTTCTGATAAATTGAAGCTCTTGGCTTTACTTTAGGAAGGCATAAGTGGCTTTTCCTGGCCTTTTTCTCAATTGTATTTTTGGGTTTATTACTATTCTGCAAAATGATTTTTTGTTCTGCAATCCCTAGGCAACAGAAAGTTTAATGAGCAGGAATGGATGTGTATGATTAATGATTATACATTGTCAGTTCGTGATAACCAGTCAGTATCAAGGTATCTCATTTAATGCTACTCATTGCTGTAACGTCTTCATCCCGGATTGAACCTTCTTCTCAATACATGCCGTTTTATGTTATTCTGAACCTTGCTTTTAATTCATCTTCTACCTATCATTTCATGCTAGCCTTTTTTGTAAGAGTTTGAAACAATCAGAGTTTTACCTATAAGTAGAGAATTAGTTGAACTCTCAATGATGCTACTTGATTCACCTGTAAGATGGTGTATTAATTGGACCTTTAAAAAGATGTGTCCGCTTAATCCACCAAAATTAGAAAAACAGTCATATCACTATAAATGTACAAAGACAAAAATGATGTGAAACAATAAATCATGTGATGGGCCAAAACGTCATTAATTGGGTGCAAACTCAGAGGGAACTTGTATAACTGTTGTTTTTCTGCTTTTCACCTTTTATACTCTCAAGGTGAGGCTATGTATAAACGTCACTATGTGTACAAACTTAACTTGGTACCGGTTAAGGAGGTAAAAAAATATTAAATTAAAAGTAATAGTTAATTAGGTATCCCATGTGGCACGTGATACTTTCTTTAGCAATGCATGTGTTGTGGAATTAAATAAGTGAATTTGTACCCAAAAAAATAAAAATAAAAATAAAAGAGAGTAAAGTAGACTACAAAATTTAGAATCGAAATCACGTGACATTGCCTTATATGCCCATATTATTTGAAAATAAAATTAATTTCTTTAATTAATGCACAAAAAGTTGTAATTATAAATTAATCTGCATATATTTAAAAATCTCTTTTCTTTTCTACTTAATAATGAAAAATATTAAGGCGTAATCTTATACGGTGTCATCGTCATCATCAACATCAACATCGAGTTAAAATCTCGCAGAGTATTTAATTTGATTTAGTTAAAAATTTTAATAATTTTTATTCATATTTGTTACAAATAAACTGTTCAATAAATCAAAAATAAATTTGATTTAAATAATTATTTAATATCAAATATTTTTTTATTACATTTATGTAAGGTTATAAACAAATTAAGTAGAACAGATTTGAAACACCGAGAAAATACACAAAATCTTCTGTTCCATTAAATCTTATCCATATATTTATACGGGGTCTATATAATTGTATAGATAAGATTTAATGAAACATGATAAGAAAATCATAATATCTGATCCCGTGAAAATAAGATCAATTGTACCAATAATTCATGAATATATGTACTTGTACCCATTATCTCCATTGCAAAAAGAAAAAGGTTTGACAGGTTTCACATAAATATACGGATAAGATTTAATAAAATATGATAAAAACAATGTAATCGGAATAAATTTTCCGTGAAAATAAGATTAAGTGCACCGGTAATTCATAAATATCTGTACTTGTACTCGTTAACCCCTGAGAAGATTACAAAAAGAAAAAGGTTCCTACTTGACCAGTCGAGTCAGTACAATAGTAGAGAAACCAGACCCTCGTAAGTTCATGTCCAATAATACCCCACTCTGAATATGATCAATCTGTTCCTGGAACTCAAAACTCTCAATTTAAAGGAATAAAGATATAATACCTAACTTATACAAAAGGACACTCTCAATGTATTTGCACGAATACGTTGAGAACTGACTCTGAAGCAACCATCAATGAAAGCCAAAGCTGAAAATGGGGTTGCAGCAGAAACGCGTGGAGTTCTGGGACAAGAACACGAAAGACAGATTAGGTAGGTGAAGCAAATTGACAGGCAAATGCATAGAGTCCACCCGATGCTCTTCTGTGAATGTGATTTGATTTGTGGAAGATATAATTGGTGTTCGTGTTCCTGTGAATTGAGCACAGCACGAACACATGTCAAGTTGCATAGCCATTTGTTGTTCAAAGTTAGGGGGGGACACCAATCACAATTCCTACATTTTTATATGTACATGATGCTGATATCTGAGTCTATAATGTATTCCACCTGCTCCTCAAGCATCCAATGGCCGACAATATAGTCACTGAGAACACGTGCCACGAAGAGATGCAAGTACTTATCCATACAACATCATAGAAGTGCAATTATAGAGACAACTTAAGATCGGACCAAAAGAGAGATTACGAGTTCCGGCGGACGACCAAATGATCGGATTCTTGGAACTGAAATGAGTTGGTGCCAGCTAAGTTGCTTAGAAGTGGATATGATAATGGGTCGGTTCAGAGTCTTCAGACTGATATTATTACCAAAATTTAAACCAAAAAAAAAGACATTTAAAGTTATAAAATTGATTAATAATTAAATAAAATATAAAATATTAAAATATGATCGAAATTTTTTTTATTTATTAATAGAAAATTTTAACTAAAAATTAATTAATTATTTTTAATTTATAAAATTTTAGTAATTAATTAATGAACTAATTAATTTTTAATATAAGAGTCATAATCTAATAAAAAAGTTAAAATTAGGGATGCTATAAAGGACCCAATCCAATCCTAACTTTATGAATTAAGTTTCTGGTAGCCTGAAAGGACTAGTGCCCAACACAATGTTATCACTGTAGTGTTGTACCAATTGAATTAGTCCTGGCTCTCATGCAGTTCCACGTTCTTCAATTATAGGTATTCCCAAGCCAGTAAAATCAGTAATCACCTGCAGGTGAAGCAAATTATCCAAGCTGTTTTCGATTCAACGAGTCACAGAACACAGTAAACACTTCCCGAACGACCAACTTGCATCAACTTTGATCACATCTCTCACAACATAAGATGACTTCAAAACAAATCAGATTCAGACATAAACAAACATTAGCTAAAAGTACATTTTTTTCACGCAATCAAAACACTGATGAGGCAACAAATCTCAATGACCACCCAACCCAAGCCATCCTGTCAACCCGATCCGGCTACCAGTTTGCTTTTGTCCGTCTCTTGATTGAAAGGGAATGTTCTCTAGGTTCTTAATTTTGATTTCTCCATTGCCCTCGGAGCTACGAACCAGAATAAAAATGAAGTTCAGATGATTCGTATTTCCAACCTCAATACGATTATACATAAAGATGTGAAGTAATAGAAGATACTATACATGCAAAGTGAAGAAAGTAGCAGCTTATAGGAAATCCTTTGGAAATTGGAACTAGCTCAATCTAGTTGGACTCAGGCATCATATCAACATTATCATGTTGTTTTGAGACATAGAAAGTATCTCTTTGTACAATGTCAAAAAGGTATAGCATACATACCTAAGCCAATGGCATCAGAGCTTTTCATAATTTTAAGCCTCTTGCAAGTTTCAATAAACATCCTGGGGCAGAAACAAATGAGAATTTGAACAATGCAATCTGAAAGAGGAGAAAAATCCAAAACAAGAACATATAGGGGAAATATTTTCTTTATCTCAGATATGAAAATGCAGTATAATGTATATGCTTCAAGAACCCATATAAAATATCCACAGCCAAAAAGATATATAGGTCTTTTGCCCGAATCCAATTACTTGATGATTGATATGATCAGTGTACCTATGTAGCAAGCGCCTCTCTTCTCATGTTTTCGCTAAACTTATATAAAGTGAACCTACAAGGCATCTAGTGCACATTCCTCACTTCAAGTTTTAAAAATAAAGTAGTAATGTTTCATCAGTTTCCTTAGATAGGCTGGTATGAGTTCGGCTTTTCTATGCATCCTGAATTACAAGTTGGGCGATATGCATTTGACAGGAATTGTTTGCATTGTGTCCCATATGCATATGTAAGAGTGATTGTATAGCCAATGGTCTTTGTGTGGGATAATCAAAATCAAGCCAAAGGATGAAAAGCTGCAAAACTTAGCTGTTGTTTAGTTGTTAACTATATCAAATTTTTGCTTTCAGTTACATTTTCTTCTACTTTCTTCTCTTTTTTTAATCACACCTAGCTTTTATTTTGCACATGGGAATTAATTCATACAGCAGGTGAAGCTATATTTATATCCAATGCTATGTTTTACACCAGGGAAAATAATGGAGATGAAGAATGCAAGAATATGGGAGACTAAACAAAGGCAAAAATATGACATTAAGACTTACGCCCACGGTACATCACCAACAAGCATCCAGTCACCATCCTTATCTTCAAATGTCAGCACATATTCTGATCCGTGCAGAAGATCTATCAACTTACTCTCACTCAGCTTGTCCCTCCCCGGTGCTCCATGAGAGCCAGATTGACCTTAAACAACCAGAAACATGTAGTAATAACAACCATGCAATTTCACTTCTTTTTTGAATAAAGAATCTGATAATAGCTTCCTACACAGCAAATTCTTTAGTACAAGATTATCCTGAGCATCGACTCAAAGATTGAGAACATAGAAATAGCTTACCAATGGTAAATCCACTGAACATCTTCTCAAGTGCAGAAAACAAATCTGGGTAAGTGGAATAGTTTCTCAGATCAACCTTCCTCAGATATGGAGCACCATCCATGCTAACTTTGATGAAAAGAGTGCCGGGACCAGGCTTTCCATCAACCTCATCATTGTTCTTTGAAGTAGTGGCCAAAGTGTTCTTCCGGAATGATTTTATTGGAGGCCAGCCAACAACCTGTGCTCTGTTAAAGTGAAAAAACAACCATGATCATCATTGTTCCACGCTTTTCTACTCCCTAATAACAAATCTTCACAGTTAACTAACTTGGCAGCAATGGCATCACCGTTGTTGTAAGCATCAGTCTTGATCGGCTTAGTTTCAGTTGCAGCAAGAGGCTGTTCTTGCAATGTTCTCTGTGGTAACTCCTTCAGTATAGCTGAAGGGGCCCCAGAAGGCCTAGATGGAAGCATTGTATTGACTCCCGAACTAGCAGGGAACTTCACTTTCCCCGCAGATTGCAGAGACTCAGAATCTGCAACACTTGCATGAAACATCCAGTTCTTCTGTATATATGCAGAACCCTTAACCTCCGAGAAACCATCCATGGTGTCAGAGAATACCCTTTTACTGCCTGAAATAACATGCTTCTGTGATGATGAGCAGATCCCGTCCTTGGAGGGTAGCAAAGGAAACAGAGGTTTTTCATCAAGTTGCCCTTGGCTCAGCAAGGAAGGCTCTGATTCTCTTTCTGGGGATTGAGACCCTGGAAGACCTAGTCTCAACTCAGTAGCCTTCAAATTGATATTGTTCTTATTTCCTTCAGACAAGCTTGGAGCTCCAGAGCTGTCAACTGAAGAACAATCTGACAATCCAAGATAATTTCTTTCCTTTAAACCACAACTGTTTTGGGAGATGCAATCAATGGAGGGTGAAGAGGCCACTAAAGAAGTATTGCTGTGCCCTTCCTCCTCCACATCCAGTAAAGGCGGAGACATCAGATTCACAAGTCCTCAAAACAGCCTCCTTAACTGGAACATACACATCACATGTCACGATTGCTTCTTTTTAACTAAAGTATAACGTGTATATTAAAACTGAGCATTCAGAAGCTAAAAGAAACTACATAATCATCGCCGATCCTCAACTAAACACACTTTCCTCCAAAAAGAACAAATAAATGAACAAAAAACTTTACTATTACAAAATGATCATAGATATTAAACCAGATATTTGAAGAAACTGAAAATCATTCAATGCTTTAATAAGGATAGCAGAAAATAAGCGGAAAAACGACAGATTTGGCAGATAATTCCTCCAAGTTACGAACTTTCTGCCTTGGGTGCTAAAAACAACTTGAGTTCATTCGATATCAACATAGTACGAAAACGAACATGCAAGGTTGTATTCTGCTGCAACTTTTTGAGGAATACAAACTACTAAGTTAACAAGTTATCCAGAACTCCTCCCATAAACAAGAAATTCCAAAACGATGAGAAAAATAAGAAAAGCAATTTTCATGTGGACTTTTGCTTGTACTTCTTACAAAAATGAAAAATTTCCTATTACAAAGGAAAGACTGATAAAAAAATATAAAGAAAATACAAAAAGATGAGATAAAGAGAACGCGAGAAGAAAGAGAAACATTTATAAACCGGAAAGAAAAAAAAAACAGACTCACAGATACACATTTAACTATCAAAGATCTCGCAACACAAGAACTCAACTTTCTCAAGAATCCAGTATTAATAAAGAAAGAAAACAAAAGATAGAATGCTTCCAATTTTGAACAGACAAACAAAAACTAAGTAAGATGTTGAAAAACAAGAAGATACCTGAAAAATCCCAGTAAACTCCGACCGAAGCAAGGCGAGAACACCGATCAACGCTCTAAAAGAAAACTGGAGGAGAAAATGCAGAAAACGAAGTCGAACAAAAGCACACGATCGAGCAGGAAGACAGAGCGATTCAGGAAGAAGACTTCAAGGACCATCCCAAAAGCAGAAAGCTACAAGGAACTTCGGCCGACCGAACTGGATGCTAAAAAGAAATTACAAAAAGCTGAGAGGGCAAAAAGGAAATTATGCTCCAAAGTCTGTGTTATTTTTGAGTCAATTCGTACAACACTCGTCGATCTAGGTAGGGATTTTTTGATCCTACGGCTGGTGTTCGGTTCGAGACATTTATCTCAGCCGTTGATGTCGTGGGGACAGGAACAAAACATCTGTGCCTGTCGTTTCCTTATATTTTCCGCCAGACAAAGTCTTGCTCAAAGATCTTTTAAATCCTCACAGATTCCTACTTTTGTAGCATTATTATTACATGGTTGTCGGCTATTAAATGTCAATTTTGCCCCTCGTTCTGACTCATGTCGTCTTTGTTCTCTAATGTCGTTTCCGACGTACACGTGAAAAACGAAATCGAACTAGTTGCAAGATAATTATAATCGTATCTTATTTATTGTCCGCCCAAATATATAAATATAGAGTACAGAACAACTTGCTCTTAAGTTACACAAATGCCTCCATCTGAAATTCTGACTTCGTGAGTTAGGCTCACCTGAAACCTACTCACAACAAGTCCAATAAGATTGGCGCCTGTGATTTTATTTAAAATGAGTTAATTTTTTTATTTTTTTAATATGTATTAAACAAATTATTAAATATATAATAATCAATAGATTATGACTATCAAATAAATTTTTATTTGATTAAAAAATATTTGATTTTTTTTCTCCCTCGTTTGACCGTATAAGGACCAAATGCATGATTCACGTGGATATCACAAGACCGGTTCGCACGTCATCCACACCTAACCAACATCCATCACTAATCCTCACCCACATTTTATTATCATAACCAACTTGTGTTTTTATTATGTTTTATTAAATTTTATTATTATATTTATATAAATCTTATATAATTATTGGTTTGGTCGATCATGCTAGGTCCGATCTAAGGTTTATATATCGACAACCTATTCGTAGTTGGTAACCTCCCATGCATACGTAAAGACCTAAACTTAGCAACTATTCTGTATATAAGGTACTATTTCACCATGATACAGGTACGATATTATAACCCTAATCTTCTCTGTCCTCGGCAACCTAAACCCTCTAAAAAAGACTAACTTGATCGTCGGAGGGGCCTGCCGGCAGTCAACTCTTGCTGTGCCTTCCATTGTTTTGCAGGTATTCAACATCAAAATCTATCAGAATTATGGATCCAAGTAGTAACGTCCAGTCCCAACAGATTCATGCAGAACCAATTATATAATAAGATTTAATAAAATATAATTAAAAACGCATAAAGCATGCAATGGTTCCATTGCAATGACAAAAACCGTAACAATGAAATGCCGTATTGTGAAAATGAGGACATTATAGTAAAAACATGACATCGCTTAGTAGATGTCACCAACTTTGCTTTTTATAGCTACAGGTTTTGCGGGGCTGTGCCACGACATTGGGACCCTTTGTCGGGAAACGTCCGCTTTTGCCGCTTTGCTTTAACTCCATTAATCATTCTTTAAGTAAACACCCTAAACCATAAATCCCAGTTAACTAGAGGGTAATTAAGTTTGGTTTCTTCTAGGCTAATTTTAAGCCGTTGGATTAGCACTATACTGACTATTTTGAGGCGTTTGTTTGTCAGGCACGTGTCCTGTCATCAGAGTTCAGACAGGGAAGTTCCTAGGTCAATGGGCGTGGGTCCAATCTAGTCTAGTCTAGCGCGCTCTTTAACCCAGTTCACGTGTGGACGATACACGTGAGTATCGTTTCTTATCAACCGGGTCGGGCCGTTTTTTATTATGTTGTTTGGACTTATAGGATCTTGAGAAGCCCAGATCAAGATGATCCTTTACATGTGGCCCTAGTCATTTGGTGAGAAAATCAATTACTTAAAAACAGTTAAAAGTAGTAAGTATGAGTTATTACTCATGATTTATTTAAATTGCGTAATTAATAAATTATTAGTATATTAACAATTTTATACGAATAATAATTATCAAATTAAAAGAAATAATTTTTATATAATTTTAAAACTTGCTCAATGTGAACTACTAATATTACATTAAATAACTAGTTTTTCAATTAGTTGATTAATTTTTCTTATCATACCATGCTTAAGATCATATTTTATCATCATATTATCAATGTTTTAAAAATAAAAATGATTCGATCAACTTAAAAGTGAAAACTTTGAACCGATTAACTTTTCAATATAGTTTTTAATTTTTAGGTTTAATTTAGTTTAACACAAACTTATCAGTTTATTAATTAATCGATTAATTTTCATAAACTAATTGGTTTTTATAAATCAAAATAAACTAATTAATTTTTATTTAATAATATCTTTTTAAATTAAATTTCAAAGTTTTCAATAAATTAAAACAAAATTTTCAATTATTGTTAAAATTTTAAATCTTTATCTAATTTTATAACTGTATAATATAATTGAATCTTTTAAACGTTAAATCTTTGATCTTACCAACTAACTTGTTTTAAAAACATTGATATTTAGTGATATTGTATTTACTTTCTAGTTTCCCAACTGGCATAACTTGTCGTTAACAACATACGAACACGTCAATTCCCACAAGTGTGGATGGGGTCGTATACTAAGAAATCATGGACTTCACACACTTGCATGTGATGTACATGATAACATGGTTGAACTAGGATGTTACCAGACCACATATCGATAATACTGTTCGATTGCCTAATCAGTCAGGTATTTCAAGCTTTAACCCGAAAGGAACCAATGGAGTTTAATGTATATATGATAACGAATCAAGTAAACGCATGTCTAGTGTATAACTTGGTTATGATGTTAAAGTAAGAAAAGGATCAACGAGAAGCCACAAGGAAGTTTCGTAGTTGGCGAATAACGACCGATGCAGGCCTGCAACTAAAGCAAAGAACAATTATGTAACCCTTCAAAGGACGCCAACGAATGAGTACAGTGAGAACCAAAAGGACATGGAAAGTGACATTACCAGCTTGAACTCAGCTGTTTCTAGCTCATCACTACGAGAAACAGATGGCTTGCGTAGGAAATTGTAATACTGGTATGAACACAAGAACCTTAGTATAGTATGATCGAAAACAGTTAAGGATCGAATAGGTAAATGGAGGCGAAAAAGTTATCTCCTACGAAGATTTGATGACTTCTTCCCCAAGCATTAATTTCAACTTCGAGTCCCACACGGCAAAACTTCTAAGCAGCCAGGTAAATTAGGCTGCTATTGGTCAATAAATATCGACTACAAGTTGTGTATCACTATCACATGCTTGATCGTCGGTGCTTTTGCACATCACTTGCTTCATCAGTTTCTTTGTCTACATCTCTACACTCACCATTCATGGAACAACTAGTTGACTTCAACTTTAACATGCCTTAATGCTTCCATTAGAAGTCTAAATAACACTAGACCAAGCTTCCAAATCATGACCCATCTAGATTTTTTCTTTTAGAAGAAGGTAGAACTGACAAGAACTTGAAAAAGTTTATAACTTTCTGTTCTACAGTTTTAAATAATAGACCAGTCAGTAGTCACATAGTACTGGACTGTGTCCTCTTGAGACGCTGTTTCACTTGACGTTCTCTATCATTGTCCTTTAAGGTCTCAAAAGGACAAATTTCCCATGCAGTTAAGTGCTTGTTATAGCGTACAGACTTCTTGATTTTTTTTAGCCAATGGATATTATTTCTTTTGTTGTCATTTCAAAGGAAACGAAGGAGAATTTCTCTTTCCCCTACTCTGTTTCCCGAGATAGTCAAAAGATCTTTGGCCCACTACTTGCTCATTTCTGTTGTATCCAACTTCATGGCCAGGAACCGTGGAAACTATCCGGTATCCGGCACCATGAGCTGTGACGTAATGATATGCTCATCTCGTCTTTTAATCATATGGTGGGGGGTTCGAACCCCTACTCATGAGAATGGAGCAACTCTCGTGGTCAGCCTTTTACCACTTAATGCGAGCTCCCGGGGCGAGTCCGGATTTAGTCGGTTATCTTTGTAGTGCCGGATATTGGATGGTTTCGACAAAAAAAAAAAACTTCTTGGCCAGGAAAAAAGAGACCTACCCAGAAGTTGAAGAAGCTCCACTTCTACAAGGAAATGGAATCCCATAAAAAGCCTGTTAAGTTCATACCTGTGCTGGGGTAGGGCACCGAGCGGTTTATGTAGTACATATTCGAAATATGAAGAAAACCCTTTTAACATCTAAAGCAAACTATCCTCTTTGTCTGAAATTCAAGATGTCACATGGCACTTAGTCCTATTGTGTGTACTGCAAAATTTGTGTATGTATGCAGAAGTGCACTTCAAATTGATTGGTTCAAATCAATTGCATCACATGTGCAAGTAAATCTTAATAAAGTAGGGGCTTGCACAACTATATAAAGAAACATAGTCATAACCAAATCCCGAAATGCATGCTTAAGCATATGAGGTAGGTGTTCAATTTTGCTACATATTGTTGGCAAAAGAAAAGGCAGAACAGGGCCAGAACACAAACAATCAAACGCAAGATTTTTTCCATGAACCCGCTACCTGCTTTCACATTATAGACAGTTTCATGAACCCTGTTTTTCTTTTTACGTGCTCTCTTGTTTAGCACTGAGCAAACCAAGGCTTTGCTTTTCCCAATTCTTGCTAAGCACTCAAGAACTTGGTCCCACCCTACTCCGTACCATGGCCCGGACGGTAGGTGTAGCTTTACATGTACTCATCATCAAGCAAGCTTTAGCTCATTTTATATAAACCCTACAAACGACGCCATCTCACTTCATCATTTTCACAACATTTTCCTCTTCCTACCTTCCGCCATTTTCGCTTTCTCTTCACCGACACATGAGTCGAGGAGGAGGTATAGTTTCAGGAGTAGTTGTTGTTGTTAGCTATGGAAAGTCCAGATCTTTCGCCTCCCCATGTGGATGCATCTAGGCCGTCCCTTGGTTTCCCTCTTGGCACTGCCTTGCTCTTAATCGTCATCTTCAGTTTAAGTGGTGTTTTCTCTTGCTGTTACCACTGGGATAAGCTCAGATCACTCCGTCGATCTATCTCCAATGAACGTGATCCTGAGCCCGACATTGAAGCTTCACCTTCCAAATTTAAGCCTGCCAACATGGTAATTTCCTCTTTTTAGACCAAATTTAGACAACCTTGTGTCAAATCAGCTTTGCATTTAAAGAAATGGTGATCTATGTTCATTGTTTTCTTCTATATGGGACAGGTGTTTTCACTATCTGATGATGACACTCAAACCTTCGCTTTTTGTTGGTTCTTGTTCTTTTCAGGATGTCAAACAAAATCAAAGCCAAAGCTTGCCAGTTTTAATGCCAGGTGACCAGATGCCAAAGTTTATAGCATTGCCATGTCCATGTGAGCCACCTCGAGAAGAGAAACCAGTTCCTAAACCTCAAAAACCACCCAAACCGCCACGATTTCCGGTTCCTCTGTATTAGTAAACTTTCTATGATGTCTGATGTACATATTTGAGTGATGAAGATTGAATCTTTACATTGGAAATATTAGGTTTATTTCCATTATTATCCTCCAGTAGACTAGACCAACTTGTATACAATAACCTATTTTTTCTCTCTTTGTATGTGATATGTTTCTAGGAGGAGTCGAAAGATTAGGAGAAAAAAACACTAAAATCCAAGTGTGGTTGATGTGATTCTATTTCTTGACTTGTTAAAGGGACCACATTTACTGTGATTTTTGTACTTCTTTTTACCCCTCCAGTACTTTTCAAGTTTGATTGGAATTAGCGGTGATCATTAGTTCATAGAAAAACTTGCTCCTACTTTTGCTTTTCTGCAACTTTGGATCTCTGGAATTTGGAGCCTGCAATGAAATGGTTTAGTTTGTAGTGGACAACATGAGTTAAACTTACCATCTCTGTTTCACTTTACAAGAGGATTACGAGTAGTCGACAAAGTTGGTGCTGCACCAGAATTTGCAGCAACTTTAGTTTTGTCCATAGTTTCTGGGTTTTCCAGGACCGAAAGTTCCGGGCTTTGCGAGTAATCTGAAACACTAGTCTTGTGGCCGGCCATATCCAAGCAAAGATACGATTGTCCCAACAACAGATAGGCTCCTTAACGAGTCAGTGGAAAAGTAAGATCAAATCTGCAAAATCTCGTTCACATTAGCTATCGGCTGGTGCAAAGAAAGATCAAATGATGGAATACTTAAAAAAATTTATCAACAGATCTTTTTCATATTACCTCAGCTGATACTCAGAAGACATAGTGGAACTTAAACAAATTCTTTTCATCTATTTGGTTGGATTAGATTGAAAATACTGTTTTCATATATTTCATTTAGAGGACGTGATCTGCAAGGAATTGTGCAAATTAACATTAATGTTGAAGAGGAAAAAAAGAGAGAGCAATCCATTTGAGGTGTCACAACACAGAGTCTATAATGCGGCCGTTAAAGAAATTCTCTCGAACACTTACTTAAACATAATATCAATTTCCAAGAAATAAACAGAGAGCCACATTTTCGTGACCTAATTTTACTGTAGATCAGTGCTCAGATGCTTTTTTCATGCCTCCACCATCCCTCAGGAGTCGGGACAAATGTTTGGGCTCCTCCCATGAAAATGATAAGTCATTTCTATAATTCTATTATGTTTCTGGTCGATAATGCATACCAGTACATACAAGCTTTCCTTCACTTGAGCCACCTAAGAAGCAACCGTATATGACTTGATTTGACCACTCTCCTCTATCAACCGTGTGGGCTCTCTTCTTGTGCTTGAAGACAAAAGCTTGACTGTCCCAATTCCTCCATTTTCGATCGGCCTTGGCTATGGCTTGTATCCTCTGCCGTCCATGGTGGAACCGCGTTTTGTATGAGTTCCTCCAAGATTCGATTCCTCCTGGTTTCACTAATTTTCGATAAAGTTCAGATTTTTAAAGCCAATGTGCAAGCTTTCTCAGTGAAGCTAACTTGCGTTCATAATCGGTAGCAGTCACAAAATTTACCTCCATCTAAGTTCAATCTCCCGGCACATACAAAAACATCATGGACCACACTGTTCCTTATAGTTTAAAAAATTGAAGTGAAAAGGAGGATTCGGAAAATGTACGGATGAAAAGCACTGTCATGGGAAGCAAAGTCTCAAAGTCTTGGACCCTGGACAATGACCAAAAGCACATGCAAGCTCTGGATCGTCAAGGACAATAGTTAGTGGCTTCCTAGTGGTCTTATCCTAGATGCTGGTGACGGTGACGATATCTAACAACCTTTTCTTTTCTTTGTATAGCTCGGCCGCTCGCCGTTATTTTTTAATTATTAAATAAATTGGTGCTCCCCATTTACATGATGCAGACAGTTCGATTGTCGCGGCAGTTTTGTGATGCTTTGGAGAGAATCATGCGAAAATTTCTGTGGGGTTAATTGGGGCACAGTGTATCTTCCTAAAGAGCTAGGGGGTTTGGGAATTCGCAAAACAAGGGAAACCAATGTTGCCTTACTGACTAAGCTAGGATGGTCAATGGTTGCTAAACCAAATCCTGGGTTCAAATTCTATCGTTAAGTATAATTTTGATGCTAACAATCTTTCCCTTTTCTTTGATGATATAGGTGGTTCGATGATTTGGAGGAGTATCAAAGCAATTTGGCATCACGTTTTGAACGACATGAAATGGATGATTTGTGATAACTTTAGAATGAGATTCTGGCTTGATCTGTGGGTTGAAGACTGAGGACCTCTTATCTCTCATGCAGTGGCCTCAATTTCACCGGACAACATTGAACATCGGGTTAATCAATTTACAGACACAACCGGTAACTGGCATTGGGCAGCTTTTCAACATTTGCTACCGTCATCGATCTGTATGACTATCGCAGATATTCTTCCGCCAAAGCCCTACCTAGGGCCGGATCAGCTTATTTGGGGCGCAACGGACAATGGAAGATTCACTACCAAGTCAGCTTACTCCATGATCTTGAACTACGAAGAACCTGCGACCACCACAAACTGGAGGACTATATGGCAATGACATGGCCTACAACGAATCCGAGCATTTCTTTGGCTCCTCTTGCATGATAAACTTCTCACTAATCAATAGAGAGTCTACAGGAAATTCATTTCGGATGTTGCTTGTTACCACTACCACTTCGAGGAATCCTCTCTTCATGTTATGAGGGACTGCCCCAAAGCTCGCATCTTATAAAATAGGTTTCCCTCTCAGGTTATCTCGGTAGAGTCCTTTACACTAAACCATCAGGAGTGGCTCAGGAAGAATCTTCACACTCACCGACTGCTAGGGGGATATAACTAGGCTATTATTTTTGGCACAACGTGTTGGTTTCTTTAGTCCTGGCGTAATAAGACACTCTTCGATGAACAGTTCTCCTGGACGACTTCACCATATCATCAAATTATTGAATATGTACACCACATTCACTAGGCGAAAGCTTGGCAACAACGATCTCAACTGGGTAATTGCACTCGACAGGACTAGCTCATCTGTTAGAGTAAACCTCTCTAGGGTTGGGTGAAATTACATACGGACAGAGCCAGCAAAAGCTCACATCTTTCAACCACTGCAGGTGGCTTGCTACGACACAGTTCCGGCGCTTGGTTGGGAGAATTCGCTCAGAACCTGGGTTGGTGTTCCACGACTACAGCTGAACTTTGGGGCATGCTCTCAAGCCTTAACCTGACTTAGACCTTGGGGTACCGCCATATTGAATTAGAAGTGGATTCACTAACTGTGCATAATATGCTTTATTCCCCAACGACGCGACCCACTTCTCTGAACCCGTTAGTAGTAATCATTAATGAACTTTTTAACCACAACTGGGTTTTGGTTAGTCGGCATATATATGGGGAAAGTAATCGATGTATGGACTGGTTTGCAAATTTCGCAGGACTATTCAAATTAAGAGTCACTACTTTTGAGCACCCACCTACGGGTTACATACCTTTCCTCTTACAGGATGCATCAGGGTTTTCCCCCTAGAGTGACCATGTAACTTTCTAGCTTGTTTTTCCTTTTAAAAAATAAAAATAAAAATAAATTATTAATAAATCAGATATATTTTATTTTTAATTTAATATTTTTTGAAAATTTCAAGAAAAAATTATTATACAAAGTTGTGGATATCAAGGGACAAATTTTCTGGACTATTTCTAATTAATAATATTTTAAAAATCTAATCCAACCTGTAAATTAAGAATTTTAAAATTTTAAAATTCGATTAGAACCATTATAAAATTGATGAACGATTAAATAAAATTAAAAATTTAAATTATGATCGAAAGAGATTGTTCTAACATATCAAAAAAGTTAAAATTTTTTAAATAAAAATTTATTAATTTATTTTATTTTATAAAAATCGACCAATTAATTAATAAATTAATAAATTTTAATAATACAAGTTAAAAAGTAAATCAAAATAAAAACTTAAAAATTGAACTAAAATTTTACCAGATTCAAAATTTTTATAATTGAATCGATTCAATTTTGTAATTATTGCTACTTAAAAACTCACCAAATGACCAACTACTTATTAATTTAAAAGTTTCAAGTCTAATTTAAATATTTCAAGTTTAATTTATAGTCCAAAGATTACTTCAATTTAATTATTTGGATGATTTATCGAGAGTGGAGATAATGTAAACTTTTAAATACTAATTGAACTAAAATTATCTATTTAATTATAAATTATTGACTGCTTAAGTGATTTATTTTAACCTATTCATTATTTTATGTACCCGATAATTTATTTAATATGAATATAAAAATTAATAATTAATAATTTTATTGACCGTTAAAGATATTATGTATAAAGAATATTTAAAAAAATGTTTGCTTGTAACTATTTGGAGAATCAAAGTAGGTAGTTCTAATATGAATGGTTGTGGTTAGTGGAAATCCTACTTAAAAACCTAAATTACTAGCTAGTGCTGTAACACCCAAATACCCCCTGAGAGGATACATGGATGTCACCCAAGACAGAACAAACAAAACCAAACATCACACTGATAGTTATTCTTATTTAAAATCCCAAACACACACACATATAATACATATCGTAATCGCAAAACAAAAATCCCAAAGAATATTTACAAGCCCAAACACAGGAAACAAAATACATGTTCGAGCAGTGTAAAAACAGACTCCTTTGGCCAGTGCAGTAGACTTGTCCCAGTCTTTAAACTCTTCGCTCCGAACCTACACGGGGCAAATCCACCGTGCTAAGCATATAG
>JANKOE010000206.1:5872510-5883949 GCA_026284465.1 Erythroxylum citrifolium | reverse complement strand
TAAGAGTGATTAAAATATATGTTTCTATTCATTTAATCCTAAGAGAGAGCATCACTCAATGAGTATTTGTTAATGAACTTAACTTTATATTAATGATCCATATTAGTTTAATAACATAGATAACCCGAAACTAAGGTTTGTCATCAATTTTTCAGATCTGATTATTTTCATTTATTTCCAATTTTTATATGATTATTTTCATTTATTTCCAATTTTTGTCATTTTTAATTTCTAAAAAAACATGATAATTTAACCCCCCCGCCCCCACCCAATTTGTTTTAGTTTTCAACTTGTGAAATATTTACCAATAGATTCCTCGTGAGAACGATCTCAACTCTTCAATCACTACATATTTAATTATAGAGTTGGTATTAATTTGGTTGCAGCGACAACATTACCAACACATGTAGTATGAATATTATATGCGAACTAATCAAATGTCACTTATTGTAACTCAACTCAACTCTTAAGCTAATTAATATGAGTTAATTACATTTGACTTAAATTAATAATTTAAAATAATTATAATTAATTATTAGTTTAAATTTAATTTAATTAGTTTGGTTCGAATTTAAGAGCTGTGTTGAATTTTTATAAAAATAATATTTGATTAATCTAAGTCTGATATTTATGTTGCATTTATTTTGTCCCATTTTTTTTACTGAAATTAAAAAAAAGTTTTCTGTAAAAATAAAAACTAAAAAGAATTTTTGTATAAAATTTTAGATATCATGGATTTTTTTGAGATTTCTTAAACTATGGAAGAAGTTTGTGTCTTTTACCCTAAAATTAAAAAAAAAAATTGTCTTCAATAAGGCGTATATTTTTTTCGTTAGTTAATATTAAAGATTTCTTCTTCCTTTTTTTCATTTGGTTCATATATAGTATTAAGTTTTATTCATTTGTAGTAAATTAGTCTGTCTATTTTTTTCTTAGGAAAAGGTACAGGAGACTAACATAAGGACCATAAGGTAATCAAAGTCATCTCGAAAGCAGAATTTCGACATCCTTATCATTAAACTAGGCCACAATAATACAAAATATCGACTTTGACGACCATCAAATTACAATAAGTAGGTGCGATTAACCAGAATCCCAAAGGTTGAGTCCAAAGAATGGAAAGCCAAATCAACCTCATTTTTATCTTTTAAGAAAAAGACAACACTACATATAAGGTGGTAAACTTTTATACAGTCCAAAGTCATATGCCAAGTGATTCATTTTTCCTTTAAAGCCTTGTCATTTCTAGCCTTCCACAATTTTTAGTAAGTTGCAAAAAAGGTTTGTCAAAATTTTTATTTTGTGTTCTATATTTCTAAATTAAATTTGTCTCTTTTAATTTCTTTTCTATAATATTAAATAAATTCAAAGCATACACTCATTGAATAATACTCCCTCTGATTCATAATAAGTGTCGTTTTAAATACATTTTAATTATTCAAAATAAGAGTCATTCTTGACTTTGTATGCATGTTTATAATTTTACTTCCAAAATTAACCTTTAATTTCTCTCACATCTTAATTACACAGATTATACAGATTATATTTTCAAGGCACTTTAACATGTAATTAATAAAGGTATATCAGACATTTCATTAATTTTCTTAATAAGTGTGCATTTTTCTAAAACGACACTTATTATGAATCAAATGGGGTAATTTAATCCATAATAAATTTCGCATTCACCACCATAAATGTATATATCCATTTATTTTTCTAGAAAAAATATCTAATTAAGGGAAACTTGGAAAAGTCCCAATTATATTTACATTTTCTTTATTTACATGATTATCGACAATGGTCCAAACAAGTAAAAGACACACTTCTCAAGGAGAGAGGATGGGGACAAAGCATCGACCCCGATGAGATCATGGAACACTAAGCCTGATGGAATCCTCATTTATTATGTTAAATTCAATCCTATTTTATAATTGGTTAAATACAGTGTATGACTGTTTAAGCCTATCAGAAGTATTTGTAAGCTCATTTTAAATTAATGCAATCGACCTTTTCTGGTTGGCAGCTTGTTCTTGCCCTTCATTGATTCTCTTCGAAATTGCACAACCTTCAGAACATTGAAGAATGTGTCTTTTTTAGTCGTTAACTGAAGAAGGAAATCACTAACCAATCATTGGATATGGCAAAGCAAACCATGCTGACTGACTAAAATAATCTGGACTTGTTTAATTTGAAAGAAGTATTAGAAAATTTATATTGAAATATTAAGTTTTTAATAGTTTATTTGAACAATATAATTTACAAATTATTATACAAATTTAAGAACTTAGCCCATATCTATACGGAAAATAAGAATTATGGAATTTGCAAATTTTTAGAACTTGTTAATATTAACTTTAAAAAAAGATATCTCACGGATAAACGTCTTTTTCGTTTTCTTAATTTCTTAATATATTAAGTATTGTATTATATATTTTTATATTTATATACATTTGGATCAGGGTCTATCCAAAGAATCTAGATTTTCTGCCTAATATTACTCTGTCTTATTCTATCTCATAGAATCTCAGCCATTTATCTTGCGGGATCCACGCGGGACTCATGCGAAACCTACATAAATAAATGACTGAGATTTATTAGACACAATAAGACACTATAATATTAAACAGAGGATCTAGACTCCTATCCAAAATAGTTTTCTTTATTGTGTAGGATAAAATTGCTTAGTATTGAATCTTCCAACGTCACTCTCACCAAATGTTGATGTTGAATTACAACGCAGAGAGCTTAGCATACAAATCCTATTGTTTGTTTCTTCTATCTTCTTTCGTTTTTCGCAAAGATCCTCTCAATCCCACAATTCAATTTTATGTTCTTTTCAATAATTTTAACGTCCTAATCAATCATTTGGACTGATGGTACACCTTGTGAGTTGTGAAAAGGACCTCCAGAGTACGATTTCATTAGTAGCATGGAAAACCGCAGGCGATTTTTGGTCGGTCTGACCCCTGAAAATAGCATATAAATCAACAACTTGGTGGTTTTCTTCTTTTTATTTTGTTATAAAAGTTAGTAAAATTAGTGTAAATATAACATTTTATTATACACAATCTCTCTTTTATTGGGAGTAAGACCGTATATTATTAAACCTCTTCAAATCTCGAACTTTAACGAAATTCTTACTGTATAAAGTCATATACGTTTATACATTCTTAAAGACATTACATATCAATTATATAAAACAAGTCTGGAAATATTTATATGTTAGAGTGTCTTATATTGCCTAGGCATGAAAATATTAAAGGGTTTATAAATGATACGGGTCAACAATCCAAATAACTAGTTCTAGTCAAGAATTAGGCTTGGGTCAACCATTGTCTAAATAACTAGAACTAGTTGTTTGGATTGTTGACCCTTATCACTTATAAACCCTTTAAAATTTTCATGTCTAAGCAATATATTACAATCTAACATTATACAACAAAGCACAGCAATTAGCAGCAGAGATTGTACAGCGAAAAGAATCCAGAGGCAGCAGCCCACAATATCCAGTTTCCACCCCCACAAAACCACTTTTAGAATATTGGTTTGTGTGTCGTATTGCATTGCATGATCAGCTCTCTCTCTCTCTCTCTCTGTGCTCTTCATTTCGGTACAAAAATTCCTTATTATTTTGTTCAATGACTTGCCCTACCTCTTGTCGATCACGTAACTACTGTTCTAAACTTGGGACCTGAGCTAAGCTTCCCCTTCCATGCCACGCATTCCAGCAGATAACTATTTGCCAGGTTTTTGTCAAGTAAAGTTTGGAATATAATGGTAATGAGTAGGGTGAATCTCAAATCGCAATCATTTTTTGAAATATTTTTAAATAAATATTAACAAAATTTTATAATTATTATATTTTTAAAATACGTATTAAATAAATTATCCAACATAAATAATAATTTGTAATTTTTTATATATTTCTGTTATTATTCCTTTGCCTCAGTTTTGATATCGTTATCACTCATTACAAGAAGTGTTTTTTTCTCAATGGATTTCATTGTTGAGACATGCCATGTTTTATAGTTTTTAATGTAAATGTCAAAATCTCTGCTAAATAATGAAATTTATACTGATTGTTGTTGTTATAACGTAAATATCAAAATCTCCAAGTTTCAAAGGTTGAAAACAAAGTTTTGGATTATAGATTATGAACTACACTTCCATAGATGGTTATTATGTTAATTATGGTTAAAGTAAATATGATTACAAATAATACCCAATTCTTAAAATATTGAAGAAGAATTAATGATTTGGTTTTTAACAATAATTTCAAAACCGAACTAATTTAGTTCGGTTCGATTTATTCAAATAATTTTTGTTATTAAAAATTAACCTATTTATTAACTGATCTGTTAGGTTTCATAAATCATTACTTTTTCATAAACTATAATAAACTAATTAGTTTTTATTTAACATTATCTTTTTTAATTAAACTTTAACATTTTAGATAAGTGAAGATAATTCTCTTCACCCAAGGTCTATGGTAGAACGGCACAGATTCATCCATCCTTAACCAAAGTCTCGAGTTCGAGTATTAAGAATTGAGTCGTTCTAAAATTCGCGAGGGAGAGAAGTGTCCTGCTCGACTTGAATCTGAATTAGTCAGTTGCTCACATGGTGTCGAATACTGGGTGCTTAAACACAAAAAAAGATTGTCCTTTTCTTTAATTATATTTTAAATTTTTAGTTTTCCGAGCTTTACTGTATATTGATTTTATAACGTTTTAATATCAATTAAATATTTAAATTTCAAACTTCTTATCTTATCGATTTAATTTTGAATTGGGAAACATTACTTTTTAATTGTAAACATGATTTTGAATTACAAAGTATAAGCTACACTTCAATAGAGGGTTATTAAGCTAAGTATAATTAATGTAAACACTAAATAATATCCAAGTTTTAAAATATTGAAGAAAGATTAATTATTTTATTTTTTGATAAAAAATGATTTTAAATTGTCGATTATAATTACATATTTACTCTTATTATGATTAATATAAACAAAATTAACAAACTATACCAAATTTTAAAAAAAATCTACTGGAAAAAGTTCAATTCTTAATCCTCAATCGAGGTTAAGCGAAGCCTTTAAATTTACAATATTACAATATTTCACCTTTGCCTCTGTGTTGTTGAAGGCGAGTGTGAAAGGAAAAAGATGTTATTTTGCCACTTCTACTCACGGGTCAAATCATCACAAGAAAACGAGGGGACTTCCCCAAAACAAACAGAGTCCTAAAAAGACGTGTAAACTAACTAACAGTGTCAGCTTTGTTCCATTCTTAGTATTTTTTAATTGGCTGCCTAAAAGAGTAAAATATGAATTTTTTATTTTTTTATAAGATCAAAATCAGTGATAGAACTAGGAATTTAAAATAGAAGGGTCCAAATATTTAAGATTTTAAATTTTGAGGGCCCAGTGTATCACTAAATTTTAAATAACTCTATTCTTATATATATATATATATATATATATAATATTTAATTTTTATAAATTTTGAAAGCCCAGTACATCACTGAGCTCCAGCTAGTTTTGTTTATGATCAAAATAGACTTTATTTTACTTTATTTTATTTTTATGAGAATAAAAATAAACTCTATTTTATTAATTATAAGAATGGACATTAAACGAGTGCCCAAGTTGTCCTTGGCAGGACGACTCTGGTTTCCATTACATATAATGTGATGTTTTCACCTGTTTCTCTCTTTTCCTTCGTTGTTCATCCAACTTCAATATAATATAATGTGACCTTTCTTCCTTTCTTTCTTTGAATCCAGGAGAAAAGCTTACCCACTTGCCAGTTGAACTCGTTTCACTGCATATAAATGCAAGGTTGTGGGGGTCAGCAACAAACTTACCAAATGATAAGCTATCACTCTCTTCTAAATTTTTTAATTTAAAAATAAAATTTTGAGATTTAATAAAAGAATTATAACTTCTCTTAATGTAAAAATAATTGACAAAAAATAAATTAAAACCTATAAAATTTACTTAAATAGATTTCTTTGTTAATCGTCAAGTAAAGGATACGAAAATGTTACACTCCATTGAGGTTATAACGCTCGTAAGAGACGACGAGAACCTTAAATCTCCTTTTAAAGAATAGTCTAGTGAAGATCAAGCACATTGTTCATACTCCTTTTGAAGAATAGTCTACTGATGATAAAGTCTATTTTTTTGAAGAAAAAGATGATAAACTAATGTACATACTGAAACGATCTTGTTTTAAGTTAGAACTAAGAAAGTTAGTAGTGTTAAGTGACCAAGTGGTCCTGAGTTCAAATCTTACTACCCACCTATTATTCAGCATAAGGTAAAGTGAGCCTGTGCAAGTTTCAAGCCCAAAAGAGCTTTCACTTGAGAGGGTGTGTTAGTGAATATATAAAATCAATTAAGTTGGCCTCACATAACAACTTAAGCTATTGTGATGAAACGATCACTTAACAAGTAATAACACGACCAGTGGCGAAGGGACAGTGTGGGCACTATGGGCAGCTGCCCACACTGCCCCAAAAAATTTTCTTAAAATTTTATGTAATTTTTTTTTGCCCCCACAAAATTCATGTAAATTTTTTTATTTTTACCTCCACAAATTTTTTTTTGAAGCTTTGCCCCTACTGAAAAAACTTCCTGGCTTCGCCCCTGAACACGACCATAAGTTAAGCTTCATTTGCTTCTAAAGAAGTATTGCAGATCAATCTCAACTATTGATTACAAGATATATGCTCTTATAAGAGTATAATAAAATCACATTTTTTTAACAGAAGAATGACAATCATATATGAAGAAGTCTGATGGTACTACTTGATCAAACGATTCCATATGTTTTGGATCATACATTGTAATTCACCTGTTTCGTCCTCTTCATATCAGTTTTTTTAAAAACAAAAACAGATAGAAGAAAATTTTTAGATCCTCTTGGCTCTTGCTTAAAGTTTTAATTTCTTTCGAATGATAAAGCCTTCTGAAATTTAGAATAAGATCACTCGTGACCAGGTGCTACTCATGGCTATCCTTGTACCTATTTTCGTTAGTGGGGAGCAACTTTAATGAAAATTCTCAGAACAGTCTGAATCTAACAAACCATATCTACGTCTTTTGCAATGATGAGGAAGGATTTTAGTCAGGAAATATGGTGCACGTAGGACACGTAGAAAAGGTTGAAGAACACCACAAAGTCAAAATGAGCTATAACATGAGGCTGTATAGGTTAGCATTCACAAGTCGAAGTTTTAGACACTATTCCATTAACCATGCATATGATAATTACAACCTTTTTCTTAATTGCATAATATACACGGTCCATTTCATAATAATTACACTCCAGCCATAACATATTTTGTTCCCTTAAAGATCATTCCAGGAGTCCAGCTTATCTATTCGCATCCAAATATGGAGTTATTACAAGATAAAGAACAAATCCCATCACTTTGTTTTTTAATGAATAAACATGTGAAGATGTCTAAAAGAGAACACAACTACAAATTTGTACCTATTCAGCCATTTTTGTCTTCACGAAAAACTCCATTTTACGATCACTCGTAGTGGCAAACCTTTAGTATATAGGGTATAAACCCTAAACCCTAACAAATCAAGCACGGGCATAGATAGAATATAGCTCCTTTGTATTATCCGATCTTGTTGAAACTTGCATGTCTTTTTGTCTTATGGACGGAGTTCACATGCCAAAGTCGCTGGCTATAGAGTCCAAGCCACCAACTTCGAAATTATGTCAATTTCCACCGTATTGGAGCATTATAGTGTGCAGGGTCTCAGCAATCATAGCTAACATTCGGCATGATTTGTTTTTGGCAGTGAAATGAAATGCAGGCATTAAAGGACACAGATCCCTGTCCTTTCATGTTTTGATCGCTATCACTTTGAATGATTTGTACAATGTTACTACTACTACTACTACAGGAAGGGATGTCGAACGTATAATAATTCGATTTGTAGTCAGTAGTCAGATTGAAGAATGGCTTAGTAGAAGAACAGATATGCCTCCTGTTCAAGTGCATACATTCTCCAGTGTCTGAAAGCAAAAATCAAGGAAGTTCTACTATGTCATGCATTTTTAATTAAGATGTGAATTTATATAATATATATATATATATAAACTACCCCTTCTTCAGAATATAGACTAAGAAAATTTTAATATAGTATTAAATTCAATATTAATGTAACAATATTTTTTATAGATATTTGAATGTACAAGAATTTTCAGCTGTAAAGTATTATAACATCAAATTATAAAAACAAAATTATAATTTAATATCTAAAAATTTTTAATTTGAAGTGTGAGTTCTTTTTTAATGTTTATTAATTACTTTTCTAAAATAAAATTTAAGGAGATTTTAATACCTCTTCATTAAAAATTTATAAATATATCCTTTAAAAGAAATTCGAGCCACAACTTAGCAATCCATATCAATCCAAATCTCACAATGTGGCCAGGTGAAGTCCATGGCCTATATATCATCATCATATATATAACTTCGTCGATTACCAAAATTAGAAGCATTTCTCAACTTATTTGTCAGCAAATCGATATCCAAGGATTGATTATTCATGTTTGCCTTATTTTTCCAGCCTTCCTCTCAGGTTTCCAAATTGACGATGAAACATTTTCTTTCTCATATTTTCTTATAGAAAGAGGTCATAAAAACCAGAAATTTACGTTTATGGTTTTCATTATTTTATTAATTATGATTACTGGCCAAAATTATGCTGTTATATTGCAATTTTGTGATTATGGCAGTTGTTAGACCCTTAAGTTCTAATAGCAGGATCGTGCAGTCATTGACGAGTTTTGACCAATGTTTGACATTCGGGACTACCAAACAAGGCAAAGACTTACGAGTAGGCAAAAAAAAACGGACAATGTCGATAAGTTTACATGTATTGATATACATTGGTAGAAATATTCAACGAGATGTAAGATTTTGATGCGAAGCCAAAAGATAACTTGAAAGGAACCATGAGTTGAAGATTAGTTGTATCACATGCATGAGAGAGACATGTGAGAGCTTTAAGGACTTAATGTGTGCTGAAATAGACATATCATGACTAATGAACTTAACTTAGATAAGCATTGAATCGAACTAGTGTGCTATAAAAAAACTTAGGCTTAAAGTACTCATCAGTAAATAGAGATTAAGGGTAGAGGTAAAGATCATATAGAGGATCATCTGAAAATAGTAGAGTTGTTTATAAATATGGATGTATCATTCTTAGTTAAATGTAATCTCTTATCTTTTTAAATGTAATGTACCTAAATCCTATTAAAATAGAGACCTATTTGAATAGGAGTGTCATTCAATTGGTTATTATAATGTAATTTGATAAAAATAGAGGTGATCTACTTAGTTCAATTCAGTTGGAATTCTAAATTGTAAAACCATATCTTATTAAAGGAGAAGAGAGAGGAGGGGAAAATAATACATTAAGAGAAAACATTCTTTTGTATACTTTTAGAAAAGTAATAAATGTTGGTTTTTACCATAACTCTTGTGTGTTTATTATTGTCTATGATTCTTTAATACTTTTTAGTATTTTTACTCAAGTGTGAAAGTTAAATACTTTGAGGGCCGTGAGACATTTGAGAATAAGGTTTTGTTGGTCAATAAGTACGTGAGAAGGTTGAATCTTGTTTAAACTTACCTAAACAAAATTATCGTGTAAAAGTAGACGTGACTTCGATATAATTTGATATTTAGGAACGCAACTACTGTAATTATTATGTTATTTTTAAATATTGTCATATTTATTGAAATTATTCGCAATCACTATGTTATGTACAATCAATTTTAAAGATAGAAATTATATTTTCTTCAGCAATTTTTAGCAAGAGTATTGAAGAGAATGATCTTATTATTTTTGCTTATTTCACAAGGTTTCAAGAATATAATTCAACCCCACTTTTGATTTTTAATTTATTTCTCATTTAATTAATTTATTTAGTACCATAAAAGTAGAACATGACAGTATAACTAAATTATTGTAAGTATTGGATCAGAAATTAAATTCAAAAAAATTAAATAAAAATATAGAATTTAATATGATTGAAAGAGATAGTCCTTATACATCGATTATTTTAATTAATAAGCACTTATTAATTTGTAAAAATTGACTAACTAATTAATAAATTGATTAGTTTTTATAGATAGTTCAAGGTTGAATAAGTCGAATCGATTGAACTTTTTAATAATAATTTATAGTAAAATTAAAAAAATAAGAAAAAGTTGCAAAAACAACAATGAACGGCCAAAGTATGAAGAGGGTAGGTCCGACAGTGCAATTGTGAGGGCCAAGGCCATGTAGAACTCGTGATCAAGAAAGAGGAAACAGATCTTTTGTTCCCTAATCCTTGTTCAACCTCTCCCCAAAGCCCCCCTCAGTCATTTATTGCAATAAATTTGAGAATAGAAGAACTGATCCTGAAGAAAGGGTACTCATAAGACAGAGAGAGCTACAGGTGTGGACAAAAATCGCACCTGTGCGCTATTCGACAAAATGCCGGAGAGGATAGAAGAGTTGTACCATCTGAAACAATGGTAGTATATGTTAGAAAGTGCAAACCTCCCCCTCTTAAGCTAGCTTTTGGGGGTGAGTTAGGCACTTTCTAATAGTATACAAATCGTGACACTTGAAAATATGAAATCTGCTTACCTAGATTTTTAGGGGACTTTTGGTTCTAATTGGGTAACGATAATAAGAACGAGAATGAATATAGTAAAAAAAGAGAATTGATATAATCATTATAATTATGATGATTGGTTAGAACGAAAGAATAATTATTATTACTATTGATAGTGATCGATTTGTTTAAAATATTAAGAAATAAAAGTTTTTTTTACATCAAACTTTAATATATTTTAAATAGGTAGATTTAATTGCTAAAAAAGAAAATATAATTAATTAATTATAAGGTAATTAATTAATTATATTGTAATATTATTTTAATTAATTATATTATAATTAATTAAATATTTATATTGTAATATTATTTAAATTAATTAATTGTATTTAATTATAAAACATTTAAAAAAAGACAAAAAGAGTGTTACTCAGGAATGATTGACATTTGGAGCTCTACAGATCAAGATATCATTAAAATACTGAAACATGTTTAGTAAAAATATCCAACTCACACTCTTTCAACCGATCCTCTCACTTTGATTAAATCAATCTTTTTCAAGTTAATATCATAAGTTATTAATTTTTATGGAGAGAGAGATGAATGTGTTATGAATCCATTGCTTCAAAAATCAGATCATTTAGAGGTCGGACAACAAAGTTTCCTTTCATGCTTGAGGGGTATGGAGCAATACTTGAAAGTTGGATATCATAATACAGTGTGAGTGTACAATCTTCAACATGTAAATGTACTTTTGTGTAATTAATCCATGTATAGAATTGTAGCTTTCCAA
>JANKOE010000206.1:5640335-5657097 GCA_026284465.1 Erythroxylum citrifolium | reverse complement strand
TTGTTTTGCAGGTATTCAATAGTCGAAATCAATCAGGATCATGGATCCGGACAACCACGTTCAGCCCCGGAAAAATCCGGCAGAACCAATATCTTTTTTAATCAGTTATATCAAAATGATATCATTTTTAAAAAGTTAGAGGGCTTTTTATTGACAAGGTTAGATCAATTTGAACTGGCGATAAATCTGACGCAAACCAATTCGTTATCATCTCTGAATGCACACGCAATAATCTATATGTATGCAATATCAATTCAACTGAACTTTAAAGTAATCTCCGCCATCGATGACTCATCCTCTTTGGTGAATTGCAACAACTCTTGGTTTGGTTACTTTGCTTCGACCTGTGGTCCCATTACTATAGTTGCCATGTTAAAATAAGGCCTTCCACACACAAAGAGAGATCGCATGTACTAGACAAGTGTAAAGTTCACATAATAATTGTTCGCGGGGGAGGTTGTAAAAGCTAGCTAGGCGGTGCTATATATGTATTGTGGCCGGCTGAAACTTAGAACGTTTCATTTGTTAAGTTTTGAGTGTGTCACAAGGCATGCAATTCAGTTGAGAATTCACATGAAGGTGAAGCTGTTCCTGACCTTTGTAGGTGGGATCGAAAGTGGGTTTCCGCAACTTGATGATAAAAAAATTTTAATTTAAAAGAGAAAAGAAAACAATTATATGTAGAAATAAAAACCAAAGTCTTCCCTTCCAACTTGCCTAACATTAGTTCAAAGTTCAACTGTAATTATGTAACCACCAACTTCAAAGGGTAAGAAATTTGATGGTTTGAACCAGTCAAATTCTTTTATTTTCAATTTGTTGTTTGACGTTGGAAGCACATATTTCAAAAGTGTGTTAAGCATGGTAATTATCTCTACCATGTTCTATTATAATAAGCATTTAAATTTAATTTTTTGTTCTAATGACATGCAAAACTCAATGGTTATGAGTATTGACATCTAACCAATAACATTAACCATTTTCTATTTTTTGTGTAATGAAAATTATTACTTGATTAATTTGGTAAATCTATATTCAAATTAATAGAATTCAAAGTATCGTTAGTACCAGAACAACAACAACAACACTCAACAAAAATTTCGCTGGGACACAAGGTATAAAGAGGTATAATAATACGCAATCTTATCTCTAACTAGTAGAAAAACTCTTGGCCAACATAAAAGAGTGAAAATAAAAATTGAGTGACTAATTATAATTTTCTAATGGTTTAAATTGAAAATTGAGTGAAATAATTTTTTAAATATTTTTCCCATATTATCTACTTTTAATTTTTTACATAAAAAGTTTCTTTTATGTTGATTGACTAATTATAATTTTTATTAAATTTTAAGCAAATTAAAATGATGTAAGATCAAATGTTTAATTTACATACAATTATTAATTCCTATCAATTTTAGCTCGTGAGAATTGCCAAATACTAATTTTGATATTAATTATTTTGTTTGGTTTGATTTATTAAATAATTTAATGCTGACTAATTTATATAAAAAATTCCATAGATATTTTATATATATTTGAAAAAAAATATGATTTGACTTTCTTTTTTTTTTCCTATATAAACACCGCAACCGTGACCATTCTCAACGAACCTATAGGATTTAACAGAATCTGCATGCATAACCCAAATCTTATATCTCTTACATAGCTTCATTAATATACCTTCATACATTAGTATCTGAGAGCTTACTCTTCTTCTTGGAATCCAACATTTTGCAGTTGTGTTCGTCTTACCCAGAACAACTCAATACCCGCGGTCACCACTAATCCAAAGGTAATTAAGCACCAAAACCCTCATTTCTTCCTCTACGATTAATTTAGTAAATCATGCATTATGATTAATTAATTAATTGTTAAGATTGAAAAGTTTCCATCTTAAAACCAAATTTCTCTGAATGGTCAAATGCAAAATTCATTGCACGAATCATTTCCTTTCATACTCCAGTCTCACGTGAAGCCCTCTTTAAAGTGACCAAAATCGGTGTGAGTTCTTTTGTTGCTAATGCTATGAATGGTGTTGCACGATTCCCTCCAAATAATGAACCCGTGACCTTTGACACATCTTCTTCTAAAGTGGTTTAAGGTAGGAATGCAAAGAACGCATTTATGTTTCGTAAGTTATTACACGTATTTGAAGCTGATTAAGGCAACGTTTTTTATTCTCTCGAGTTACTAAAAGGTCATTCATCGCTCTGCACGTTTCCTAAAACAACTTCAGGACTGTTCCTGATTTTCAATCCTCAGGTTTCAGAATTCTCACGACTAAAAGAAGCAGTGACGACCGAACAGAAAAGGGGGTGTATGATCAAAGAAAAGAAGGAAAAAGTGTAGATATTACTTATCTGATACCTCATCTGCTCTCACTCTACTTTCCACCACTTTCCTTTTGCTTTTCCAGACAGATTTGCTTCTAGATTACATTGGTAGGAAGCAAGGTATGTCCGTGTTTCCTGGTTTTTATGTTAATGCTTGTGTTTTACCTTCTCTTTGTTTTCACTTGGAAGTTTCTGTCTTTGAGAGATTAGATCCCATTTTTGTGGAATTGTGTAATAATTTGGCATGACAATGGACAAGTTCTGCTCTCTTGTTAGGTGTCTAGCAATGGCTGTTTGCTTCTTCTTCATCATCTTCTTCTTGTCCATCTTCCGTGGTCCTGCTTATTCCGAGAAGACCCCAGTTAGGTTCTTCCTCTTCTTTCCCTTCTCTCCCTTCTCTGAGCGTTGTATTGTGTTTCTGTTTGGGTACTGCATGTGTTTTCATATCCCTGTGTATAGAGAGAGTCACAGATATAATTGACAGTTCACATGTCTTACTAACTGTTGAGACAGGTAAAACATGAGGCTGGAATTTCTCGAAGGACATGACTTTCAATTTCTTTTGTTTTGTTTTGTCTATAAACTTGTTTTCCTTTTTCTTGATCTTTGGTCACATTTGCTGAGTTAAACTGGTGGCCCAAATGTGTTGTCGATCATCTTTCAATCCTTGTGTTTTGTTGCTATTATCTGTTTTAAAGACAAAGAGTACATTCATCTCTATTTCCTCTTCTCAAACTCTCGAAAAATGCCATGAAATAGGACCTTTTTGGACCCACTAGACCTCTACAGCAGAAAGTTTATAAGGCGATACAAGTTTCTAAAAAGCTATAGCCTATAGCCACCCATTTCTACTCTAAAAAGAGAGTGCATGCTTGTGACTAAAGCTATTAAACACAGGTCCCACTTCTGGTGTTTAATGTTGATGCCATTTCACGAGACCACAGCAAATTACATCAGGACTCAGGAGTCATACCTTCTCACTTGCAGCCGTTATAAAATAACTTTCTCTAAATTTTTCTATCTTTTCATTAATGAGATAAGCATCGTTAGTTTTACTATTTGCAGAGAACTTCCAAGGACCAATTACAGTTCAACGGCTCTGGGGGTCCAGCTCCGGAGACAAAGTCACGAACGGGTACTAATTCTGTATAATTTTATTCAGCTTCGGATCTAATCTATACATCTTTAAAAAGTTAGGTAAGTCACTGTTTCGTGATGTGTTACGTTTGAAGAACTCACTAAACTGAAAACCTATAGGTTTCAGGTAAACCAAAGTCCTGAGGCTTCTGTAGATATCCTAGTCTCTACCCTTTGTCATCAGTTGACTTTGTTGATAGTATATTTCGCTTCAGAAGTAATAATTTAACTACTTTGTCTCTCAGGTTGTGATTGATAATGGGATTGTTGAAGTCACCTTCTCTGCTCCTGATGGCGATGTGGCTGGAATAAAATACCATGGAATTGACAATGTGCTCGAAACTCTTAACGAAGATGACAATAGAGGGTATCTATCTACCAACCACCGCAATTTCCAAGCAGTCTCTTTCAGTCCAATCTCTAATAGCACTTGCAATTGGCAAATATGCACTTGACAATAATAATTTTTTGGGGCAGGTATTGGGACGTGGTCTGGAACACTCCTGGAGATCGTATCATCTTTGACAGGTTTCGTCACTTCCTTCGTCAGGAGTTTTTTCCTTCTGTATATATTTGACCAATCAAGTGACGTTCCAAACTCACTGAGCCCAAGTTCCCTATGTTTCTCATATAATATGAAAATGGTCATTTTTTAAATGAAGTTTCATGATTCAGATGAAGATTTTGCAACTTGATTTGCAGATTACGAGGAACTAAATATAGCATAATAGAGGAAGACGAGGAGCAAGTGGAAGTGTCATTCTCTAAAACATGGGACGTTTCGGTTGGAAAAGACGCAGTTCCCTTGAATGTAGACAAAAGGTCTGACTCACAATTCTTCAGAAATCTGAAGTTAACATCCAAAAAATTGGATTAAAGATAATAACAATGGTTAGTAAGTTCATTAACCCACTAATTGTGAGCTTGTTTGCAGGTACATACTGAGGCGTGGAAGCTCAGGGATTTACATGTACACCATATTGGAACGGTTAGAAGGCTGGCCTGATGTTGACATGGATCAGATAAGAGTGGTCTTTAAGCTCCAACAGGAAAAGTATGATCAAAACTACTTGAAATAAATACTCAATTCAACAAGTTGCTGGTCGTTAGAAAACAGTTTCTTTAATGAAATACGTGACTGGTCAGGTTTCATTACATGGCAATATCGGACTACAGACAACGGCTCATGCCTATGCCTGAAGACCGTATAACTGGTCTGCCTCTAGCATACCCAGAAGCTGTTCTCTTGACCCATCCAATCAATCCGGAACTTAGAGGAGAGGTAACGCTAAATTCACTTATTATTTAGACACTTGTTAGGTGTTCGATGTAATGTCCCAATGAATTGTGAATTAATGCACCTTTTCTGAAGTTGTGATCTTTGGGTTCAATTACTGGAATTTTCTTCAACTGAACGAAATCTGAATGTTGGTTCGTTGCTAGTAGTTGGGTATATTCAGTCAAGTGGACATTTTTTCCAAGTTTTGGTGATGTTGTGGAACGTAGGTAGATGACAAGTACCAGTACTCATGCGAGAACAAAGACAATAAATTACACGGATGGATATCGGAGGATCCACCGGTGGGATTTTGGATGATCACACCAAGCAATGAGTTTCGTGCTGGTGGGCCTATCAAGCAAGACCTTACCTCCCATGTTGGCCCAACTGTTCTTAATGTAAGTTAACCATCTCCAAGCCCTGGTTCAGATAATCATTGAAACACAAATTATATACTCGTGATGTAACCTGTTTTCCTCTTGATTTTAATTTGGTTTTTATTGTGGTAGATGTTTACCAGTACTCACTACACTGGAAAGGACTTGAGGACAGATTATCGAAATGGAGAACATTGGAAGAAGGTTTTTGGTCCTGTATTTGTTTATCTGAATTCCATTCCATCCACCGAGAACCCCTTATCTCTTTGGCGAGATGCTAAAAAGCAGGTACATCCATCTACTAATAGTTCGTGAATCATAGATAGCCTTTATATGACTTTTCAACTTGAATTCCGTTATCAGATGTCCACAGAAGTTAAAAGCTGGCCGTATAGCTTTCCTCGGTCAAAAGATTTTCCTTCTGGGAAACAACGTGGGAGTGTTATGGGTCTATTACTAGTCCGTGACAGGTGAATCCTACTGTTATATGATTTTCTAAATGAATATATAGTAACTTTCAAAGTTTCTGATTTGTTTCTTTTCCTTTAGATACATGAACAAGAGATTAATGTATGCCAGCTCTGCTTATGTGGGCTTGGCAGCACCTGGAGAGGTGGGCTCATGGCAAACAGAAGCCAAGGTTTCATCAATACCAACTGAAAACTTCTCTCCTCTAACTATTAGGTTAAAATGAGGACCATTTTAGCTAACAATCTTTGTGTTATTCCATTCCAGGGTTACCAGTTCTGGGCTCAAGCTGACAGGGAAGGACACTTCTTGATCAACAATGTTCGAGCTGGAGTCTACAACTTGTATGCTTGGGTTCCTGGTGTTATTGGAGATTACAAGGGTGATATTAACATCACCGTTGCACCAGGTATAACTATCTTCATAATTTTCTTGAAAGGCATCATTTTAGTGACTTTCACATAATGTCAGTCCTGTTTGCCAATTAATGAAATGCAGGATCTAAGTTCAAATTGGGACTCCTTATTTATGAACCTCCAAGAAATGGTCCGACCCTTTGGGAAATCGGCATTCCTGACCGCAGTGCTGCTGAGTTTTTTGTGCCAGAGACATACCCCACGCTCATGAACAAATTGTACAGCAATCGACCAACAGACAAGTTAGCTTCTTCTCAGGATATTGCAATTTCTTGTACCAGTACCGACTTTTCAATATGTCTGATATGTTAATGCCGCTACTTTTCATGAAAAGGTTTAGGCAGTATGGACTATGGGAACGATATAGTGATTTATATCCAGAGGGTGATCTTGTATATAATGTGGGCACCAATGATTATTTCCAGGATTGGTTTTTTGCTCAGGTTCCTAGGTAATTTAATTCACTTAATTTGTTATTCCTACGTTACTTATGTTTTATCTTCCTGGTGTGCTGATTCTGATTTGTTGCACTGCAGAACTGAAGGAAATAGGACATATAAGGGAACTACATGGCAGATTAACTTTGACCTTGGAGATCTGAAGCGGAGCGGATCTTACACGCTTCAGTTGGCTTTGGCATCAGCTACTGTAGCTGAACTCCAGGTATGACTCTGACCCTTACTTTCTATGCAAACTCCTTAGAAACTACTCTGTTACTTTGATTGTTTTGCTGATGAATGTGTCTAACATATCGAATAGGTTCGGATCAATGATCCAGGGGCCACAGAACCTCTTTTTACGACAGGGCTAATAGGCAAGGATAATGCTGTTGCCAGACATGGCATTCATGGACTGTATCGGTTGTATAGCATTAGCTTACCAAGTAAACTAGTTCTCGAAGGAAAAAATGCTGTATACCTCACTCAATCCAAAAGCGATAGCCCTTTTCATGGTGTCATGTATGATTACTTGCGCTTGGAAGGGCCAGAAGAAACTTGATTACTTTCTATATGTTACTTCTCCTGTTCATAGCCTGTAGCGTTGAAGTATAGGCAACATATGATAATAGAAGGAAGGAGTTCAGATTAATGGGAACTCCGACTCATACTAAGGGGAAGATAGCGACTAACAAGTACTTTTAACACACAAATACGTACTTCATACAGGTCGATTTTCTGACAAGTACGCTTTCTTCATCTATATCTATTCTTGAGGTTGATGCCAACGTAACCAATGGTGCTACTGTTGCTAAAAAAACTCAAAAGCTTATTCCATTACTTTACAATTTCTAAGTTCTTTCAGATAATGTCAAATAAAACATATAGTGGGTCGAAGTCCAGGGGTTGATCATACAAGTGGGGATTAATGTAAACATGATTGTAATAAAAGTTGAGTTATATTCCATTATAACACAAATATGATTATCTCGCTTCACTCGCCACCCTCTCCGGCTCAGGCCTGTACATCCTCCAGGAGCCTCTGGTGACTATTTTGGATTGTCTCCTTCGAGACGCTTACGACGCGTTATATCGCCGGCTTTGCACTAATTAGTTGTTAGTTTCTGTTTCCTTGTAATTCAAAAAAAAAAAGTTGAGTTATATTTTTTATTTATTTATGTATTTATAATAATTTTATTTACATAATTATTTTACCTGCTAATTTTATTTGTTTATTCTTTAACTTGCATTACTTTTTTGTTATCATATCTATATGTAGGTTTATTAAAAATTGCTTCTTTACTATATAAGGGTAAGCAGTGAAGGAGGGAGATGAGGCCCAGTGGGGCACTGAACCCTCCAAGTTATGAAAAATTAAATATTTTTTTATTTTTAATATATATATATATATTTAAACGGAGTTATTTAGAGGTTAGTGGTACACTGGGCCTCTAAAAAAATTAAATATTTGGGTCCTCCTATCATAAATTTCTAGCTCCGTCATTGAAGGTAAAGTTGCGTATTATTAGAATTTTTCAAATCTGCTTTATTGTAGGACTTTAGACTGAGTGTAATAATGACAACCGCAATAACTTAAAGATATTACCACTATTTGCCCCCAGAACCTCGAGGGTAACAAAAAAATAAAAACATATAATGTACTTTTAAACAGGAAGGTTCTGATGGTGCCTTCGTAAACCTGAATAAAGTATGCTTAAGACTTTGGTGAGTGAATAAAGAGGTTTTACTACGAATATAACGAGGCCCTCCATTGTCTCGTTAATTAAGCTTGGTAATCAGCACCAGTTTTTTAAATTATTTTTATAATTTATTTAATTAATAAACTTAAAAATTATATAATATTTTTTCTTAATATATGTGCTTTTATTTATAGTAATTAATTCTTAATCATTTTAAAGAATTTATGTTAAGATAATTAGTGTAATATTTTATAAATTTCAATTTTATATAATATTTTTAATAATTAGTGCAATATTTTTACAGACATAAATTTCAATTTTATAATGTTAAATAATAATTTTAATAATTTAATAGTTTGATAATGAATATGCAATGAAATTAATTACATGTTAAATAATTATATTCTATAGAAAAATTATCTAAAATTAAAATAACGTCTTTGTATATATTATTTAGATTTCTATATTAGTTATGAATTAAATAATATTAAAATCCAACTTTAACACAATTAATAATAATAACAAAAGCATAATTTCGATATAGCTGGATGAAAATTATGTATCATGCAAAAATTGGGATTATGGAATTTAGTATCGGTAAACCCATATTTAATAATTCCTATTCCTAACATAAATCTTTAATACACAGATCTAGATTGGCATAGATTTCGTTTTTATTTTAAAAATAAAATAAATTTTATTAAGTGATATTTTTAAAAAAATTTATTAATGAATTTTATTTGGATTGCATGTGTAGATCCTATTCTAACATGATCAATGAATTTGGATTGCATGTATATCCTATTCTAACATAATCAAACTTTATCTTCTGAATGAGTCTACGTAATATTTTCTTATATTCTATAGAATCCTAACTTAATTAGATTTATATACTATTCAGTTTCTAACACTAAATATCTCAACAATAAATATTATATTTTATAATTTATAAGTATTTAGAAGGAATTCTTCAAAGTACTTAATGTAATTTAGAAATAATTATAAATATTATAAAGGGTAATATGAGAAATTATATATATATATATATATATATATATATATATATTACAGATAATTCTACTTCAACTATAGCTTAAATAAAAGTAAATTCCGTCTTTAACACAATCAATAATCATCAAAATTAACCAAAACAGGCATATTTTATGTATGGTGGGATGAAACTTACGTACTTCTCGTTGTCTAGTTATCATGCAAGGATTGGGATTATGGAATTTAGTACAGGTAAAGGATAGATTACAATTCCTATTCCTAACATAAATCTTTGATTTGCTAATTATCTAGCATGGAAGTGTAAGTTCTATGGAGAGTAGGATTAGGAAATCAGAGTTGGATAAGTTTAAGGACATGCTCATTATCTAAGATGGTGAATCGTCTGCTATAAATACACTACGCGCCTTGGTCCTTTTAGTCACCTCTCTTTCACATCTAGCTAACCTAAGGACTCCATCAAGATGGTCATGAAGAAGTTATCTCGAGCGTTTGCGTGGATATTCTTTGCGTTGTTTCTTCTGCAGGTGACTTCTTGCTCATCCCAGCAGCCATTGTTGCAAAGGTAAAGAATTCTGCAAGTAAAGAGTTGTACGAGGCTTGAATTAATATATCTTATGTCATCGCGCTCTTAATATAATCTTTCTACTTCAGGGAAGCTTCGATAGGGAGCAATGGCTACTCGTCTCCTGTTCGGTTGTATGAGGGTGGTTCATATGTATGTTTCCTGAACTTTAGTTTGCGACATAACCTCCACAGTCTACCATTGACGTTTTCTCTGATTGTTTTATATATGTTTTATGTTCGCAGGTTGTAATAGATAATGGCATTGTTCAGATAACTCTAGCAAAACCAGGTGGTTATGTTACTGGAGTCAAATACGGTGGAATACCAAATTTACTCGAAACCCGTAACAAACCAAGCAATCGAGGGTACGTTTCCATTCAGTCTTTCTTTCCAAATCTACGAAAACTTATCCTGATGTGTTCATGTTCTTGAAAACTGAAACTATACACATTGCAGGTACATGGATGCCTTTTGGAACTTTCCAGGGGGTCATGCTGATACAGACTAGTAAATATCACCATCCTCCGCTATATCATCTCCTGTAGAATTTATATTACTTAAGATTCACTCATTCCTTAACTGTAACTTGCAGTTTTTTGGGAACCAACTTTACTGTCATAACGAGGAACGAAGACCAAATTGAAGTCTCATTTAGCAGAACTTGGGACACGTCAATTTCTCACATAGCTCCAATTAATGTAGACAAAAGGTACATGGATGGTAAACTTCTTGTTTATATACTATTGAAATCTAAACTTTAAGTCGTGTTAAGATTATAACTAAGGTTCTTCTTTTACAGGTACATCGTGCAGCGTGGCAGTGCAGGATTTTACACGTATGCAATATTCGAACACTTAGAAGGGTGGCCTGATTTTGACTTGGATTACTTCAGGATGGTCTTCAAACCTCAAAATAACAAGTAATTTCTACTTCACTTTTTATAAATTACTTACCATACTGCATGCTTATGAGATTTAATGTTATATAATATATGGCGGGTTAGGTTTCACTATATGGCCATATCGGACGACATCCAAAGGGTGATGCCCACACCAAGTGACACCCAACACGGTCATAAGTTAGCATACAAGGAAGCCACCCTCGTGAACGGAGAGGTATGTCTTATCAAAACATGATCTTTTGATCAACCGCAATTAATGTAATCTTCAATTCTGCAATTTAAAAACTTAAGAAGATACTAATAATCTAACTCTAAACTGGAAATTTGGAATGTGAGCAGGTGGATGATAAATACATGTATTCCATGGAAAACAAAGATCACAGAGTGAAAGGATGGATATCAAATGACCCACCTGTAGGGTTTTGGATGATCACACCAACTGATGAATATTTTGCTGGTGGACCAACTAAGCAAGATCTTACTTCGCATGTTGGCCCTACTGTTCTTGCAGTAAGTTTGTCTGACACAATACGATTAAGACATCCCCGTATCAGGATCTGATAACTTTTAGGAACTGGATTAACGTTGGTGATCGAATTTTTCTGGCAGATCTTCCACAGTGACCATTACGTGAACGAATTAAGAAAACAGTTTAGAGATGGAGAGGCTTGGAAGAAAGTGTACGGTCCCATTTTCATTTACCTTAATTCCAATAACTATGGTGATTATCAAACATTATGGAACGATGCTAAAAGACAGGTGAGTTTGGCGTTTTTTCTTCTTGTCAACTAGATAATTGATTAATAATTTAACAATTTATGTTTTATTTTCTTTTATTAAATAGACATCCGAAGAAATCAATAAATGGCCATATGATTTCGTTCAATCAGAAGAATTCCTTCCCTCATATAAACGAGGAACAGTAAATGGGCACTTAGCCATTAAAGATAGGTAAATATTAGTTCTTGTTTTTATTTGTTGATTTTATGGAACAAAAAATAGAAAACTTACCTAAAAAGGGGTTGTAAATAACAGTGATGCTCAGAACAATTTTGATGGTGCGAGCTATGCTTATGTGGGGTTGGCATCTCCTGGAGAAGCTGGTTCATGGCAGTTTGAAATTAAGGTTCGTTTCCATTTTCCACTTGCGATTCTTTCAGATTCATTTATTTATTTATTCTGGCTTTGTTCACATACTGATTTCGATTGATGGTTTGCAGGGTTATCAATTCTGGACTCGAGCTGACAGGAATGGAGATTTCCAGATCAAAAATGTCAGACCCGGGATCTACAATTTGTATGCTTGGGTTCCAGGTTTCGTTGGGGACTACAAATACAGTGAGCAAATCACCATTGAAGAAGGTACATTCAATACTGAATCTTCATATTTTTAGTACGTAAGAATTGATACAGTGGGCAAATCATCACTGAAGAAGGTTAGTGTTTTGTAGTAATATGAAGATTGATTGATCCATAATGCAGGAAGTGAAGTCAGGTTGGATGATCTTAGATTTGAAACTCCAAGGAATGGTCCTACTCTATGGGAAATAGGCATCCCTGACCGTTCAGCTGCGGAGTTCTTTATACCAGACCCAAGTCCAGATCTCCAAAACAAAGTTTTCCTAAACAAACCTCAATACAGGTATAGGCAATATGGGTTGTGGTCACGATACACAGATTTGTATCCAGAGAATGATCTCGTTTACAATATTGGCTCTAGTAATCACACTCGAGATTGGTTCTATGCCCATGTACCAAGGTAATACAACGATACATGTTATGATTCTCAATTTGCTTCAAAACAATTCATCTTAAAAACTCTCTATCTGGAAGATCTTTATCTCTTCTTTCTTAACGTGAAAAATGAACTTTTCTTGTAACACTTTTGCAGGCTTACAAATGGCAATTACCAACCTACGACTTGGCAGATCAATTTTGAGCTTTACAATGTCAAACCATACGCAACATACACTCTCCAATTGGCCCTGGCATCTTCCAATTACGCTCATCTAAACGTAAAGACTGCAAAACTTTTATTTTCTTTTCAGAATACTTGAGAGTTTCGTTTATTGACTAAAGAAGATTCAATTCCACAATGGTTTTCACCTTTTACAGGTTCGACTAAATAATCGACTATCACCTAGGCCTCTTTTTACAACCGGAGGTATTGGAAAGGACAACGCCGTAGCAAGAGATGGAATTCATGGAGTCCACAGGTTGTACACGATTGAGGTTCCCGCTCGCTTTTTTGTTAATGGGCAAAATGCTCTGTATCTTCAACAAGCCAGAGGTTCAAGTCCCTTCCAAGGAATGATGTACGATTACATTCGTTTGGAAGGACCCAGTTCCAGCCGAAGGAATTAGTAGTAGTTACTGAAATATATGGTAGATAATACCTTTGTTTCTTTATTTGCTTCCTTTGTTGCAAGTAGAATTCTTCTTAGTGCAGGATTATGAAAACGTTTCCGATTTTTTAATTCAGAAGTTCAACTACAAATGTAAATATTCATAAATTGAAAATGTCTCCTTTTTTCTCTTTTTATCTTTTCTTTCAATATTTAATGAATCAACTCTTTTATCTTTTTTTTTTTTGTGGTTACAAAAGAAAGAAAACCCAATGCCAACTAACGCACTGTTCTACGGTACAACACACCTAGCTGGTCCCTCTAGATGAGTTTCACTATTGACGGGAGGGGCTCCGAAAAGTAGTGAATGTCTTGTTTGACTCGGGTCGCAAGATCGGCTAAACGATCAGCACACTGATTTCCTTCGCGATGCACATGTTGCATGTACTTCCCAGTCTTGCTGGAGGAGCTCCCGAGTACTTGTCAACAAACAAGGATTGTTAGTAAACACAGTACTGGAAGAAGAAAGGATGTTGATGACTTCGAGAAAATCCACTTCGAGAACGACTCGGTGATACCCTAACGACCAAGCCAAGGAGAGGCCGGAGTGGATTCCCCAAAGTTCAGCAATCAGTGGCAATCCTTAAACAATGTGCTGGAGAAAACCCTCCGCACCACTGACCATGCCTATCGTGAATTAAGCCCCTTGCGGATGCAGCAGTTGAGCGGTATTTGACCGCGCCGTCCGTGTTAAGCTTAACCCAGCCTTCAGGTGGTTTGGTCCACCCAACGAGACTACCCACAGCGCTGCCCTGCATCGGGTACACAAAGTGTTCCACAGCGCGGGCTCGCTTAATGCTCTCAACATACTCTTTAACGACTCTCTGACCATCCTCTGACCACACAAAATCAGCTTCAAACAGGCCTTTGTTACGCCAATACCAAAGCATCTTGCTCATTCTCAGAAGGACCCCACCGTATGGAATCCTCACCGGCTACTTCGGTAGGAGGGGAAATTTCAGCAATATCCATACAAACTGAGGCTGGGAGGTACTATTGGAACAACTCCCAATGCCAGTGTACCTCGCTATGCCTCATCTCCACCACCTTAGCAGCGAGCAAATGGTCAGGTATCGGAGCAGTTGCCACTAAGTATAGGGGTCCTCAATCCTTAGCCCAACTATCCGTCTAAAAGGATATGCGCCTACCATTGCCCAGGTGTCATTTCAAGCCTTGTCAAACTAAGGACCAGGTTGCTGTAATACCTCGCCAGACACTCGAAACACCGCTCCTACCTACCGTCGTAGGGATATGGTGAGGCTCGAGACAGTATTTAGCACGAACAAGGCGAACCCATAACGCAGACGAACGAGTAAGCATAAACCAACCCAGTTTGGTAAGGAGGGCACCGTTGGAGGATCTAATGCGCTTAATTCTCAACCCTCCTTTCTTTTTGGCCTGACATACTGCTTCCCAGTTAACCAAGAGCACAGATTGCATAGTGTATATAGGAAGGGCCGAAATCACGGATTGGGTTAAGGTGACTCGACCCGCGAGATACAAATGCCTGGCACTCCATCCAGACTGGTGATGCTGTCGCCTGCACCCAAATATAAAAGAAATCACTTCCATTAAAACAAATTAATGTAGTAGCGGTAAGCAGATATCGTTCCCACGAGGAATCTTTAACGATAAAGGTTAGCTAGTTCAAACGGGACAAATAACGAAAATAGAGAGGGGAGTTTGTCACGGCAATATCAAAAAAACAATAGAAAAATCACAAATCAAAAGTAATAATTAAATCTGAAAAATCAATGAGAAAATACATTGGTTTCGGGTCACCGATGTTATCATGCTATTATGGATCCTCGACATAAAATTGTAATTATTAATGAACATTAATTAGGGGAAGTTTCTCTTAAGTGTAATGACTAGAAACATGTATTCTAGCAATCTTATTAAACAATAACCTAGATACGATTATAGGTAAATTGAATAATAGCATTAAGAATCAAGAATCAATGACAAGTGATAAATATGTACGACATGCAATCAATCAAGCGAATATCTTCTTAGAATGTTCCGACTCTAACGTAGAGATGTTAATCCTAATTACTACTTATGATTACCGAAACTGAACGTCATATTTCGTTAATCTAGCGGTTAAATCAATTAATCTTTAGTAGCGATCCTAGAAACCAACAAATCCAATTAGAAAGAATAGATATGAAGGTATTCAATGTTTATTAACAACATAAAAAGTATCTAGAAAATCTCACCATAATAACATGTAACATGGATCCCTCAACCAAGATAAGAAAATTTAACTACTCATACTTGAATTGAAATCAAAAGAAATAATAAAAGAAACAATCTCCATAATAGGTCTTCATGAAAATAATGAAAATGCTCAGCAACAATCTACAAAAAACATGAAGAAAAGAAACAGAAAAGTGCAGCCCCTAAACCTACGATAGCCTCCAAATCCCAAAACCTATGATGATACTACTTGTAAACCAGAAAAATCAACACAAGAAGTTGCGGCAGCCACCCAACAACAACCTACGGATATACTACTCAAGAATTGCAGCAGACATAAACCAGAAAAGCAAGAAGAAGAGAAGGTGCGACAGCCACCCAAAGACAGAAAAAAAATACACGATCCCCTTCCTAACCCTAACACCCATATATATACGGCAACCACCAAAAGCCTCCTATTTGATGTGAATCTCTCCATTATCTTGTCTTGATTTTGTCCAGATTAGGTAGTCTTCTAATTTCGGTGGGAGACTTCTTGGAAAGAGGGCAAGAGGATCTTGGACGATTGTGTTTTAATTGGAAACGAATTCTGAAAAATCTGCAGATTCCAGATCCCATCCTTAGGTGTGCCCACGCCTAATCTCTGAATTTCGGCCAGATTGGGAATTTTGGATTTCTTTCCTTCTTTTGCACCTTTTTGGTCCTTTTTCATCCTTAAAGTGTTGAAAACCATCTGTAAACAATTATAAAAAAAATTCCATCAATTTCGGATACCAATTTCAACATATTGACGACAATTACGCTCAAAATATATGCATTTTAATTGACTTAACAAAAAGAATTGGTGTATTTACAAGCCTATGGTAGTGTGATTTCCAATAGGAAGTTTTGAGCGAAACACAACCTATGAACACGTGAGTGAAATGGGTGAATTCTGTGAGGAAAATCCATTCTGAGTTTATGTTTATCTTTGAATGATTGTTTCATAAGTTGAGTTTGATTATGTGCACTGATGAAAACTAAACATGATGTGTGTAGTAGCTTGACATTCAATTGGCCAAAGTTTGAATGATTGCATGTGCTTGGTTTCTTTGAAAATGAATTGATAGAATTTGATTGTCGTGTTTAATTTGCTCGAGGGCGAGCAAAAGGTTAAGTGTGGGGGAGTTTGTTAGTGTCTTTATTTTCTGTCTTTTTGTGTATTAATTTTCTTTATTCTTGAGGTTTGAAGTTACACTTAATGGGAATTAATCTTGTTTTATGTCAAGGTATATTTTGGAACTAAATGGAAAGAACCGCGATAATTTTGGGATAAAAAAGAACAGAATTAGACATTGACCCTAATTAGACGCGGCCTCATGCAACAATCAGAAACTTAAAATGTAGCACACAGAGTCATGAGACAGAAACAAAACGCAACACCTGATGGGAGCAAGAAACCATGACGCAAGTGTTTTATAACACCCAAATACCCCCTGGGAGGATACATGGATGCCACCCAAGACAGTACAAACAATCATACTGATATTTATTTT
>JANKOE010000206.1:5629148-5640235 GCA_026284465.1 Erythroxylum citrifolium | reverse complement strand
CTTTTGAGAAGATCCCTAGCATATTTTCTTTGTGAGATGAAAATTCCATCGTCTCTTTGCTTCACCTCTAACCCAAGAAACTAGTGCAGCTCACCCAAATATGGCATTTCAAACTTTTTCATCATACATGATTTAAATTCACAAATCAGAGAATAAGAAGAACTCATATAAATCATGTCATCAACATACAGACAAACCAACAATAAACCATCTTGACCATACTGCTTAACATACAGAGTTGGCTCGTTCTCACTTCTTTTAAAGCCACCTCCCTGAAAATTTGAATCAATTTTATTGTACCACATGCGTGGAGCTTGCTTTAGTCCATAAAGAGCCTTTTTTAACCTGCACACCTTGTTCTCATTCCTTTTTCAACAAAACCATCTAGTTGAGCCACATAAACTTCTTCTTTCAAATCTCTATTAAGAAAGGCAAATTTTACGTCAAATTGATAAACAATCCATTTCAATTGAGCAGCCAATGTTAAAAGAGTTCTTACAGTTTCAAATCGAGCTACTAGAGAAAATGTTTCATCGAAATCAATACCTTGTTGTTGTGAATATCCTTTGGCTACCAGTCGGGCTTTGTGTTTTTGTATCCTTCCATCAGCATGATACTTTGTCTTAAACACCCATGTCAACCCAATAATATTTTTGCCATCTGGAAGATCCACTAATTCCCGTGTCTCATTTTTCTCAATTGCCAAAATCTCTTCTTCCATTTCATATCTCCATTCTTCCTTTGTGGCTGCTTCCTGAAAGCTGGTTGGATTTGCACCAAATAATGCAAAAGTGCAAGTTTCATATATATCAACAAGTGATTTAAACCTTTCTGGAGGAGTTCCATTTGAATTTTCTGGTGCCATCAATGTTGAGCTGCTACTAGTTAGGCTGTTACTTGATGAATGTCTTAGTGTACTTGGTGTATTAACAGGAGAGATTTCACTTCAAAGGACTTCATTTTCTGTCAAGATCTGCAACTTCTCATTGCTATCTTCCCATTTCCAACTTGATTTTTCATCAAAGATTACATCTCTACTAATAATAATTTTTCCATTTGCTGGATTATACAAACGGTAAGCTTTGGATTGAGAATAATAGCCAATAAAGACACATTTTTTTTGATTTTGTATCAAGTTTTCGTCGATGTTGAGAATTTGCCAAAGCATAAGCAGTACAACCAAAAATTCTTAGATGACTCATTAAAGGCTTTCTACCTTTCCAAGCTTCAAATGATGTCTGATACATGACAACTCTTGTAGGAGAAATATTCAGTAAGTATACTGCAGTGTTAACAGCTTCTGCCCAAAATTGATTTGGAGGATTCCTGCTTTGTAACATGCTTCTAGCCATCTCCACCACAGTACGATTCTTTCGCTCAGCTATGTCATTTTGCACTGGAGTATAAGGTACTGTCAATTTCCTGTGAATTCCATATTCTTCATAAAAAAGATTAAATTCTTGAGACACAAATTCTCCACCTCTATCTATTCAAAGAACTTTCAATTTGTTACCATTATGCTTTTCAACCAAAGCCTTAAATTTCTTAAAGCTTTCAAAAGCTTCAGATTTAAGCTTCAGAAAATATTTCCAACTCATGTGACTATAGTCATCAATAAACAACAAAAAATATCGAGCACCACCAATTGAATTTGTATTCATAGGACCACATAAATTTGCATGTGCTATTTCACGACAACTAGAGGCTCTCCATGACTTTCCTACGGGAAAAGATCTTCAATGTTGCTTGCCATAAATGCAACCTTCACGCACGTTGTTAATCAGTTCTAAGTTTGGCAAGCCAATGACCATCTCGTTTTGACTCAACAATCTTAATCCATTCATATTTAAGTGACCATAACATAAATGTCACAACTTAGATTCAACATCATTCCTTTGACTAGCAATCAAAGCATGTTGTGTTTTAGAAACTTTAAGAGGAAACATCTTGTAGTACAAACAATTGCTATGACAATACCTATTTTTTTATCCTTAATAACACATGTTTCATCATCAAACGGTACTGAAAATCCACTCTTCATCAGTTGCCTAACACTTAATAAATTATGTGTCAGATTAGGAGCAAATAAAACATCTTAAATAAGTTTTACTTTACCATCACAAGTAGAAATAGCCACTGTACCTTTACCTTTAACTTGTATTTGCTTATTATCTCCTAGCCAAATTTGCTTCTTCTTTGATTCATCTAGCTCCTTAAATGATGACTTCACTCTAGACATATGGTGCAAACAACTACTGTCAACAAACCAAACACTATTTTCACAATTAGCTACTACAGAATGAGTCATAAAAAGCATGCTTTCTTCTTCTTCTTCTTTTGCTTTTTCCTCTGTATAGCTGGCTTGATTGCTTTTATCCCAATAATATGCTATTGTATGACCGAACTTGTGACAGTTATAACATTAAACATTTCTACGGTTATTTGACCAAGCAGTTTGGCCCCTGCTTCTGCCTCTACCATGGCTCCTGCCTCGAAAGCCACTTCTTCCACCACCTCAGACTCGTTTACTTGAAATGCTTGTTCTTCATTTTTTTCCAGCGACCTATTTATCCTTGCTTCATGAGCTTGTAAAGAGCCTATTAGTTCATCAAATGAAAATTCAACTAACTTTTTAGATACCTCAATTGCAGCAACAACATAGTCAAATTTGGGAGTTAAACTTCTCAAGGCTTTTGCAACCACAATTTCATCATTTATCTCCTCACCATATGTCTCCATTTGACTAACAATTCCAGTGATTCCAGACAAGAAATCTTGGATAGACTCATTGTTCATAGATAATGTTTCAAAATCACGACAGAGAGATTGGAGTTTCACGGTTCTTACTTTTGATGAACCTTGACACTCTTTGTGCAATATCTGCCAAGCTTCTTTTGATGCATTTGCTCCTACAATTCTTGAGAAAATGTTGTCATAAATTGCTTGCTGTATGAACACCAATGCTTTAGAATCCTTCTTCTTATTTTCTCTTAGACGATTGTTGTTTGCATCTTCGTTATCAAACACATTCTCCACCAGCTCCATAGATCTTGAGATCTGAATAAGGTCTTCATTTTAATGCTCTAGTATTCGAAGTTTTTTTCCTTTAGAAACAAGAATGAGAGGTTGCCCAAAGCTTGTTGTGTTTCCATTGGCTGCCATGACCCACTGTTTCCCGGAGAAAAGAACCTGACGCTCTAATACCACAATACTGAATTTGAACACAATAAATGAATGTAACAAAGGTGATGAAATCAATTCAAAAGTGCTTTAATTCTATTTAACAAGATAGTCGTATATATAGGTTTACAAATTGACACGTCTCCCATAATACTAAAAAGTCTAAACCTACTAATAACTAATGGCTAAATAATAGGAATCTACTATCAGTTAATGGCTAAATAATAGGAATCACTTTAATATAAATAATAATTTAAAAATAAACAAAAAGTCAGATCATTTTTTAATCATTCTTCAACAATTAGTACATCTCCAAGCAAGGAGGCATTGAAACTTCTGGGTGCTGATACATTTTTGGTTAGCTGCGACCAAGAGCAAATGCAGGCAAAACATTACAACATTCCTGCAAGTCTTCAGAAGTTGTATTGTGTTTAAAATATTTCCAATGTATCATACTCTGCAGGCTGCAACAGGTACCTTAGATGGGTTTGTTGACACTGTCTCTGCAGTGCGCACAACATTCTGCCTTTGCTTGGCTTTTTGAAATTTGATGGAAAGCGTGTTTTGGTGGGTGTACCTGGAAAGCCTCTTGGGCTACCAGTGTACCATTTAATTTCAGGTTAGTTGAGGAAATTCTATACACATCTGTTCACCCTTTTACTTCCAGTTTCAGGGTTAAGCGAAAACTAAAAACCAGGTAGGAGGACAGTTGCTGGAAGTGCAGCGGGACTGAAGGAAACACAAGATATGATTGGTTTTGCAGCTAAAACACAACACAAAAGCAGAGGTTGAGGTTATTCCTATGGAGCATGTGAACACTGCGACGGAACGTTTGACCAAAATTGACGTTAGATACCGATTTGTCATCGCATTGGGAAAACTTTGGGCCATTACCAATGAATAAGGGCCTGTTGGGAATATATGGTTTTGAACTACATCTACAAGCTACTATGACACGTAGGCAGAGTATATTGTGACATTGTCAAAGTTTTAGCATTATCTCGGAAGTCTTTTTTTCAAACAAAGAATTTTAAATAATTATATTTTAAATATTTATTAAAAAACTAAAAATTTATTGTTCATATTTTTTAATAATTACAAAATTAAACCGGTTCAGTCAGTTTAATCGTGAGAGTTTTGAACAAGCTAATTTTTCAGTTTAGTTTTTAACAATCCCGTTCAAATTACTTTACTAACCTTTATTATTAAAACCCGATCAATTTATTAATTAATCAACTAGTTTTTATAAACTACTCAATTTTTATAAATTAAAGTAAATTGATTATTTTTTAATTTACAACCCCATTTGTAAATTAAATTTTAAATTTTTAATAAATAAAAATAATTGCTATCAATTATATTTTAAATTCTTCGATTTTATTTAACATGTAGCTAGTTTTACAAAACATGTTAAAATTTTAAGATATATATTAAGTAAATATTTAATCATATATAATAGATTAATAATCACAAAATATATCTTAAAAATCCATTTTGGATTTTAATATTTTTATATTTTTATATTTACAAGTATTATATGATGTGTTTAAGATGAACTACGTTTTTTTTGTTGTTGTTTATCTTTATCAGTATAAATTGTTGTAAAAATTATGATTATAGACTTTTTGATGGTTTAATATCTTAACTTTTCTAAATTTAAATAATCTTTTGTTTGGTTGGACAAAATATCACAATACCTAATTTTAAGATTATGTATTCCTCAATTTTTTAGAATAGCCAAAAATAATCAAAAGGTGTCTTTAACTATTCCAATAATAGAGTTGTTTGTTGAAAACTTTTTTATCTTTCCCGTTTCTTCTTCGTTCTCAAAACATAATTAATAAAAATAATAAGAAGAAGAAATTTAATAATAAATATAATTAATAAAATAATAATAATAATTTTTAACAGTTAATAGCAAATTAATAATGATGATAAGAACAATAAAAAGAAAATTAATAATAATAAGGAATTTAATAATAATAAGAGTAAGAATAATAGTAAGAAGAAAATTAATAATAATAATAATAATAATAATAAATAATAATAATAACAATAATAAGAAAAATAAAATTAATAATAAGAAGAAGAAAATTAATAATAATAAAGAATTTAATAATAAAAATAAAATTAATCAATAAAATTAATAATAATAAAGAATTTAATAATACTAATAATAACAAATACAATTAATAAAATTAATAATACTAAAGAATTTAATAATAAAAATATATAATTAATAAAATTAATAATAATAAGAAAAAAAATTAATCTTAATAATAATAGTAATAATAATGATAAGGATAAGGATAAAGATAAGGATATTTTGATCTTTTTGTTACTTATTCTTTTGTCATTCTAAATTTATATTTTCAAACCAAACACTAACTTTCATTGATGGGAACTCGTGGAACCTTCCTAGAACTCTATCCCATCTCCAACCCCACTACTCCCCTTCTCCTCAGGAATTGACATCTTCTTTTGGAAAGGTATCTCTACCAAACACTTGACTAATAGACTCATTAGTGACAACTTGCGCCGACACAGACCCACTGGTTTTTGGGCGGAAACTGTCTGGAGTAACTATTTAACACCAAGGATCTCCTTCATATTTTGGCTAGCCATTCAGAATAAGCTTTCCACAACGGACCGCATTCCATTTGTGCAAATAGATCAATCTTGCCCCGTGTGTTCTCTGCAGCTTGAATCATGCTTGCACCTTTTTTTCGACTGGCCCTTCACCAACTCTATTTGAGCATACGTCACTGATTTATGCTCTTGGAAAGATCCAGGTTCAACTCTTGTTGATATTATCACTTGTATTTCTTCCTTTTCTGCGCGTAGAAGACCGGTTCTTATTGTTGTGTTGGGTTTTTGTATTTACTCTCTTTGGAGGGAACGGAACCTTCGTCGCTTCCAGAACAAATCTTCCTCAAAAGACAGCTTGATCTCCTTGACCCTATCGGAAGTTCACGAGATTGTTTTGTCAAAGAATCTCCAGCTTTCTTGTAGTTCCATGGTTTACGCAGCTTTACGCCTTTAAAGCTTAGTTTGTCGCTGGTATTGCTATAGAATGCGACACTAATTTTTCGTGCTGAAGATTTTTTTTTAATGTCCCAAGCTTGATGTAGCTCCAGCTCTCTATTACTTATTTTTGTTGTAGTTGTTTTGTTGTTGATTTGTAAGATAAGGGCTTTCCTTATCTTCAAACTTTGTATATAACTCTTCTTTCATTAATTTCATTTCTTATTTAAAAAAAACCAAACATTGGTATATAAAATTTTTAGCAGTAAACTAAATAAAGTAATACTCATTCTATTTTATTCCTCATTTTTTTATTCTTAAAAATAATTATTCTATTCTTTATCTGTCATAGCCTTTAAATCAAACAAGCTATTAAAAAATTAAGGATTTGCAAATCCTTAATTTTTTAAAAACTTTTATCCAGAATTTAAACTAAAATTTTAAAATTACTATCATTTAAATTAATTATTTTATTTAAAATAAAATTAAACTTCGGTTTAGTTCAGACAAAGCTTATGTAGGAGCTGATCTTTTGTCCCCAATTATCCAGGCTCCTTTATACCCCATGCATCCAATCCATTCATTCATCAATGAATGGCTTGGATGCATGAGGTACAAGGGGTGGGTAATCGAGGACAGAGGATATCGTGGCGCTTACGCCTATAACAAAATTCAGGCTTGAAAAATGGGTAAACGTTTCTTTCTTGGGTTTCCAAATCAAAAACGAAAACTTCTGCAAAATTGTACGACAAAGATTGTAATATATCCTGTCTGATTTCATTGTCACTTCAGCTTTGAACGTGGCACTTAATCATGTCTCGCCCAACTTTAATTGTTTTCCCATTTTCAAATCCGTTACGACATTTTAACCCTATTTTGTTAATTTTGTTCAGGTATTTACTACCTCAACCTAGATAAATTTTAATTGAATATAATAATAATGTCATAATCAAATCAGATGATGTATTCTGTGACAAGAACTTGGCAGTTTAAGACTAAGATAATGGAACGAGATGCTGTGTTTTGTTTGGAGTGTGCCAATTTGTTGCATTTAACACGGAGATGTTTAGCAACTTGTTCACTTCGAAGAGAACAATAAAGCCGTGGTCAAAGTTAGTTCTTTTTTTTTTAAAAATTACATTAGGTATTTCATTTTAGTCTGAGTAATTCTAAGTCTTTAAGACTCCATTTTAAGAGGTCTAGGAGAGGTAAATTTGGAACTCCAAGATCTCTCAGGTTTTTACGTAATCTGTACACTTCTGCGCACAATAAGTCATCACATACTTAATTAATCAATTGCCGATTAATTATTGGCCTTGCTCAACATCATGTGTCCAACAGCCCTCGAATTTTCTAATAGCTGCAACTCACACACTATCGCTGCAAGCGAGACGTCTGTAATTAATTCAATCAAGAAACTTTGACCAGGGAGTTAGATGATCATTAACAAAAAAATTTCCTATTTTCTCTCTTTTTACATTACTCGAACTCAAGATCTCCCGTAAGAGAAAGTCTTAATTGAGGAGTTTACACTCCTCGTTGTCAAGTTAGTTCCTTTTTTATTTAAGAAGTTATATATTCAAATTAAGGCAAGAGAGATTTAATTTATTTCAACTTAAAATAATAATAATTTAAAAATTATTGTATATAGTGGCAATTAATTTAATATATATTTTAACGCATACTTAAAGAATAATTTTTGCATTATTTTATTAAAAAAGAATAATAAAATTTTACTTGGATAACTATAATTGAACTAATTTAATCATAATCTACTGTTATTTTTAATATAAAAAATAAAATTTTAAGGCGTTAACCCCATTTCCCATTAGTTGGACTAATCCATAAACTTTTCCTTAATCATGCTGTCACCGGTAGCCACCGCCCAATTAGTTAAAGTGGGCAAACCATTTTCTTACCTTTTTTTAAGCAAGGTATTCATATTTTTTTATTTAAGGGAAAAAAATAGATTACATAAAGAGTCGAGAGATACAGAATTCCAATTGATCCTTCAAGAGAAATACATAATACTATTGTATGTTTAAAATAAGTGGTACCTACCTCAAGTATTCATATTTCTTTCGTCGACGTGATCAATTTGGTTCATATTTTAAAATAAACTAAAAGAATAAAGAAGACAATGTTACGCTATTACAAAAAATCTAGTTCATTGGATTAGTTTAGTATCTAAAATATTTTAAAATAAACTAAAAGAATAAAGAAGACAATGTTACGTTATTACAAAAAATCTAGTTCATTGGATTAGTTTAGTATCTAAATTAATTAATTAAAATAAAAGAAGTAGCAATATTTTTTAATTTGTAAGTTTTAATATAAACCCTTTTGTTTTTGTTAATAATAATTAGGTGAATAAACATAAATCTTTTGCCTAAATTGATTATAAAAAGAAGAAGAAAAAAGAAGGGCGTGCTGGTACAGCATCTGCCACCTCCTAATATCGCCAGATGGTTCAATAGACATAACCTACCTTAAATTGATTCCCAATCCGAGCTCACCAGTGACGTCAGCCACATTAAAAAATCGTCAACACTTGCTTGCTCGGGATTTCCGTTACTTTTGCTTGTCCCTGTTCTTATAAAGTCCCTAGCTATCTCTCATCTCTTTGTAGTTTTTGACATTCTCCATTTTAGTCTTCGTTGGATATGGCTATCGCACCAGAAGCAGAACACCCTGTGAAGGCCTTTGGTTGGGCAGCTAGAGACGAAGCTGGCCATCTTTCACCTTTCAACTTTTCCAGAAGGTATAGCTTTGATATTGTTGTTTTGTCTTGGAAATCATCAAACGTACTTGAACATCATAAGATGATGTTTTATGTGTTGTTACTTGCAGAGCTACCGGTGATGACGATGTAAGGTTTAAGGTGCTATATTGTGGGATATGCCATTCTGATCTTCACAGTGTTAAGAATGATTGGGGCTTCTCAAAGTACCCTCTTGTTCCTGGGTATGCCCATAGCTTCTGTTCTTAGTTTTCTCTCCTACATGCTTCGTAGCTTGGACTAATTAACTTGTACTTTGGTCTGATTCTTTGTTTTTCTAATTCTTCGTCGTTCTTTAGAAAGCAAAACTTTTGGCAACAAACGATCTGCCTTAATATATATTATGATGTAAATTAATACCTAATCTATACAATATAATAATTTTTCATGATCTTGATTTCAATTAACAAATTTATATGGTCTTATATAGTATCATTAATTTATGTTTTTTATTATATTGATTACACAGGTATTACTGCTTTTCAATTAACGTAGTTTGTATGCTTTGAATTTAAGCAAACTAGGTGGCCAGCAAGTGAGCACAAACTTACCTACCCTACCCACTAGAAAGTGTTTCTGTAGGCCACAACCCATTTCTTTACTTGAAAAGAGTTAGTGGAATTGATTCTCTGCTAACTGTGAATTCTCGAACTCGAAGACGACAAGATAGCTATACCCCACTTGAAAATGCGATTTAACTGAGAAGAAATAGTTCCAAACTCTGAAATTTCATCAAACAAAAGGAACCATTTTAAATTTATCTTCTTTTCAAGAATGGAAGCTAACTACTCAAATCATCTTCTTTACGTAGAGAAGGTTATGAGGTCAATTTTTTTTCTTTTCCTGAAACAATGAAAACTCCTCAGGTTTTTTGAAGCTTATGGTTTAAATCGATCATCCAACAGATACAACAAGCTGTAATTAGATTTCTTAATCCTGATTACTCAATCCTTTGCAAGATTCTACCACTTAACAAGCCAATCCTTTGACAGCACTTTAACCTGATCAACTTCTTTGTCAAAACTCGTAAGATTATAGCTTTATTACTATTCTACAGGCACGAGATTGTAGGTGAAGTAACAGAAGTTGGGAGCAAGGTGAAAAAGGTAAAGGTGGGAGATAAAGTCGGTGTAGGATGCATGGTTGGCGCATGCCACTCGTGCGAGAATTGTAGCAACGACCTTGAGAATTACTGCCCGAAGTTGATACTCACTTACGGTTCAACCTACCACGACGGAACCGCCACTTATGGAGGCTACTCCGATCACATGATTGCTAACGAGCGGTACATCGTCACGTTTCCTGATAACATGCCGCTTGACGCCGGTGCTCCTCTCCTTTGCGCCGGGATCACAGTTTATAGTCCGTTGAAATATTATGGACTGGCCGAACCTGGTAAACATGTTGGTATAGTTGGGCTTGGAGGACTAGGTCATGTGGCTGTCAAATTTGCCAAGGCTTTTGGTGCTAAAGTGACTGTAATTAGTACTTCTCCTAGCAAGAAAGATGAGGCATTGAAACATCTTGGTGCTGACTCATTTATTGTCAGTCGTGATCAAGACCAGTTGCAGGTAGACAGTGACTCTTAGTTTCTTGATTGCATCATCGTATTAAATTGTACTGATTTGTCGTAATCGCGATCGGATTTCTTGCAGGCCGCATCGGGCACATTAGATGGCATCATCGACACGGTATCTGCAGTGCATCCCCTCGTGCCATTGACTGGCCTGTTGAAGACTAATGGGAAGCTTGTGTTAGTGGGTGCGCCTGAAAAGCCTCTTGAGCTACTTGCTTTTTCTTTGATCGTAGGTAAATCACTAGATTCTTGTTCAATCCTATTCTTCTTAGGATTTGGTGTGAAGATAGTCTAAATAAGATGATGAATCATTAAATGTCAGGAAGGAAGCAAATTGGAGGGAGTGGGATTGGAGGAATGAAGGAGACTCAAGAGATGATTGATTTTGCAGCAAAACACAACATAGCTGCAGAGATTGAGATTATTTCAATGGACTATATCAACTCCGCAATGGAGAGATTGGCCAAAGGAGACGTCAGGTACCGATTTGTGATTGACATTGGAAACTCCCTGGAAGCCACCAAGCCT
>JANKOE010000206.1:5606090-5616826 GCA_026284465.1 Erythroxylum citrifolium | reverse complement strand
GCAACACATTGTGTGTGTTGGGTGATAGCAAGAAAGGGTCCTCTACCATAAGCTCTCTCTAGCAAAGGTTTGTATTGTTTTTCTCTTTTGACAGGTTTTGTTGGAGCATGGAAATGGTGCAAACCCAAATGCCAAGTGTTGGAGGTATGTGTTCTTTAATATTGTGATGCTCTAAATAAAATGGATCTTGGTTGTTAGATGTAGTTAATACTGCATTTAATATTAGCATCTAATTCTTTACGGATAATAGTTACTGGCTCCGTAAATTCTGTTATGATTTGTTCCATATATTTAGACTCTCTGTGAGCAAGTACTGCTTTCTAACTATTTTGCACACCATCTGCTATTACTGCCTCATTCCTATTAGGCATATATGTAGGACTCGAAGGTCCACTTATTATTACTCCCTCGCTAGCACTCTCAACTGCACCACATTGCTTTGCTTCTTTCTCATTTGTCGTTGTAGGAGGGATATTTACTTTATTAGCTAGTCTTATTTATCTCCACTGTTGCCCCTGACTCGGTCATTCCTTCCACATTCTTTTCTCTAGTATTAAGGTTTTCACTCTGTGCCACTAAATCCAACTCAACCAAATTCATACCATCCCCAGCTTCAACAATAACTTGCCCATTATCTGGCTGACCTACTTGTCCCTCGAATAGGTTATCCGTTGTCATTAATCATCATACCAACCTGAATTAAAAACTTTACCAATAGCTACCAATTTCTTGTTAGAACAAGAAGGTTTCTAAGTATAAGAAATAGCTATTTCATCTCTTACCAACTTACCAATTCAAGAAGAACCAAACTTGTTAGTACTATAACATATTTAAGGAAAACATTGGCCTGAGTGTTCATATTTAATTATATGAACTTGGTCGGAAGTACAAAATCACGTGAAACCTAAGGCAACTTTTTCTCGGGGATTTAGATACACAAAAAAAGTGAATAAACTTGGTCGAAGTACAAAATCATTCGAAACCTAAGGCAAAATTTTCTTCGGGATTTAGATGCACAAAAAAATGTGAATAAAGTAAGGCTGCACCTTTAAAGGCATAACTTTGACCAACTTTTCTACGACTCTCCTGAGCTCACCAGATACGTCAGCACTTCAGATTCGTTACGCAAGTTTCCTGAGTTCAAGAGAAACCTCCACACCCCACAATTTTACTATAAATACATGCACACACAACGCTTGTTGGCCATACCAACTGGGAAAAGCTGGCTGATTGATTCTCTACAAGTTATTCTTGAAGCTTATTGAGAGGTGCTTTGTTCAAACAAAGGAGCGAAAGAGAAAAATGCTGGCCAAAACGCAAGAGAAAGTGCAGGCAAAACAAGCCATTGGATGGGCAGCAAGAGACCAGTCTGGCGTCCTCTCTCCATTCAAGTTCTCTAGGAGGTTCTTCCTCATAGCTTTTCTCTTGATTCCATTACATTTTTGTGCTATAAATTAGTTTAAGAATCTGAGAGCAAAATGAAAAGGAAAGTCCAGTTCCTATCTGGGTTTCTTGAGTTTTCTCTCGCAAGATACCTGTTCCCGTAGAATAATTATCAGAAGTTGTACCTTAGAATGTAGTATGCCACTTGTTAATGTCGGTTATTGCGACTCTATTTGAACAGGCCAACAGGAGAGAAAGATGTGACGTTCAAGGTGTTGTATTGTGGGATATGCCACTCTGACCTCCACATGATCAAGAACGAATGGGGCACTTCCACTTACCCTCTTGTCCCAGGGTAGGCAGCTCTGGTTTCTACAACTAATTTATTCTGAAACGTGATTTAGTTAGTTCTTTATAATATTGATAATATCACAAACATAGTTCGAGTTGATTCATGTCGACTTGAATTGTTACAGACACGAGATTGTGGGAGTAGTTACAGAGGTAGGAAGCAAGGTCGAGAAGTTCAAGGTTGGGGACAAAGTGGGTGTAGGGTGCATGGTCGGATCATGCCACTCCTGCGATAACTGCAAAGATGATCTTGAGAACTACTGTCCGAAAATGATACTCACCTACGGTGCCAAATACTACGACGGAACAACCACATACGGTGGATACTCAGATTTAATGGTTGCTGATGAGCACTTTGTTGTCAGAATTCCAAACAACCTTCCTCTTGATGCCGGTGCTCCTCTGTTGTGCGCTGGAATTACTGTTTATAGCCCCTTGAGATACTATGGTCTTGACAAGCCTGGAATGCATGTTGGTGTTGTTGGTCTTGGTGGGTTGGGTCATGTAGCCGTGAAATTTGCCAAGGCTATGGGTGTCAAGGTTACTGTTATCAGTACTTCTCCGAACAAGAAACAGGAAGCCATTGAACATCTGGCTGCAGACTCATTTTTGGTTAGCAGGGACCAAGATCAGATGCAGGTACTTCTTAACATTCATGCATGATTTGTCTTGGTATTTTGTGTTTGTTAATTGATCTAACACATGTAATGGTGATGGTAGGCTGCACAAGGGACAATGGATGGTATAATTGATACAGTTTCTGCGGTACACCCTCTGTTGCCATTGATCGGTCTATTGAAGTCTCATGGAAAGCTGGTGATGGTGGGTGCACCAGAAAGGCCACTTGAGCTACCAGTTTTCCCTTTGCTCATGGGTATGGTAAAATGTTGATTTGATTTTCATAATTGGTCAGATTTAAAAGACTTGTCAAATCTGAGTTGAATACCTAATTTCGAGTTCCTGACAATTATTGTCTGAAATGTTGCAGGAAGGAAGGTAATGGGGGGTAGCTGCATTGGAGGAATGAAAGAGACGCAAGAGATGGTTGATTTTGCAGCAAAACATAACATAGTAGCAGATATTGAGGTTATTCCGATTGATCACGTGAACACCGCCATGGACCGCCTCGTGAAAGCCGACGTTAGATATCGATTTGTCATCGACATTGGCAACACACTGAAATCCAATAACTGAGATTACATTGCAATCCCCCTGTTATTTTGACTATGCGTCGTAGTATTAAGAGGCAATGTTTTGTTTTACTACCCAAATAAGGTTGCTATAGTTTTTCCTTATTGGATCATTTGTACTATTTCTGAATAAAGAAAAGATCAGATTTAGTTGGAAAGAATACAATGGACAAAATACTTTTTAATGCAAGTATCCGTATTAATAGGACATAGTTTTGATATATAACACAATATATCTTCAATATCGGGTATGTAATTTTTTAAAATAATAAAAATATCTTTAAATGTAATGTTATATAACTTTTTACTTTAGATTAATTTTGTCTTCAAAAATAATAATAATATAAATGTTAAATAACAATGTTTTTATTTGTATTAATATTACTTTTTATTTATTTTACATATAAATAATAACGATAATTAATATAATAATACAATTCGTTTAATTATTATATAGATATAAAATTAAGAATAATGTGAAGTACTTTAAATGTTATAATTTATATCATATAATAAAGAATAATTATATTAAAATATTATATAATATGAATAATATTAGTTTATAATTTTATAAACATTATGACAAGAGTTTGTATCAAATAACAGAACACAGCTAATTAAAATTGCTTCATGTCAAAAGACACATAACACTAATTTAAACTATAGAATACTTGTTGAGAATTATAATAAGTTCAGGGCGTCTGTTTATGATAACCCATTTGCTTATTAGATAACCCTAGCTAATTCCCTTCGTATGAAACCTTATCGAATCAAAAACTTATGTTTCTTCCCTTTTCCCTTGTTTTTTACTTAATATGGTCATTATGCCAACTTACACACATAAGGTGCACGAAAGCAGCATGACCCATCACTAGTACAAATGCCTTAGCTTGTCGTTTTTAGTAATATAGAAAATTCAGATCCAGGGCAAAACACCCCCTCTTCGTTATTACTAAATCTCATTTGGTAATAATGAGATTCACTAAAAAAATCTTAATAATTTTTAAAAGGTAATTAGTTTCGTTTACTTTAGTTTAGAGAATTAGATATTTGGATGATTTTATTTAATATAAGAAATTTATTGATGGAGACAAAAAGTCAGTAATAAAGCAAAACTTTTTTAGCACATTTTATGATTTCAAAGGCTTTAGGACAAGTTATTGACATATCTTGATATTATATACCATGATTTCAATTATTTTAATTCCGTATGATGGTCGAGTAATCAAAGTAAGTGCATGATATATCGAGGAGATTCCATGAGCAGAAAAATCAGTAAAAACCAGTAAATTGATGGTAAGCGACGAAGAGCAAGGAATTTTTCTTCTAAAGTAAGCAATATCAGAATAACAAATCTGCTTCTAGCTAGATTGAGAATGGGATTTGGGACTGATCATCTTATATCTGCAGTAGAAAGGCCAAGAATAGGATGAAAAAGAAAACGTAAGAAATCTGTCTATTTATATTCCTCCACTAGACACGCATTCAACATTACTGAAATTCTCAACTTTCCAAGACGAAAAAGGAAAGATAAATAAACCTACTTCCAAAGTTTTCTCAAGCAGCGGCTAAGCTTCTCAAGTTCTCTCAAGCGGCGGCGAGCGGCAATGATAGTAAGGATTCAGCAATGACAGAGACAAAAATGAAACCAACAGATCGAGAAATGACAAAAAAGCAAAATAAAGCAAGCATCTGAAATGAAGCAAGTGAAGATGGGTTACCTGTGTCCTTGAGAAGTCGATCACCACTTTTTTCCTTGTGAAGATCAGCTTGCAAAACAACCGCGGAAGGTTTGTGATAAACGTAAATGTCAGATACATTATAAACATAAGTGAAGGAAAATAGTCTACCCGAAAAAGCCGCAATGAGGAGCTTTTTTGAAAAGTTCCAAATTTGAACTTATGAAAAAAATGTATTTTAGCTTTTAAAAAAGTTATTTCTATCTTAAAAGTGCTTTTGAAATTTACAGCCAAACTTTTATTTTTTTTTCTTAAAGTGACTTTTGCAGTGAAAAAAAGTACTTTTGAAGCCTCCAAAAGTTGAACCAAACAGTGCCTAAAGTAGATCCGAAAGAGGAGAGATAGAAACAGAAAACAAGGGCATATTATCTTAGTTAGGAAAATCTATATGCCTAGATGTTGAATACAAAGGAGAGTATAAAATTTATACAAAGAATGAAGAAATACAAAATGTAATAAAAATTGTGCAATGAATTGGCAGAAATCAAGACATATTTACAGCCCTCTAATTTTGGTTGATTGACCCAAAGATTTTAACTACGAATAAGCTGCAGATCACGCAAACATATTTCTATATGATCAGGTTCCTTGTAATCCAGGTTCTCTGATTTTCCATTTTTCAAATTGAACCTTGTATGATATTGAGGGATTATAAGCTTTTTTCTGCAAATTGCAAATGTTGCGTAAAAAATTCCATTATGATATACTTTGTTTAAGAAAGGTAATGGAAAGTTTGAATCTCAGTTTTGAGTTAGAAAAATATTTAATAAGATAAAATTTGAGTTCGATCAAAAAATAATCATAATAAAAAATTAAAATCTTACTACATTAATTTTTTTAATTTTTAATCTAAATCTAATTCAATAATATAAGAATATTTTAAATTATAATTTCATACCGAACTTAAAGTCTTAACATTTTTTATTTAAAGCTAACTTAAATCTATTTTTTAAATATTTTATTCGAATTTAATATTAGTCAAATTAAATTAATTCATTGACATTAGACCAAATTATTTATCATCCCTAATTTTATTTCCATTGTTCATATATTTTGATTTAATAATCTTCTTTTTCAATTAAACTTTAAATTAAGAATTGTTTCTTTCAATCATATTTAATTTATTTAATTTTTTAATTTTTAAAATTTTATAACAGTCTAATATCAGTTAAATCTTTTAAATTTTAAACATAATAATATATCGGTTTAAGTTTCGATTCAATTTGTAAAATATTGGCTAAAATGATAATAGAAGTAAAGATTGAGCTGGAATTCCATAGCTTTTGGGTGGTTGTGTACATAAGCACTTCACTTTTTTATTATCAATTAGAAATTTGCTAAGAGTCGTCTACTTTTCACATGCTTAATTAAAGTTAATGCTATTTCTTATCTTCATTATCATATACGGTCTAATATTGTATTAGTAGAGATTAACTATGATATTAGATTTAAATTGAAATTCTGTCAACTCTATTTTAAAATTTAAGAGTTAACCTCGTTGTATATATTGATACGTATTTAAGATGAAGTATATCTCAAATATAATTTTTAAACATAACAAATAATTATTATTTATACAAAATAATGAGATTCACCTAAGTTTTAAAATAATTTTCAGAATATTTTTAGTCTTTACAATTTGATTTGGTAATATCAGTCTTTAGGAGAAGTTATTGACAAATCCTGGATGTCAAATTAAATAATATGACTAAACATTTCGATATATATGTTTCTTATTAATTGGTCAGCACAAGCTGTTATATTCTTTTCAATTATTGATATTCGATGCAATTTAATTGGTCATTTTTATAATTAAAGAAAATTTTCATTAAGTTAGTTAATTTGATTTATATTATAGAGGAATTCTCCCAACTAAAATTATGATAAGAAGATCGTGTTATTCAATCAGGTATACTCTCAGAGGTCTATCCATGTCAAGGTTCATGTTAACCCTGTAGATTACATACCACCAGCAAGGAACTTTCCATGAAATGGCATCAGTCAAAGGAATATAGTAGACTTTTGGCTACTAACTTGGACCTCACTTTTTACTGAGGTCACCTGATACGTCATCACATGCAGAGCTCACCTGATACGCAAGCATCCACTTCAATGAAGTTCTAGTGTAAACACTTAAGGAGCTACTTGGAAGCCGGTGTATATATATCAAAATCTTTCATAATTGAACAAGACCATCTCTAGAAATGTGTCACGCTGTCACTATCAATGTGATTTGTGAAAGATTATATAAAGAGATGTGTTCTAAAATTTTTCTTCACATGAAGGTGATTAGACATTAACCCTACAGGTTTTTAACAAATTTCAATGACAAACCAGTACCAATAACGACATGGAGAGCAGTCGTGGGCTTTTCAGTGACATCGACAATTATTGAATTAAGATCTTCCTTAAAAAAATTAGAAGCGGTGGTCCATTCACCTTCAATGGCAGCTTTGTACAGTGACAAGTAGCGATCGACACGAGAAGGTAAGGCAAGACTAACATGTCTGACCGTTTTTCTTGATTTTTTGTTCTTCCGTCACGTATGCTTTTTATATTGACAAGTTTTATAATATTTATTCCACAACAGGATTTAGGGATATTTCAGCGAATGCATGTATGATCATTTGATCAATAATTTAACTACGTTGTTGCGGTAGGGAATGAGTTTTTAAAGCTTATGAACAGTAGGGAATATATATATAAAATAAAAGAAAAGAAGATCCAATTATTTTTTAGTATATTTATCAACTGCTACATTTTTTATGGAATGAGTAAATATTGGTTCTAACTAATTTTTTTATTTTGCAGTTATGAAAAATGCTTTAAAAAATTTTGATATGAAAATTTTTGTGAAATCTATATTTTATTTGGACCCTCCTATCTTAAATTCCTGACTTCGTCACTGAGTGTAAATACATGCACACACTAGGGATCTATCAACTGCTGAGTAGAGAATCAAAAGCTTAGGAATTACTCTACAATTTACCATATTGCAAATTCTTGAAACTTGAGAGGTATTTCTTTTTTGTTCAAGCAAATTAAGAAATGGTAATCAAAGTGTAAGAGGGGATGCAAACAAAGCAGGCCTTTAGATAGGCAGCAAGAGACAGTTCTGGAGTTCTATCTCCATTCAAATTCTCCAGGAGGTTCTTTCCACTTGTTTATATATCATAAAGATTATTCTCAAAGGCCTTCCCTTTCGTTCCCTTTTCTTGTTTAGTCTGAAGCTTAAACATCATAAATTTAGAAGCCATACCGAAGAATGGAGTTATTGGCAATGTTAGTTCTTGTGACATAATTTCTACAGGGCCGCAGGAGAAACAGATGTTGTATTCAAAGTGTTGTACTGTGGGATATGCCACTCGGAACTGCAGGGCAAGAGGCGTAATTATGGCGTCAACTTTGCATTCGGTCATTAAAGTTTGAAGAAACAAGACATCGACAAAGGTTATTTAAGATCGTTTATTTACTGCTTACTAAAGTGTTGTCGTTTTAGTTAGTTTGTATATAGAACCTGGACTGTACAGTTGTTTTAGTTTAAGTCTTATACCTATATATTGAAATCTGACTGATGTACAAAATACACGAAATAATAAACAGTCAGTTCTTTACTTGTTTTTCCTCTCTGTCTCTCGAACCTTCGTTACATGGTATTAGATCAGTCACGATCGCGGCGTCGATCGTTACTTGTGGTTGATTGGGACCAGATACTGAAAGGAGGAGTGCGTTGGTAGTCCACTACAGCTGTAATTTCTTCGGTGGTGAAGGAAGTAGCTATTTTTTGAAGAATCGAGAGATTAGGGTTTCGGGAGTTTGAATCACTACTTACGATCGCGATTTCAGCTTGTGTTAATTGCAACGATGGATGGTGTCTCAGCGGAATCGTCTACTGGATCGACTCTTGACCCCAAATTCAAAGGTATTCATGACGAAAATCAAGTATATCTCCAAGGCTCATATTATCCAGGTATGAGCTTAGTTACCGCAGTACTGACTAGGAGTAATTTTTTGAGTTGGAGTAGGTCTGTTAAAATTGCCCTAGGAGCTAAGATGAAATTAGGGTTTATAGATGGAACATGTCCGAAACCTAGTCCAGGCACAATTGAATCTGATAAATGGATTAGGACTGACTATATGGTTAGGTCTTGGATATTGAATTCAGTATCGAAGGATATAGTTGAAGCCTTTATCTACACAAATTATGCCCAAGAGTTGTGGTCAGATTTGGTGGAGAGGTTTGGGGAAAGCAATGGACCTTTGTTGTACTCCTTACAGAGGCAGATTAATGTAGCATCGTAGGGGAATATGTCTGTAGCTAAATACTTTACTGGTTTGAAGAGATTGTGGGATGAGCTTTGGTGCCTCATGCCTGTCCCACAATGCACTCGTGAGGTAGCAACACAGTGTACCTGTGGAGCACCTAAGGCTTTGGCTAATTTGACCTCAATGGATCAGTTAATGCAATTTCTAATGGGTTTTTTTTTCCCGCTACATCTGTTTCTTTTGCGCCTGCTATCTCTTCTACTTGTTCTATTGTTGCTTATTGTGATGCTGATTGGGGTTCTTGTTTGACCTCTCGTCAGTCTATTTCGAGTTTTTGTGTATTTCTAGGTACTTCTATGGTTTCTTGGAATACTAAGAAACAACCTACGGTTTCTCGTTCGTCGGCTGAAGTTGAGTATCGTAGTATGGCTTCCACGGTTTGTGAGTTGTTGTGGATTTCCTATGTGTTGCGAGATTTGCAAATTTCTTTTTCTTCTCCGATTCCTTTGTGGTGTGATAACAAGGCTGCTCTTCATATCACTACTAATCCGGTGTTTTATGAACGCACTAAACATCTTGATATTGATTGTCATGTGGTTCGTGATCAATACAAGTTGGGTTTTATTGCTCCTGCTCATGTTTCGTCTAAAGATCAATTGGCTGATTTGTTTACGAAAGTTTTGGCTGCTCCTTTTTTTGCTTCCCTTCTATCCAAGTTGGGTTTGGTTGATGTCCACCAACCTCCAACTTGAGATAGTTTATGTATTGTTTAATAAGGTGTTGTCGTTTTAGTTTGTATATAGACAATAGTTTTGTATACTTCGACCGTAAGTTTATTTACTTGCTCTTCTCTCTATCTCTCAAAACTTCGGCATAGCTTTTAAGAGTAGCGCTAGGCTCTAATAGGTCTTGTTCAATAATCCCCCTAATTATATAGATAAGTGTTAAATGTCAAAAGTCAGGGCTTGGTAAATGTTTTGTTAAGGATAAAGCAACCTTTATAATTCATTTATATTTATAATGAACTCATTTTAATAACAGGCTCTTGTTTCTTCTACAAGATGACCACGCTTTACTTGTTATTACAGTACTATACGTTCTAATATATCTTTTTTTGTCTTATCAAATGAGTGATTTGAATGTGAAATTATTTATGAAGAAATCACCCCTAAAAGTTAATTCTACAACTTTAAGAAAAGAGTATAATGATGCTAATTAAAGAGGATGTTACAATAGATAAATGAAATTATTAGTAAAATATGATCTTGACTCAGATTTATATAGATCTAATTTCAGAAAAAGGACGTCTTTTGATTAAACAAACAAGTAGAAAAAGGAAGCAATGACTAAAATTATATATATATAAAAATACTGAACCATAACTTGATGTGGGCCAAAAGTTTTATAGAATGAGAACTATTATAGTATTTATTTATTGATGAGAAAAGGTACCATAAACTTGGTACGCGACCATTATCGTTCGTACATTAATTGTAGCAAACATATGTCTAGGACCCGTGCATATACGGATCTTATTTAGGCTCCCCACACATACTAGCTAGTTGCGCGGAACTTGCGGGCCATTAACCAATCCTGGGTACTTGTTCAACTTTTCCTTCACAATCAACAAATAAACGAACCCTATTGAAATTAAAGTCCTTGGTGTAAGGGTCGTTTGGTCGAAGCACCTGAATCTGAATTCCTGGTATCTCCTCCTTTATCTTCTTTGCAGCTTCCTCCGCTGGCAGACCAACTAATTCCGGCCATGTCTTAGATTCCGGAGGGTTTGGCACTGAAACATTGAAAC
>JANKOE010000206.1:5586575-5605990 GCA_026284465.1 Erythroxylum citrifolium | reverse complement strand
TTGATAATTAATTTTAATTTATTAAATATATAATGTTGAATTAAATTATTCATAATTTTTAGTAATAATTAAATAATTAAATAATATATTTAAACTATAGTGAATCAAATTATGAAAAAAAACAAAAACTACTTTTATGGTTTTCATAATTTTTGAAAACAGGAAAAAATTAAAACCAAAAACAGAAATTAAAAATTCAAACAAACAAATTTTTTTATTGAATTTAAAAATAAAAACAAAAAATTAAAAATAAAATTAAAAACAAACACCCCTAGTAAACTAGTTGAGAATTATAATAAGTTCAGGACATATAACATCATTAGTTCTGTTTACGATTTAACTCATTTGCTTATTAGATAACCGTAATTCCCTTATCGAATCAAAAACTTGTGTTTCTTCCCTATTCCCCTGTTTTTGACTTAATATGGTCATTATACCAACTTACATACGTATGGTGTACAAAAGCAGCATGACCCATCACTAGTACAAATGCCTTTTGAATTACATATTAATTAATGTAGCTTATCGTTTTTAGTAATATAGAAAATTCAGATCCAGAGCAAAACACCCCTCTTCGTTATTACTAAATCTCATTTAGTAATAATGAGATTCGCTAAAAAAAATTCAACAATTTTTAAAAAATAATTAGTTTCGTTTACTTTAGTTTAGAGAATTAGATATTTAGATGATTTTATTTAATATAAGAAATTTATTGATGGAGACAAAAATTCAGTAACAAAGCAAAACTTTATTAGAACGTTTTATGATTTCAAAGGCTTTAGGACAAGTCAGGGGCGGATCCAGAAAATTTTTCCAGTGGGGGCAAACAAAAATTTCAGTGGGGTCAAAGCTTCAAAAAAAATTTTGTGGGGGCAAAAACTAAAAAAAAAAAATTACATGAAATTTTTGGAAAATTTTTTGTGCCCCCGTTGCCCCCACTCTGTATCCGTCCCTGGGACAAGTTATTGACATATCTTGATATTTTATACTATTATTTCAATTTTAATTATTGATATTTGATGCAACTTACTCCCTTTTACAATTAAAGAAATTTTCATTAAGTTAGTTAATTTAATTTATCTAGAGAGGAATTACCCCAACTAAAATTATGATAAAGAAGATCATATTATTCCATCACAGATGCTATCAGAAGTTATCCGAGTCTAGGTTTTGTACCATGGAAAGTCACTTTCCTGGAAAATAGTAGAATGTGCCATCAACAAGGAACTTTCCATGAAATGCCACTTTCCAGGAAAATAGTAGACTTTTGGCTACTGAAAATAGAAAGAATTTGGACCACATTATTAGAGTATCTCATGTTCACTAAACATGAAAATGTTAAAGGGCTTATAAGTACTAAGGGCCAATAATCCAAATGACTAGTTCTAGTCATTTTGACAATAGTTGACCCAAGCCCAATTTTAATATGGTATCAGAGCCGATGGTCTGGTTATCACATAAGATGCCTCAACTATATCCTTCATATCAAAATTCTTAGAAAGAAATTATTTCACCTCATATATTAAACTCTTGCCGTTGGTGGCAAGTAGAATATCATCCACATATAGAACAAGAAAACAAAATTTACTCCTACTAACTATTTGATTTATGCATTGATCCATGATAATCTCTACAAAACCAAATGAAGAGATGATATCATGGAATTTCAAATACCATTTACGGGAGGCTTGCTTCAATCCATATATGGTATATCTTAAGCTTGCACACCAAATGTTCACCATCTTTAGAGGAGAATCCATCATGTTGTTTCATATAAACCTCTCCCTCTAGATCTCCATTCAAAAACATTGTTTTCACATCCATTTGATGTAATTCCAAATCAAAATGGGCAACCAATGCCATAATCACTCGTAAGGAATCCTTCTTAGATACAGGAGCAAAGGTCCCCGTGTAATCGATTCCCTCTTGTTGAGTAAATCCTTTGGCAACAAGTCTAACTGTATATTTTTCAATGTTGCTTAATGACTCCTTTTTTGTCTTGAAGACCCATTTACATCCAATGGCCTTTACACCATTAGGCAACTTGATAAGATTCCAGACATTGTTAAATATCACATAATTCATCTTATCTACCATGACATTGTACCATAATTGAGATTCATTGTAACTCATGGCTTGTGAAAACATTTCAGGGTTATTTTTAGCTCAAATATTATAGTCAGCTTCTTGTAGATACATAATGAAATCACTAGGTATTGATGATTTCTTATCTCTAGTGGATCTTCTTAATGTTATATTAGCACCCTTCTAAGGAGGAGTTTGTATAACTGGTTGCTCAACAACCTCTGGTGATTGCTAAGCAATCGGATTTACTAGATTGTCATCAGCAGCTTATGAAACTTTAATGATTGATTGTTCAATACCCGTTTGACTTTAAGGGATGCTATGAATGATAATCAATCTATTACTTGAAGTAGGAGTTTGTATGTCACAATGATCCTTCTCAAGAACTAAGTCTCGAGATTGATCACTTCCATTGATTAAGTCATTCTTAAGAAACTTTGCATTTCTTAATTCCACAATCCTAGTACTATGAAATGGACAATAAAATATGTACCCTTTGGACCTTTCAGCATATCAAATGAAATACCCACATATAGTCCTCGAATCCAGTTTCTTTTTTTGTGGATTATAAACTCTTACTTCAGACAGGCATCTCCAAATGCGTATATGTCGCAAACTCAATTTTCAATCTTTCCATAACTTAAATGTTATTTTTAAAACAACCTTAGTTGGAACTCGATTTAATATATACATTGTCGTTTAAAGAGCTACAGTCCATAAGGATTTATGAAACTTATAGCTGCTAAGCATACTCTGCACCATGTCTAATAACGTTCGATTTCTTCTTTCTGCTACACCATTTTGGTTCGTAGACTTAGGAATGATGTCTTGAGCTATTATCCTATACTCCTAAAGAAAATTTATAAATGGACCAGGTGCTTGTCCATCCCCAGTGTATCTACCATAAAATTCTCTAACTCTATCTGATCTCACGATCTTTATTTACTTACCACGTTGTCTCTTTACTTCCATTTTAAATACCTTAAAGGAATCTAACGCTTCGTTCTTGTTATGAAGTAAGTAAAGGTAGATATATCGTGAGTAATGATCTATAAATAAGATGAAATGTTTTTGACCATACGAGTCCATTTCTAGACTACAAATGTCTATATGTATGATCTCTAATATGTCTAAACTCCTATTGGCATCTTTTTTTGTCTTGTTGGTTTGCTTTTCGTTTATTCAGTTCACACAAATATCAAAGTCAGTAAAATCCAGAGTATTAAGTACTCCATCATTCACTAATTTTTTTTATAATTCTTTCAAGAAAAATATGTTTCAATCTTTGATGCCACAACATAGAGGATTGTTCATTCATAACACATCTTTTAAAACCATTATTATTATGGATATGCATTGTATTGTAAAAAACATTTTCTTGCAAATTAATTCAAAAAAATACCATTAATCATTTTGCAATTCCCAGCAAGATTAGATCCATGATATAAACCAAATGACATGTTTGAAAAATTAAAGGAAGACTTAAAGATACAAGTCTTGAAATTGAAATAAAATGTCTAAAGAAACTTGGAATATGAAATGTTCTTTCCAAATTCAAAACAAAACTAGAATTCAAAACTAATTTGCCTGTCACAATAGCTTTCACATGTGAACGCATCATGTTGCCTAAACAAATGCACTATTCATTACCCACTTGCTTCCTGTAGTTTAGCAAACCCTGTATGGTATTAAAAAAATGGATTGTATAACTAGAATCAATCAACCAAGTGTTACGAAAAACATCAACCATATTAGATTCATAACAAATAAGTGAAATTGAAATACCTTTTTTCATAAGCCAAGCCTTAAATTTGGTATAATCTTTCTTTATATGCCCTCTCTTTTTACAGAAGTAACATTTGGGATTGAAATCCTTTTTTTATCTCAGTATGGATTGACATTTTGTGCCCTTTCCTTTTTGTCTGGCTTGCCCTTTATTCCTTCGTTCTGTGGCCATATGTGCACTTTCACCAAATTTCATTATCAACCTCCCTTCCTTTTTAACACATATGTATATTCAGCAGTTCATTGATATACCATTTATCCTTATGTGTATTGTAAGAGATTTTAAATGGTTCATATTGAGGTGAAAGGGAATTAAGTAAGTAATCCACAAGTAAAGACTCAGACATTTCAACCTCAAGAGATCTTAGTTGAGCCACAATGTCCCTTATTTGCATGATGTGCTCACGCACATCTCTAACAATTGTGAGCCTAATTAATGATAACTTGGTCATTAAGGTGCTGACTAAGGCCTTATTTGAAGACTCAAACTGTTTATGAATAGCCTTCAGTAGATCCCTAACATGATCACACTTTCCAATAAAACCATGAATGCTAGCATGAATTTTGATCTTTACGTACATCATGCTGAGACGAGTAAATAGCTCCCAACATTCACAATGAGTGATTTCAACCTAAGTGCTAGTTTCAATAAGTGCAGGTGGTTAAGCTTTTCAGATAGCATAATCAATGTCTATCTACCCTAATTGTAGGAGAATCCTCTCTTTCCATATTTTATAGTTATCATCATTCAATCTAGGAATATCAAATTGAATATCAGAAAATTCACAAATTGAATAACTACATAAAATTCAAATAAACATGCTTATTTCACTAACTTTTAAAGCAAATAATCATATATCATGTTTTAGCAATGTTAAAACATGCAATCATATTTCAAATGTGAATCATATAACAATTAAAACTGCTTTTGGATTAAACTTTAATTAAAAGAGTCATATATAACCTTTATGATGAAATTGTCAAATTATAGTCCTTTCCTTAATACTTGTGGGTAAATTAAGATAAAGATAATTTGCTATTCCATCATAATTAACCATATAAATATAATAAATATTCCTGTGGGACAAATTTTATTATATTTGAATAAGACTAATTACAATTTGTGTCATTTTACTAAATGTGATCCATAGCACTTAATATATAATTTCTCTTAATCAAAGATGTTGTGGCTAATCTTCAACTAATTAAAATTATATTGATCATATGACACCTTATTTTATGAAAAATATTATCAATAGAGGTTTCACATAATCCTTTAAAACTAATTAATTATGCATCAATATCATACATTTGCATAAAAATAAACATATACATGAATTTAAAATTAAAAAATGATTTAAATCATGCAATTCAACAAAATTGGACTGATATGTCAAAACAGAAATATTTATGAGTTCAATATGTAAATATAGTATAAACATGGACTACACTGTAAATATAGTATATACTATCGTCAGACTATCTGTGGCACAGGCGTGTATGTACCGAAGGCATTTAGCACTGCCTTTGTCCACTTCCCATTTATACCGGTTGGTAATACCAAAGCAAACAATTTATTATTTACAAGTGTAAACTTAAAGCTTTTCACTAATAAGCCCACCAACTACAAGGTTTTTGTGGCCATAATTCATGCAATAATGAAAGCAATGACAAAGTCAAAGCCTATGGACCCTTGAAAACCTTTTCTTTTAATTAATACGAGATTAGTCGATGCCGGTGATCGGCAAACCGTCGAGGAGTTTTGTATGTTGGCTTGGAAAATTTGGTGGGCTCGAAATCAGCTTGTGTGGAAAAATAAAGTAATCAACACCAGCGTCGTTATTTCGCAAGCCTTGGAATTTCTACATGATTGGCAGACGGCTAACGCTCGACCAGTTAACATGCTCCCTTTGAACCAAGGGGAGTCCTCGACAGATCCTGGTGCAGCTCCCTTTGTTATCGATGCTGATATCGATTGGTGTTGTCATGTTGATGCAGCAGTCTTTGCATCTCATCGTGCGACCGGAAGTGCAGCTGTCATTCGATCACATCAAGGGACTTTCCTTCGCGTTTTATCAGCTTTTCATGAGGACCTCTTTTCAGCATCTATTGCCGAAGCAGTAGCTTTACGATCAGCGTTGCATTGGCTTGTTCATAATCTCCCGGATCGTGGCATTATTTTTTCCAATTCCCAAACTCTAGTTCGCTCCCTTATTGATCCGGATTTGAGTGATATGTCAGAATTTGGCTTGATTGTTGAGGAGTGTTTTTCTTTGCTTCGCACTCGCCCAGACATTTACATTCGATGGGTTCGTTGCTCTAGCAATTCGATAGCTCATCGTTTAGCCAGGAGTTCTATTTCGTTTTCTTCTTTCTTGGTCTGGAACAATCTACCTGATTGTATTCGCTCTTTTTTTGCTTAAATGAATTAGTATTTTCTCAAAAAAAAGTTCAAAAAAGAATAAAAGATACTAATAATTTGTATAATTTAATTAAATTTAAAATTTTTAAAATATTATTAAAAATTACTTCTAATCATTTTTAATTTTAAAAGATTATTTTTAAAAATAAATTAAATTTCAGAAAGCTCCTTGCATCTTTTTTTAAGGCAAAAACATAATGAAAGAATCAAAAGAAAACAGAAAAAGAAAAGAAAAGAATAATAATATGAACATGTCCCTCGAACGTGGAAAATCTAGGGACAATCTGACACGGTCACCACCTAAAGCCACACAACACACGCATACACATTTTCTTCCTTTTTTTCTCTCTCTAAAAAGCTCATCGATCGAATCGTGTTCTTGTTATATTCTTCTTTACCGGAAATATGAGATGAGAGAAGCTGTGAAAGCAGGCAACTTTAAGCATTCTTCTTCTCATTTTCTTCGATCTCTGCCTCTTTAATGGCTTTTCTGCTACCCCTTTTGATCCTTCTTGTTCCTCCTGCTTTTTTGGTCGCCAATGGTGTGCCTAATTCCACTTTCACGCCCATCAATCGGGATCTCTACCACTCCAGGTATAGATGGATCCGTTTGCTTGACCCTTCGTTCTACTGATTCAAATTTTGGATTTGTTTTGTCAGTTTTTGTAACGACTTTTCAAGTTTTATTCTTTTATTTTCTTCCTTTATTTCCTAGAGAAATTGTTTTTCTTTCCCTTTTCTTGTCTTGTAATCCGGATTTACTTTCTTATGATATTTGAATTTAACCTGCTTGAGTTCTTCTTTTCTCCTGCTCCTCTTCTTCTTCTTTTCCTGGTTATGTTTATTTTACTGGAAGGACAAGAAAAGAGAATACAAAATTCAATGCTTTATCAAAGTTGTGAAAATTGGTTGTTGAAAGTTTGGAACTTTTGACCGAGTCATGCTGGCTCCGTTGTGGGTTATGTCAGTTTGGGATTCTTGTACTTGTTTTTCTTATTGTTCTATGATTTTGCAGGACTGAATTGTTGGAACAGGTCAAGGCATTGGTGCATCGTCACCCAGATAAACTCTCTGTACATTTTCTGTTCTCTGAGTGTTGTGTAAGCGTTAGCTTGAGTGATGGAGTTAGTTGATCAATTCACTTTTTTTTTTCTTTCTGATAGGTGGATACGATAGAAGCTGGAAATAAGGGTTACCAAGCAGAGATCACAGTAGTTACATATTGCAAGATGGGGAGAGAATGTGATGAGAGGTCCAAGTTTCGGATCCTTCTTGTAAGTCTCTCAGTATTTGTTTGTTTTAAAGTGAAAAATAGGCATAGAGTGGTTGATTTTGTGGCTTCATTTTCTTTTTGCTTGGTGTAAAGGAAAGGCTATGATGTTGTACTAACACGAAGAGAAAAAGAAAACACTATTAGATTTCTGAACTGTAATTTCAATTTTAAATGTGATAAGATTGTCTCAGATTGGTAATTGCTGGTTTTCTTGACAGATAATTCCTTGTCTTCCAGAGTTTTGGACAGCACGGGAGAGAGCTCATCACATCAGAAGTAGCGTTGCGTATATTGTCAATCCTAAGTGAAGAGCAATTTCTGCCTAATGTGAATGCTACTTCCTTAAACAGTACTTTGGACAAGCTTATCATAAAGGTAAGAATCAGTTCTTGAACAATTTCTGCCTATGCAAATGTTATATGCCTTTACTTGTGTTAATTAAGTTTTCAAAAAATCCCCTATTTCATAATCTTTTTATGCTAAACTTTGTGTCTCGGTGTTTGAATCCACCGGGATAGGGAGAAATCCATCCTTCAAACTTTGTTATCTGCTGCATTTGGAATTTACATGGACATAGAAAATCTGTTTAGGAACCAAGTATTACTAACAATGACATCTGCTGCATATCTAATGGTAGATATTGACTTCCATTGTTACTTAATTTCATACTTGAACATTGATATTCCTGCAAAGCTAATAGCCAATGATATCACAGGTGGTTCCAATGGAAAACTTGAATGGTCGTAAACGTGTTGAAGAAGTAGATCCTTGTGAGAGGAGAAATGGTCATGCACTTTTGCTTTTCTTTTCATATGCTTAGTTGGAATGATATAGTATTGCTGAACTTCATCTTTTTGTCAGGGAGAGGAGTTGACCTCAACCGGAATTGGAGTGTTGACTGGGGCAAAAAGGAAAAGGTCTGCTACGGTTCGATATCATGTACCATGTGAAATTGACTTACATTCACCAATCGTTATGCCTATACATATTTCATCTCAAGGAAAAACAGAACCCTTGGATTTCAAATGATTGGGAATTTGGGATGTGGCAGATCTTGTCATCCTTAACTGATCTCCGTCATCCACACATGATAACCATATCTTCCCTGATTAGGCTGACGTAGTCTTTAAGTTTTAGTTTATGGTTCAATTAATATTGATTATCTGTTTAGCTGATACTTTTTAATCTTTGATGAATAAAAAATCCTATTGGCTATACATAATATCGTTTTGGCTGTTGTTACCTCAGCGATTGATAGATCAAACATGATTTCTTTGTCCCATTTTGTTTATTCTACAATTCCAGGACTATGATCCATATGAAGAGAATCCAGGCATTGCTCCTTTTAGTGAACCTGAAGCTCAGATAATGCGAAAACTGGCTTTATCATTTGAGCCTCACGTATGGGTTAATGTGCATTCAGGAATGGAGGTGAGTGCTTCTAACATGCCTGTTCTTCTCACTACCGTGTTTGTATTTGTAAGCGTGTCTGTTGATGGTTCTTCTACATTGCAAGATGATATATTCCTTTAATTTTTGGTCTATTCAGGCTCTGTTTATGCCATATGACCACAGAAACACAACCCCTGATGGATTACCCGCACACCGAATAAAGTCATTGCTTAGTGAGCTGAACCAACTTCATTGCCACAACCATTGCATGATTGGATCTGGGGGAGGCTCTGTTGGGTTGGTGTTACATGTAGTGATAAACTATAATTTATTCCAGAATATCTAAAAGTCTATTTTGGTCTAAAGTAGAAGCTTATTAGACACTTGCATTGGTAAGATCTTCATCAGTTATGAAAATGTTTCAAAATTTGTGATTTACTTCTTTCATCTTGTGCTCGTATTCAGTTATCTTGCACATGGAACTGCAACAGATTACATGTACGACATTGTAAAAGTTCCCATGGCTTTTACCTTTGAGGTCTGTGAGAAACAAACTAATTTGCTGTATTGACTTCAACTACTTCAAGCCTATCCTTTATAGTTGCTTCTTGGTGCTTGCAGATATATGGTGATCCAACAGCATCATCAAAAGATTGCTTCAAAATGTTCAATCCCGTCGATCTCACTACCTTCAATGTATATTCGATTACTTCTATGCTTATCTGTTTCTTCACTTTAAAGTTGTTATCTTTCTTCATGGAGATGAAAGTGTGGTAGCATCTAGTCAATGACTGGTCTAAGTTCTGTTTATGTTGTCAGAGAGTTCTGAATGATTGGTCTGCTGCTTTCTTCTCGATCTTTAAATTGGGACCTCATCTGCTCGATGAATCTCTGTCAAGAATTAACACGGACAAATGGGTATCTATAGATGAATATCTTGATGGGTACTTGATGGAGAGGAGGAACAGGTATGGCAAGAAGTTCGAGGTGCTAGATCTTGGAATGCAAGAGATCAGAACTTATTTTCGGCTCTTCTTGTTATCGTCGGTCCTGCTATTATTCATGTTCTGTTCTCGAATTGCAAAGAGCAAGTCGAGCAGAACCGGGGCGTCGCCCGTTCCAGTTTGATATGGAAGAGATTAATGCATAGAGAACTGGAGAAAGGTAGGGAGAGCAATGTACTGTACATTCTTTTGAGAGACAAGAAAAAATGTTCTTTAAAGTTGTGTAAGAACACTTTACAATGAACAGGTTTTTTGGTCATAGATGATTTCTTATTTACTGTATTTTGTGGCATGTGTTGCTAATGTCTCTCTATTACAAGTTAACTATGTTTTTCCACACTTTTTTGGATCAATTGTGTTACTAAACCTTCCTAGACTCCGTGTTTTAATAAAAATTTACACTTTTTTGGTTCAAGCGTATTACTAAATTTTCTCAAATTTTGCGATTTAGCGAAATTTTCAATGTATGAAGTTTTTATTGTTGAATTGTGTAGAATTAGTTGGAATGTCTTTTAATTGGTTGCTTATTAAACAAATTGAATTATTTTCACTTGAAAATATCACTTCTAAGTTAGGAATGATAAGAAGAGCCAATCTCGTTATGTTTGATAGGACGGTTACTAATGCAATGAAATATAATAGAATGTAATATTATTCTATCGTTTGAGAGGATAGTTTATAATGGAATGGAACGAAACAAGATAGAATAGGAGGGTTTCACATTACATCATATTTTATCCTAAATAGTAAAAATAAATTACTTCCGATTTAGAAAGTTTAAAATAGAATATAAAATGTACTATTTAATATATCCTCAATAATTTTTTATAATATAAATTATACCCTCAACCTTAATAACAAGTAATAAGACAATACATTATTATTCTATCAAAGGTAGAATAGTCATTTATTATTATTATACATACATTACATTACATTCTATCCATTTTTTAAATAATATTTCATTATATTATATTTTGAACCTTTTCATCAGTCCCAAATAATAATTTTCTCACATTACATCCATTTTCATTCAATTTTATTATAAACAATTATATTTTATTCCATTACGTTTAAAAACTTTTAGTCAAACCAAACATAATTTTGAAAGAAGGTATTTTAGTTGAACTCTAGACTAAATTCGTAGTTAACTTGCATTGATCGAATCGAATTAAGCTGAATTAAAATATAAAAAATTAATATATAAAAAAGAAAAAATTAATTAATTATTAACTCCATTTATTTTATGCTTTCTCATTTATAGAAAATTGATATTTCTTTATTTGCATTAAAATTTAAAATTTTAAAAAGCAATAAAATAAATTAAGAAACAGATTTATATGAATTCTTAAATAATATAGTCATCCTTTTAAAACAAAATTTACTTTTAATAAAATTTATCTAGGAAATTAAAATTTATTTATTATTAATTAAAATGAAAATTACAAATTATTAGTCAATTTAATTATTTATTTTTAATAGTAAATAAAATATTACAAGATAAGATATTAAAAAAATAAAATAATTAAATCAACATTTTATTCTTAAATGGTAAAATTTTTAAAAATTCAAGTATTTTGTTAATAAAAATTTATAATTTGAAAAAAAAAACCTAATCTTCTTCATTTACAAGAAAAAACTGAAAAACCCTAACACCCTTGCCTTTCTCTTTGAACCGCCCAAAAGCCAAAACCCTCACACCCTTAACTACCTTCATGAGACATTGAAGGTTTAGGACAATAGCTGCCTGAAGCCATGGGAGGGTCTCGAGTTCAAGTTAACAAATCTCACAAGTCTCGCTTCTCTTCCAAGTCTTCTCGCAACCTTCACAAAACTTCTCTCAAAGGTTGCTCTTTTATACTCTTTTTTGTTCAAGTTTGCATTTTTTCCCTGTTCAAGATTGATAAAAGAAACTCTTTTTTCTTTTAAATTGGTGTTAGAGAAGCATACAATTGGGAAATCGGATCGTAATGTCTTCAAAGGGGCGAAGGCTGCTCGAAATCAACGTAACAAGATGGTGATCTTTTGGGATTTTTTTGTTTTCGTTTTATATTTAATTAAGAATCTACCTTTTGCACTCAAGATTGTTCCGATGTTGTAGTTGAGAGATCAGAAAAGGGCTGCTGTTTTGAAAGAGAAAAGGGCTTCCAGTGCATCCACAAGCCCTCCTCGTGTAATTGTGAGTTCATCTTCTTTGTGTAATTTTTTTGAAAGATTTCATTCATTAAGCCGTAAAAGGCATCAATAAGTATTTACAAAGCTGGATTAAGCAAGAATGAAAATAAGGTTTTACAACATTTCTACGAAAAGCCGTAATTTCAAGATTCCATTGTCTTCTATGGAAAGAGCTTAGTTGTTCTTGCATGTGATGAGCTACCAATCTTCTTTGTGTAATTGTAAGCCTTTTAGTATATTTTTGTTTGATTTTTCACGTTTTGCTTTGTGACAGGTTCTCTTTCCGCTGTCTGCATGTGTTAACCTCAATTCACTTGCTGAAGATCTCTTAAAAATGTTATCTCCTGAAGCCACTGGAGATTTGGCTGCCGCTGTTGCTTCGTCCGAGTACAAGCTGAGAATAACAGTAGGTTCCTTAATCCTATGGCTTTTGTGAGCCTTGTAAGAGAATTTAGTGTTGTTTGGTAATATGAGGCGGATCAAAGATTTGAAACTATAAGGCTAAATATGAGCGATTTGGCTTGACTGGTGCTGTGGATTACATGCGCCGTATCTTTAACTTTATTAATAACTGATAGATGATTTGTGATTTAGGTTTTGAAAGCACCACATGGGGATTTATTGTCTTGTATGGAATTGGCTAAGGTATGAAAGTCTTGAGCAATTTTGTATTTTCTTAAGATTTGTACTAGACGTTGTTTCTTGTTGTTGAATGTGCCCTTGCTATCTGAATTTGTAGGTTGCTGATCTAATTGCTTTTGTGGCATCAGCAAACTCTGCATGTGAAGAAGGCAGTCCAAACTATGTCGATTCGTTTGGAAGTCAATGCTTTTCTGTGTTTAGATCCCTTGGCCTGCCTAGCACTGTTGTATTCATTCGTGTTAGTTCTTGATTGATGTACCTTCGTAAATTTTCAACTAGAAAAGTCAATTCAAGTTTTTGCATTAGTTCAGGTCAAAATGTTATTTTTCTTTTTCTTATTAGGACCTACCTAGTGATCTTAAAAGAAGAAATGAGACAAAGAAGATGTGCAGTTCTTGTCTTGCTAGTGAATTTACTGAGGATTGTAAGTTCTACCCAGCGGATACAAAAGACGATTTGCATAAGGTATTGAAAGACCAAATATTGAATCTGTTTGGTATTATCCTTCGTGCTCTTTTTAAAGATGAAGCCATGAAAGAAGTTTGGCACAATGTTAATCACCTTTTGGGCCTTGACATGTCTTCACTGATATATTGGTTGCAGTTCCTCTGGCTATTTAAAGAACAAAGGCTCACGGTGCCTCATTGGAGAAATCAACGTCCTTACCTAATGTCACAAAAGGTGCTTGTATTGCTTCTGCTCCATTTTACTGTATTTGGGTAGCTTCAATTGCTTGTAACTCAACTTAGCAAAGATTCATAGAAAAAAAGGATCGGATATTATTTATGTATGTTTAACAAGATAAAGTGGTTGTCAAAAAATTGTATGATTTATCGTGTTCTACTTTTTATGAATTTCCTCAATGGTGCCTTGCAAGTATGTGATAGGTAATGAATATTGGCTTTAAGTATACTATTAAACTTCTATTAATTCTTGTAAAGCTTCAATCCTTTATTAAATTATAGGTTGACATGGTAGCAGATGAGTGGAATCCAGGAAAATGTACCCTCCTCCTCACTGGCTATCTACATGCTCGAAGCCTCTGCGTGAATCAGCTGGTAATAAATTGAGCTTTTAGATAATTGTTGTTAGGTGGTTGATTTATTTGGCTCTCTGTCTGATTTCTTGGAATGTCAGGTGCACATATCTGGTGCTGGGGATTTCCAGCTGCAGAAGATTGAACTGCTAAAGGATCCGTATCCCTTGAATTCGAGAAAACAACCAGATGCAATGGACTCTGATGATGTTCCTGACGTTGAGGTATTGGCTCTTGATTTGTTAGTGGATTGTAAATGGTCAAGTCATTCATTAAATAATCTACTATCAGTGAGATTGATTGTTGCATTATGATGCTGTATGCATCTAACTGTAGGAGTGGGGATACTGATTTGCATTGAATCAGCGAATCTTTCTTAACAATGTTTTATGAAGCTTGATTACAACTTCCAGTTGTTGATGTATGTTTGACACTTGCACTGGAATTCAAAGATTAGATTTCACAAGCATTATAGTAAGCATAATAGATTTACCTTTCCTTGCACATTTTGTGCCTTTTGAATCTGTGTATTTGCATTTGGTTTCATTTTACTTCTTTTTTGGGTCTTCATAAATGCACTATTTGGTGTAGAAATGAATTGTTGTATATCACTTCATTTTCTTAATAACTACAGGTTGTTCGTTCTCTGCACCCTGATCCTTTGACACAAGACCCCTTAATTGTTGAAAATGTACCAGACCCTCTTGCTGGAGAACAGGTTAGATTAGGAAGTATCTGTTGGTTATGGATTGCAATTAGCTTAATGCCATTCAACATCCTTCTTTTTTTTCCCCCCTTCATTTAGACTTGGCCAACTGAAGCTGAAATGATGGAAGCTGCTACAACTCAAAAACAAAAACAGATTAGGAAAAGGAAAATTCCTCAAGGTACTTCAGAATATCAGGTGTGTATGTAACCTAAATTCTGTCAAATCGAGAATTCTTTTGAATTGATGGCTTGCTGATGTGCCTTGAGTCCTTGTTAAACCACTGAGTTATATTTTTTCAGGCTGCTTGGATTGTGGATGATACAGATGAGGATGTTTCAGACAGTGATAGTGAAGCCAATGATGGTATGGTTCTGGATGAAACAGAAATGATTCCTGGTCCAGATAGCCCAAACAACTCAGACATTGATGATGGTCAAGTTTCCCTAAATCTTAGGGACGATGAAGAAACTGACAATGATTCGGTGATGATGGTCTGTTTCAAACAAGGCGTAATTTTCAAGTCCTGTTTAGATATGTTTGGAAATTAAATGGCTTGCTTTACCACGCAGGAAGGTGAAAGCTTAACAAGGGAACAAATAGAAGATGATATTAAAAGGATTAAAGAGCAGCATGCTGAAGATGAGGGTATCAAACATTGTTTCCATTTCACTTTTTTGAGATCTGTTGCATTTAGTTCTTAGGTGTAATCCACCTCTTAACTCCCACCCTTCCATTTTTAGCTCTTCTTCTTTCTTTTTAATCTTTTTCCCCCTCAACATAAAAAGTATAGGCACGGTTTTGGGCTCTTTAGTTTTTGGCCAACAGTTTTACTTTTAGATGCTTTTCTCTAGGTTCCTTGAGAACTTGGTTCTGTAATTGATCTCTTCGTATTTATCTTTTCAGAATTTCCGGATGAAGTGGATACTCCATTGGATATTCCTGCTAGAAGGCGTTTTGCCAAGTATAGAGGTCTCAAATCATTCAGGACTTCTTCCTGGGATCCGAAGGTAATAATATTGTGTTCCTGTATTTGCATGCCGTTTTAAATGAGAGCATTGATAATGTCAAGAAGTTTCTTTTCGATGTCAGGAGTCTCTCCCTCCAGAATATGCCAGAATATTTGCGTTTGATAACTTTCCAAGAACACAAAAACTTGTCCTTTCCAAAGCCTTGAAAATGGGTGAAGAGAACAGAGATGACTGTGTAACAGCAGGCCAATATATAAGACTTCATATTAAAGATGTGCCTAATTCCGTTTCTTCCAAGTTGTGTGCTCTGGCAATGACAAGACCTATAATAGCATCTGGGCTTTTGCAGCATGAATCAAAGATGTCTGTTCTTCACTTTAGGTGTGGAAAATTTATTTTAACCCTAATATGCAATCCTGGTTTTTGGAGAATAATATCCTGAGATTTTGTTTCACAAATCATGATATAGTTTGTAATGTTTTTGCAGCATAAAGAAGCATGATAACTATGAAGCTCCTATTAAAGCCAAAGAAGAACTGATATTTCATGTTGGTTTTCGACAGTTTATTGCTAGGTAGTGATAACTTTTCACAAGCAGTTTTGATCTTGTAATTAGAAGATCTCTGACATTAGGTTTTGCAGGCCAATATTTTCAACTGATAATATGAACTCAGACAAGAGCAAAATGGAGAGATTCCTGCACGCAGGCCGTTTCTCTATAGCATCAATCTATGCTCCTGTTTCCTTTCCTCCACTTCCTCTGGTTGTTCTAAAGAGTACTGAAGGAGGTGCCCCTACAGCAGTTGCTGCTACTGGTTCCTTGAGAAGCATTGATCCTGACAGGATAATGTTGAAGAAAATTATATTGACTGGGTATGAGATCTTAACCTTTAACTGAAAGTTTTTGATCTATTCATTGAGCTTCTCCTACATTCCAGTTTTCCTTATTGAGACACTCTTTCATGCTGGATCAAGTCGTTCCGGAAATCTTTAGTTTCCTTGTTAATGTTGATATTTATGGAACTACCTATCCTATTTCAGTTACCCACAGCGTGTGTCAAAACTGAAAGCCACTGTAAGATATATGTTTCATCACCCCGAGGATGTAAGATGGTTCAAGGTAAGTGAATCTCTTTAATGTGAATAGGATGGAGTTGAAAGAATAACCGTAAAAGGAATGACTTAATTGATGCACTTAATTGCTACAGCCTGTTGAAGTATGGACAAAGTGTGGTCGGCGCGGTCGCATTAAGGAACCTGTTGGTACACATGGTATGGTGCTTTCATTGTGCATTAGTGTTACCAGGGTATCGGTTGCAATTTTCATCTTCTGGATTCATATACGATGATGCAGTTTAAGTTTCCGTTCACTATGCCATTTTCTTATCAAATTAGGACTCAAAACTTACCTCCTGCATTACGTGTTACTAGAGCATAGGGAAAGTTAGAGCAAACACTAGTTAGTATATGGGTGTCCGATCATGAATTGTGGTTTTGGAAGTTAATTTAGGACTATGAAACAGAGAAGATCAGGCTCCAAATATTTATGCATTTTGTGTTATTATGAGATGTATGAGCTTCTAAGTTACAAGTTATCAAAAACTTTTCCCTTTTTTGTCAGGGGCGATGAAATGCGTTTTCAACAGCGTCGTCCAGCAGCATGACACAGTATGCATGAGTTTGTATAAACGGGCGTATCCCAAGTGGCCAGAGCATCGATTTCCCGTTCTCGATACTTGATCAGGGAATGGCTGTTGCTGCTCCATGTTTACACACAGTACAGCCACAGTTTTCTCTTTGTGGGAATGAAGCTCTGGTTCAGATTGTTTATTCGGTTTGTGAATCTACTGGGATAGGAAGCCACAAGCAGTGATCTATACACCTCTCTAAAAGTTTGTCTTTTTAGATTCATACCATTTTTGACTGGTTAAAAGAGTGAATCTTTTTGGAGAAGTGAAATGATTGTTTGTTACTAATATCAAATGTGCTCAATGCAAATTTAATCTCTTATTCTTGGTCGAGTCTCTTTGGTTTGATCTTGGACAGGGATGAGTTTCTTAAGTTCTTATGAGGAAGAACTTGCACCGCCATCTTTTCATATTGTTCTATAAAATTTGTTATGAAATACAACTGCCCTTGAGAAAATATATAAAAGATGATGATAAGTGATGCAATTTTATGTTTTTTAAAAAATCTTTTTGTATAAATATTTTGGTGTCTCGTTCAATTATATATAAATATTTAAGCATTTCAAGTATGAGGTCATTATTTATTTTTTATTAAATATGGATAATTTTCTCCTGCTGTCATTTTTAACTTTGTCAAATGTAAGACATGTAATGGATATGATCTGGTCAGATTTTAAGTTAGGATTGAACTTGATTCAAGTTGTAGGTTCTGAGTTCAGAGGACTCAATTAAATTTAACTTTGACTTAAAAATTGAATTGACTAAAAATCTAAAATCTGAGATTGAAAAATATAAAAAGATCTGGGTTAATTTTCATAAATTATATATATATATATATATTTGATGGGAAAGCTAGAAATCCGGTCTAACTTTTCTAGCTTTCCCATCAAATTTCTTTTCCTTTCCATTGATGTTGAACTTTTGATCTTCTTGCATCCTCCTGAATCTTTTAACTTTTGGCTTCCTGGATGCTTATGATGATTGAACTGTTTGTCTCCTTCTCTGAAGTGGTCCACCGATTGAAGTGTACCCATTTTGACTCATTCAATTCCATTTGTCAGGAATCTTCCCCTTTTAAGCGTTAGTGCATTTTCACACCCTTTCCTGATTATGCTTTCTTTATTTATTTATAAACAATTAAGAAATCAGATTTTTTTTTGCTTGAAAAATGTAATGAAATATGCTTTAGCTTAGTTATATTTTGTATCCTCTTGTAGAAATATCTAAAGGCACTAAAAGGGGCTCTGCTCATAGTGGTTGTGTGGTCAGTATCAAGCCAATACTATATTTACATTGTCATCCACAAGTTGATGATGCTCTATGAACTGGCACCTTTCACTAAAAAAGTTAATAATTCCATGTATATATATTAAGTGATATTGCTTTTAATTTAGACTTAAATGTCCAATCTAATGATAAGTTGAAGGAATCAAGAAAAGTACATATAGATAAGCACAAGAAGTTTTGGTTGTGGATTATGCATATGTTCTTATATTTATATTGGATAAACCTTCGTAAGCATGCAATAACTTGTTCATTACATGTTTCGAGTAAGTTATTTGATCAACCATTGCTCACAAGCAGGACTGCTACTTACATATAAAGGAGAATCTGAAACCTGTGATCATTAGAAGGCACATTGAAGGGAAGATGTAACAAATTAAGCAGAAGTACATACTACAATGGATCAATTTTTACATTTTACGATTGATCATAGTAATAGTGTTACAATAACAATCCATTCATGTGCTTTCCAACAATATTGCAAGCACTGATGAAATCTTACTTAGTGAGGTGACATTGTTGTGAATCTGCAGAACCATGGTGAAGTTAAAACTGTGAACCATTGAAGAGGCCTGGCAGATTCAGGTAAGAACAGTAATCAGAAAAACAGTCCACTCGTGTGGTTTCCAACAATATTGGAATCACTGATCAATATGAGATAGTTGAGAATCTGCAGAAATATGGTCGAGTAAAAAACTATAAACCATCGAAGAAACATGGCAGATTTAGGCAAGAACAGTGTTCAGAGGACTTGGATTCACCGAAGCATAAGAAAGAAGCTCCTCGTCCTTCTCTAGTATGGCAATATCTTCTTCATCTAAAGACACCCAAGCTTCTATTCCTTTGTCCGTTCTTGTGTCTATAAGAACTATCATATTGTACACCGAAGCTTCACATTTGTCAGGACCAGCATAAGTTGCCCATATAGGCTTTCCATATCCAAAATCAAGAT
>JANKOE010000206.1:5359349-5370260 GCA_026284465.1 Erythroxylum citrifolium | reverse complement strand
TAATGGTTTACTATGCCTCAATGTTTCAAAAATACCCATATTAACTGCAATCATCGTTCAATTGTTACATTAGCTTTAAGTTACTAGTAATTAGAGTCTTTCAGATTAAAGTTACTACTAAACAGTTAAATCAAAACTTTATGTTATCATCAATGATACTCAGAGTATTGCAAACAACAACATAAAAACAATACCTAATTTGCAATTTAAAAAAAATTCCTCACAAATACTCCCACTAGTAAAGCAAAACATATTGGAGATATTAGTTGGACGACTTACTTGGATAGATGGACAACCGTAATCTACAAAGAAGGAGGACGTCGGACGATTATGGATGCTCTTCAACAAAAAACAGAGCATGCAAACAATAGAAACTAATAAATGATCTAAGATATTCAATCAAGTGAAGGGGAGCTTTCCTATACTAACTTGTGGTTAAGTTCTGAATGATAATTGGATAATGATCTAAGAAGAGAGGGCTACTAAGGATTGTTTTGCATTGTAGAAATTCATCCAACCTGTCATTAATGGCCAAAACCCATCTAGATTTTTTCTTATGTGCCAATTTCCAATTTTTTTAAATTCCTCCAAGGAAAGAAATTTTCTTTATACTTTATATCGGTAGCTTCTATGTGATTAGCACAAATCCTAAAATCTTCATTTAATTACTTTAAAAATATTTTCTCTTCAGGTTAAGAGTATATGGGAGCACTATATTAAAGTCACTTAGAATAATTTATAGAGTCAATTCAATAATGGATATCTATGATTTTTTACTTTAAGGAATTTCTTTGGAATGCATAATTAGACTTATAAAAGAAGTAGAAAAAATACCTAGTCCTCTCTTGAAGTAAGTTTGTTGAGAGATGAATAATTCAGTTCATAGATAAAATGTTTGAGACCTAAATTCTATTTGGATCATAGGCAATGACTATACATCCATATGGTTTGTATATATACACAAGGATCTAAGGATCTAATGGCTAGTACTTTATTCTAAGACTTACCTTAGTTTCAAGAGATGATGTGTAAACCAGGCAAGTCAACCCCTTCAATGAAGACTGGAGCGCGGATCGGGTAACGGTGAAGATGCATCAACCAGGCAAGACAACCCCTTCAAGAAGCGTGAATCGGATGATGGTTTTGAAGCATGAACTAAGCAAGACAACTCTTACACTAAGACTACGCACAGATTGCCGACGGTGAAGATGCGTCAAAGAGGAAAAATGGTGGGAATTTAGGGTTTTCTGTAACTTTTACTTTTAGTGAATTTAGGGTTTCTCTATTCTTACTTTAGGAAATTTACAGAATTTAGGGTTAAAACCCATAAAGCTTTTACTCTTTTAAACGTGGCATTTTAAAAAATAGTTACGGTGTCACGTTGTACATTGTAATGACACATGTAAAACAAGCCCTAATTTTTGTCCAAAACAGTATTAAATTAAGCAGACTCATGAAATTTTACTCCTTCTTTGAGCAAGCAATAAGTTTAAGTCCCAAACTGATCAAACTAAAAAAGGTTAAGCCCCAATTTAGGCTTTTATCCTTTTTTTTTTTTGCTAAAATGTAGAAATGTTAAAACCTGTTGAAATGATATTTTTTGCTAAAATGTTGAATATTATTTAACTTTTTTTTTACATATTTTAATATTTATTTTTCATATTAATTTTATTTCCTATAAGAAAATGAGACATCTCTTTAAATTATTTCCTATTAGATGGTACTTTACATATTGGTATACTTTAAAAATTATTTAGCATAAATAATTTTATTAAAAAATAAAATATAGTTAAAATTAATAAAAGTGTTTTCTATTTTTATGTTCTCAAACAGTCTACTGTATGAAGCTCTTTTAAAAAAGTTGTTTTTTAATTGAAAGCCAAACAGTCAATTAGTTTTTAAAAAAAGCTCTTCTCAGAAAAGTTTTACTGACAAAAGCTCTACTGATAAAAGCTCAACCAAACGGGCCCTAAGCCCTATTTTATTTTATATAAAAATAAAAATATATCCTATTTTATCATTTATGAAAATAGGCCCTGAATGGGTGTTCGCCTTACCCTTACCTAAGGCCGGCCCTGAATTAAACGAGCTTTATTTTAAGGTTGACTCTACCACAATTTTAGGGTCGGATTTGACCAAACCCATTATTATTTGTAACTAAGTATAAAGAAAAATAAAATTACATAATGATCCACTTACCTAAGGGCAGAGATGAGCTCGAAACCGCAGGGCGAGAATTGTAATTATGGTGTCAACTTTGCGTTCGATCATTGAAGTTGAAACGAGGCGTTGACAAACGCCAGAGCGGTGGCGGCTGTTGAGGGGAGTGGGGTCTTCAGGTTTGGCATGGGATATGTTGAGGCCAACACTCGCATTATTGATCCATCAATTTGGTCTCGCTTAGCTGATCTATGTATCATTAATTTTTTTGGTAAATAATCTATGTATCATTATTACAAATATAAGAGTTATAACTTATTTATACCTTTAATTTAGATTTAAATGATAGGTAGAATTCATATTTTTTATTAAATTAAACACAATATTTGTCAATTAATTTGGATTAAACTTTTATCAATATTACATCCCGCGTCCTTAATTAATTAAGAATCCACAAACAAACAAATCCTAATATATTATATTACATTTCATTATATTTTATTAATAACCACCCATCCAAACAAATCCTAATATATTATAGTACTAAAGCTTGCTAAATTTCTATATAAAGTAAGTAGTTGCCATATCTTACTATCAACTGTCAATATAAGAACCTGGTCTTTCGACGTCGGCAACAATTACAGTGGAAGAAGAAAAGTGAGAATTTTGATCAAGCAAGACTCTTACGCTTGAGCTCAGCAGATATGTCACTAGAGCACCATCACCCGTATATATATATACATGGACAACCCCTTGCAAGCATCACCAAGTAGACAGAAACTAGTATTTCAATTATTCCTACGAATCAATTCTTGATCTCCGATATAATATCCCATAAGCAAATCCTTGAGAGTTGAGAACTGCTGCCTAATTTGTTCAGCCTCAGAGAAATGGAGGGGGAGATGATTGCCAAACTGCCAGAGGAAGAACATCCACAGAAAGCCTTTGGATGGGGAGCAAAAAACCAATCTGGTGTCCTGTCACCACTCAAATTCTCCAGGAGGTAGGCTCAAACAGAGTGCAGTTAATGGTTAGAATATTCTTGCTAAATCTCCTTACGTCCGGTTGAACTAACCTTTGTCCCGAATTTTCAGGGCAACAGGTGAAAAAGACGTGAAATTTAAGGTGTTATATTGTGGGATATGCCACTCGGACCTTCACATGTCCAAGAATGATTTTGGCCTTAGCAAATTCCCTCTCGTCCCTGGGTATTTTCCATATTCTGATCATTTATAAGAACTTATGCATGCATGCTCTTAAGTCTTACCTGTAAGGTTTGCCTGGTCCGACATGTCGTACAATGTTGTGTCATAACGTCTTTTATCTGGAATTCATACATGTCAAAACTTGGTTGCAGGCATGAGATTGTGGGAGTAGTTACAGAGGTTGGGGACAAGGTAGAGAAATTCAAGGTTGGCGACAGAGTTGCCGTAGGTTGCGTCGTTGGATCATGTCGTTCATGCGACAACTGCAAAAATGATCTCGAGAATTACTGCTCACAAATGATATTAACATACAGTGGGACGTACTATGATGGAACTACCACACAAGGAGGCTTCTCCGACATTATGGTGACTGACGAACACTTCGTAGTTCGCATCCCTGACAGTATTCCCCTGGACGCAGGTGCTCCTCTTCTCTGCGCAGGGATGACAGTGTATAGTCCGTTGAGGTACTATGGACTGGACAAACCAGGAACTCACTTGGGTGTGGTGGGGCTTGGTGGGTTGGGTCATATGGCCGTCAAATTTGCCAAAGCAATGGGACTGAAGGTGACAGTCATTAGTACCTCTCCTAACAAGAAACAGGAAGCCATTGAGCGTCTAGGTGCTGACTCGTTTTTGATCAGCCATGATCAAGATCAAATGCAGGTAATATTATAACTCTCCTGTATGCATGTATATATTATAGAAATTAAATTTGTCAACGGACCTATCAATAGCATTCTATGAACACATATAAATAGTTAAAAACATTTCATGTCTTTATTCGAGTAAGATATTAATTAAAAAATTAATTAATTATAGCTAATAAAATTCTTACGTGTTGTTGATGATGTAGGGTGCAACACGGACACTGGATGGTATAATTGATACGGTATCAGCAGTGCACCCATTACAGCCACTGCTAAGCCTACTCAAGTCTCATGGAAAGCTGGTTTTAGTGGGTGCCCCTGAAGGCAAGCCACTAGAACTACCTGTCTTCCCTTTGATCATGGGTATGTTATATTCTTTACATTGTTTGTTTAGATTCTGTGCATGCCATTAAACCAAAGTTTTAAGACCACAAAATGGTTATGGAAAAATGGCAGGGAGGAAGATGGTGGGTGGTAGCATTACTGGAGGAATGAAAGAGACGCAAGAGATGTTTGATTTTGCAGCAAAACACAACATCACAGCAGACATTGAGGTTATTCCCATGGACTACGTTAACACTGCCTTTGAGCGCCTGAAGAGAGCAGATGTTAGATACCGTTTTGTCATCGACATTGCGAACACTTTGAAATCTCACAATTGATTTATTTTCTGCAATCGTGAATTATCTAGATGGTTAATGCGTCAGTATTTTTGGTCATCATGTAATAAGGTTTCCTTATGTATAAGAAATCATGAAGTATAAGCAGGTTCGTTGTGGTCGTTGGGTGTCTTTTGTTTTGGATGGAAAGAAAATAAAAAGTTGGAATACCTCATGATTTGCATGTTCTGTCAATATGGCTGTAGTGGGTATGTTTATGTAAAAGGATAAATTGCTTGTTCATTTTTATAAATTTATATTTTAAAAGAATGATGGTTCATGTAAAAAAATCTATAATTTAATTAAAATTTAATTGTTATTTTTAGTTTTCTATATAATTAATATACTTCTCACGTGTAAATATAATAGTCGAAATTTAAAGAATTAGATGCGAGAAAGCATTGTATAAATAAAATTTGTGAGAAGCTTAATTATCAAATTAAAAATTTTAAATATTATATTAACTTTTGTTATATCTCAATTTTATCAGAAGTGATTTTATTTTTATGAATTTTTACTTCAAATACTTATTGAGTATTTATATAAAAATACGTTTATATATTAAACTTTTGAGCTAGATATAAATCACTTTTTGTATGAAATAAAAAATTATGAAAAATATAATACTCATATAATTGACTTATATGTAAATATATAATGTTAAATGCTTATGCTTCGAACAAGAAATTAAAATTTAAACATGGTTATAAACAATAAATCAAATTAAATAAAGAGCTTTAAAAGATTGCAGTTTTGGTGTGAGAAAGATACTAGGATAAAATGTGTTCACGAATGGTGTATAAAATATGCATACAAAGAAATATGAGTGTGCTATCATGTTAAAGACTTGCATAGAGTCTCAAATGTATTTATAGATCTTCGATTAGGATATGAGTCTAGGTGAATTAGAGACATGTCAAGTACGAATATTACCAAATAATCATACTATAATAATGTGTACAGAGTCTCCAAGAGAGTCGTAAATAAATTGACTTGTTTTATTCAACTTTTTAACTGTACATCAAGTCAGATTTAAGATATATACAGAACAAGACAATACTAGGCTAATATGTACAAAACTACAACACTTAAACAGAAACGACACCATTTACAAAATAAATACTATACACTATCACTTAACATAATCGTATATTTATATTATAGTATGATTATTGAAGCATCATATGCTCTGGTAAATAAGATTAGATCGTCTGCAAAGGTGAGGGAGACAAGATTCACCTTCTTAAACTTCTTGTGATATTTGAAGCTAGGGTTAAAGTTGATGTTTTCCTTAATCAACCTCATAAATGCCTCTATTCATAATACAAAGACGTAGAGTCTCCCTGTCTTAGGTCCCTAGCCCCTATGCATAATGAGGTTGGGTCTCCATTGATTAAGACATCGACTGAAGTGGATGTTAGAGACATTTTAATCCAATTTTTGAACTTTTAAGGGAACTTAAAGGCTTCTAGTGGGTTTAGTGGAAATTCTCTACTTATTGTATCAAAAGCTTTGGAGAAATTGGTTTGATGAAACAACTTATGGGGCTATTTCTGCAGGAATACACCATTAGGATATTATCCCCATTATACCTCCATTTATAAAGGCTCTCTGTGTATCATTGATAACAGACTTGAAGACCAATTTCATTCTGTTAGCAATGATTTTGGAGATGCTTTTATGAAGGAAATTGCAGTATAAAATGTGCATAAATTCTTTAAAGAGCTAGGATATATGCATTTAGGAATTAAACATATTAAAGTTTTGTTGATTTCTTTTAGAAGCTTATCTGTTTCAAAGAACTCTATTACAACGTTAGTGACTATTGCTTTGATCAGAGGCTAAGTCTTTTGGTTAAAAAACCCATTTAAGTAATCAAGTACTCGAGTTTTAGTTAAGTTTAGTTCAAAACCACACTTTCCATTTCCTAAGGATTAACTAGTTTAGTGAGGGCTTTAGTTTCAGTCTCTAAAAAATGATTGGACACAAAGGATCTCAATAGAGGAACAAAAGATGAATTGGGGGCAAAACTGCTAATAAGATTTTTAAAGTAAATAGAAGTGTCCTTCTTGAGACCATATTGAGTGGACACCACTTGGCCCTCTTGATTAGTAAGAGAGACAATATGTTAGTGTTCTTCCAATCCAAGACTGAATTAAAGAAGAATTTTGAGTTTTTGTCTCCCATTTGAAGCCATTAGATTCTAGACATTTGTTAAATAATTATGATAAGGAATTGCTTTAACATTTTTATTATGAGAAGATTGAATTAAAGAATTATTTTGAGTTTTTGTCTCCCTTTTGAAGCCATTAGATTCTAGACATTTGTTAAATTAGGGAATTATGATAAGGAATTGCTTTAACATTTTTATTATGAGTTTTTTTTTCTTTTATAAGAATATCCTCCATATTAGGTTGATTTCCTAAATCTTTTTGCACCTTGACTAGTGAGTCTTTAACTCTTTTCACTAATTTTGATGTGTTGCTTAGATCTGTGCTTCAACAGTTTGAATTCCTCCTTAATTGACTTTAATTTTTTGACATGTATAAATTGTTTACATCCCTTTAAGGTATGGGAGAGGCGTCTTTTAATGGTTTATTCATATCCTTTCACTTCTACCAAGTAATTGTTAAAAAGGAATGTGAAGTATTTTTCTATAAGTTTAAAACAAGTTTTAATCCAATAGGTGTGAATGGTCATAAAAAATTGAGTCCAAAATTCTTACTTTTCTCTTTAAGAAGAGAGTAAACCATTCTCCATTTATTACTTATTTCTAATGTGCCACAATTTACTTTGTTTATTGCTCCATATGTACTTCTCTCTACGCACTCTTGGAAGTTAGGTGAGAAATTCTTTAAACTGACATTTTATCTAAGCTTAGTTTGGTTTTTAGGATATCCATCAAAGATGGTTTATTTTTCAAGATAAAATCTTTTAGCATTTGTTATTTGGAGGGATTATTTATCCCTTTTATATTATAGGATACTATTGACATACCTGGTTGGAATATTTTGGGCCTTTAGGCCTATTAGATTTTCTTCCACTGGCGAGTTTAAAGTTATCATGTTGGTCAGTGTTTGAAGAACTTCCTACAACTATTTCCACCTATTTGTTTCCCCTAGTTAATATAGCTTCAATTTCAGTTTCTGTTTTTATGCTATCTTTCCCAAGGATTTCTAAACTTGGCTCTTTAATACTTAATTCCTGTCACTCATCATTATTAGATGTACTTGACTCTCCTACTTTGGGCCTTTGCCTTTTTTCATGTTCTGGTTGTTATTTTCATTAGGGCAAGATATGGCGGTATTATCCTGCTCAATGACTTTTGAGTAGTCCTCTCTAGAAAAATTTTTCCCATTAGCTTTTTGTTGTTTTCCTTGCTCATTGGTAGAAGACTTCTACTCTTACAACATCTTCAAACATAGTGTCACCTCCTCTAGCTCCTTTCCCGTGACAATATTAATGCATAACCTATCATATCCCACTCCACTACTATGTGTTGTGTTGGCATCCATGCCTTTTTTTTTTATAAAGTTGGCTGGTATGCCAAGCTCTTTAGTTGACCAATATTCTAGGGTGACTCTATGTAGATTAATATAAATAGGTAAATTAGAGAACTTGATCTTTTCTAAGCATATTCTATGAAACTAGAACTGCAAGAAGAGGGGTTGGGTTGTACATGCCAAGGGCCTGCCTTAGTATTTCTTTATCTTGATTAACCTTTTCAAATTTGTAAAGTATTAAGTTTTCGTCTGTCAGTGGCTTACTCCATTATTTTTTCCGTTGTTTCAAGGCCAAGCTTTTAAGGATGGATAGGGCAGCCTCTTGTCTAAAAAAAATGCCAACAAGAGTTAATTTCCATCACCTGCCATTAGGGCTTGAGGTTTGATTTCATGGTGAGGCTAATAGGTGAAAAGTTGTCTATTCTTTACACACTTTCAAATATTCAAAGACTAAACAAAGGAAAATATAGGGGTTGAAAATTTTGACAAAAAAGAGTTTGCATAAGAAGATAGTTTATGGGAAAGCGAGAGATGGCTAACATATCTAGCAGTAAAATAATTTCAATATTACCATGATGATAGACTCTAATGTGGTGTAGAACTCCTACAAATTATATCTTATATGTCTAATGAAAATGTCAAAACTAAATAAAGGATATATATAATATATCCTAACAATTTCTAATTTAGTTCAGATGTATAATTAGGCAATGGACTCCGATCCTACCTCCTAGAGAATTTGAACGGTGACAATACACTAGATTGGTTTTTTGCGGCCCATCCAAAGGCTTTTTCTGGATGTTCTTCCTCTGGTAGTTTGGCAATCATCTTCCCCTCCATTTCTCTGAACAAATTAAGCAGCAGTCCTTAACTCTCAAGAATTGGTTTATGCGAAAATACAACTGAGATCAAGAATTGATTCACAGGAATAATTGAAATGCTAGTTTATGTGTACTTGGTGATGCTTATAAGCATGGACGGATCCATATTGGAGGCACTTGCCTCCATTGCTTCTAAAAAATTTTATATAAAAAATTATTATTTTAAATTTTGATCCTATAAAAAAAATGAAATTTTGCTCTCATTAAAATTTTGCCCCCACTCAAAAAAATTTCTGGATCCGTCCCTGCTGGTAAGGCGTTTGTCTATGCATTATATATATATATATGTACACATACGGGTGATGGTACTCTGGTTACATATGTGATGAGCTTAGACGTGTAAAAGAGAAGTAATAGGTCTGAAGAATATGTACATTCAACATATTCACAGTGCATGCAGAAATAAAAGGTTGGTTTGTTGTACTTTCATTAAGAAAAACGAAAACAGGGATTAGACCCAAGCGTAAGTTTGCACATTTTTCCCAACTAAGCTCAGAGAGAATCGAGATTGGTCAAGCAAGGCGGTTAATTGAATACTATAATAGATCAACCTTTGTCCTACTAACTTATGTGAACTCACGGGATACGTCAGTACAAATAGGAACCTCGGACACCACCAATTAAGTACGAGAAACAAATACTCTCTTAATTCGGGAAACTAAGTTCAGGTGGATGATGACCAAATTGCCTGAAGAAGAGCATCCAAAGCAGGCCTTTGGATGGGCAGCTAGAGACTGATCTGGTGTCATCTTTCTCCAAAATATTCATCGAGCTCGTTCCGAGAGATCATACATTGAAATTGAAGCTCTTTTTTGAGGAATTGGGCTATACTTCCTGGGTATGAATTCTGAGCTTCTTTTGATTACTCGTTCTCACTGCACTGAAACAGAATGCCCAATTTCTTCTTCTTGAGTTAAATAGTCTTTGACGGCATGTTTGGCTAAAGTCATGAAATCTTAGGAATAGTTACAGAGGTAGGAAGCAAAGTAGAGAGGTTCAAGGTTGGTGACAGAGTTGGAGTAGGCTGATCTTTCGGTGATGTTCAATGTTTTTGGTCATATAGGCTGCAACTGGCACAATGGATGGTATTATCGGCACATTATCAACAGTATCCTCATGACTTACACTGTTAAGTCTTCCGGAATGTTGGTTTTAGTCCACTGTAGCTACCTGTCATAAATCTGCTCAAGGGTATAGTCTCTGTTTTGGATTTGTGCCTGCCATTACCTTAAGCTCAATCACTGAATTATTATGGGAACGAGATAGGGATGAAGACGGTGGGAGGTAGAGTGAGTGGAGGAATGAATGAAACCCAAGAGATGTTTGATTTTGCGGCAAAACAGGACATAGCAGCAGATGTTGAGGTCATTCCAGTGGAGTATGTGACAACTGTCTTATTGAACTCAAATTTGTACTTCACAAATTCGAATAAGATAAACCCAAAATAAATAATCAAATCAAATTTGACGGGATTAGACCTAAGTCTATGTCTCATTTCTGGATAAGTATTACATAGTTTCTCAACGTAAACTACAACAATACAACGAGGCAACATATTTCTCTGATATAACTACAATTTTAGGAAAAATACTTAAATCTCTGAAAATTGAATGTACACAAGGAATGTGCTCCACGTAGAAGTGCTTTGATATATAATGCTAATATACTAGTTTTTATTTAATGGAGAATATTAAGAGAAATAATATTTGAAAATTAACTCGGATCTCTTACTTAATTAACATAATGCATAATTTTAAGGAATAACTAATTGTACTTTTAGGGGGTGTTTGTTTTCATTTTTTTTCCTGTTTTTAGTTGTGGTTTTTATTAAAAATAAAACTTTAAGTTAAAAC
>JANKOE010000206.1:5330035-5351006 GCA_026284465.1 Erythroxylum citrifolium | reverse complement strand
TTTTGATTTCAATTTAATTTAGCTTAATTAATTTTCTTGTCGACTTAATTATTTTAATTTGCAATTTTCTTTGATTTTCATTATTTCAGTAAGTTACAAAAACCCCCCTTTTCATTAGTTGTGCCGTTTGAACTCGTAATTTCCACAATCGCGAAATTCCTCGTGGGAACGATATCCGCTTACCGTTACTACATTAATTTGTTTTAACGGAAGTAATTTCTTTTATATTTGGTTGCAAGCGACAGCATCACCACTAACCTGGAATTTAAATGTGGTTAAATATAATTTAATTTGTTAATGTTACCTCATACGAAATTTATCAAATTCAATAAGTTTAATTAAACCGAATTAAAATGTTAACTTCAACCTATTTTGAGCTAATTTATCATCTCTATAGAGTTATTTGAAGTTTGAGAGAATTTAAAAAAAAGTAATCTCAAAGTTGCTTAACATGAGAGCATCTACATGGACATTAACTTAGCGGTATTATATAAACTATATTTAAATAAAGAAAGACCTTTAAGTTATATCTTAGTATATAGTAACTATAATTTTCTAATTAACATATTATATATAATCCCTGATGGATTGAATGTGGTGTGGAGGAAACCGGTGTGGGATTGGTGAGATGAAGAAAGGGAACCAAGTGGTTAGAAGAGATGGAGAGGCCCGTGAGGATGTGAGAAAATACTGTAACGTATGGTTTCATGCATGCAAGGGACAGAAACCAGAGGGATATTGAAGTTCTTATATATAAATGAACTTGTTTTTTTGGGTTAACTTCTTTGGTTGGGTACTCTCTCACGGGAATCAGCCCACCACCTCTCTTGTGTGTCTTTCTCTATATATATATGTATACATATTTAATGTGCCTGTGCATATAAGGTAATATTATGCCTTCCTTAGAGAATACCCATCTAGACGATCTGGCCGGTTCGCCTAGAAATGGCAAGTTAGTGCACGAGTTTCCATGTTTCTTCTACATGTGTGCAAAGTGATTAAGATAGTTCTTTTAATGCCCAATGAGTATACTCTCAAAAAGCACAATAATTTATTAATCTGACTAATCAAACGGTTAAATTTAAGTTCCTGACTCTTCCTAATTTATTAATAACAAATTTTAGCAATTGACTATACTTATATGAATTAATGCATGATTTATAAGTGAATTTCTAAAATTTTGTATGGGATCAGCCTAATTAAACAATAATAAACAAAAATTATGAACAAATACATCCTCGTTATTTAAGAAAATATATTTTTAAAAAATTAAAGTTATTAATTTAGAAAATTAGGAATTTAGTACTAATCTAGATTTTTTATCAAATTAAGGTTACTTAATTAGGAAGTTTAGGGATTTTAATTAAAAAAACAACTTAACCTAAATAATTAATGCTATAGAATAATTATTTTAATTCCATAACATATATAATTTGAAATTTTAAAATTTATTGCTGGATTCATTATATCATGTTACAGGGATAGATGAATCTTTCAACATATTTAAATTTTTTATTAACTTGGAGTTTATTTTAAAAATATTATAATTGAAATTAAATACTCTGAAATTTTAGAGAGAAATTTGTTTTTTTAATAAAAATTTCAACACTTTTTTTAATAAATTAATAAACTAAATATAGTTAATAGGGAGGTACAGCCTCTCACCACTGGCTTGGTGGTGGATGAGAAGGGATGAGAAGTAGAGTGATCTTACCTATCATATTTTTCATATTATTATCTTACTTAATTAAAATAGTGAATTTCGAAATAAATTAAGATTTTGTAATAGAGCTCATAAGTACAACAATAAATTCGTAATAATTTATGAATAAATAAATAAATAAATATCCAAGTACGTATGGTAGCACAAAGTCTTCAAGCAGGGACGGAGCTAGACTCAACTCTAAGGGAGAACCGGGAGCCAACATCTAAATGCAAAAATTTTAATGAAATGACCACTTATATTTAAAGGGGGCTACTTATATTTGTAATTTTAAAAATTTTAATTATATAAGTAATTTTTTTAAAAAAATATTTGAAAGGGGGGCCATGGCCCCCTCCCATTAAACATAGCTCCGTCCCTGCCTTCAAGTAGACATTTCCACTGCATCTGTGGTCATAATAACTTCAAAATTAATATGGTGGCTAGAAAAATAAAGTCTTATAAATATTTGGAGCAAAAGTACACTAAATATTTAAGATTTTCCATGAAAAAAAAGCAAAGAAAATCAAAATACAAGTACCAATTGCCTGTGCCTCCATATCTTTCTTTGGGTGAGAAAGGAAAGTAGTAAATTGGACCTCTGAGTTCTCAGTCTCAGAATTCTCGCAGACGTTACATATATATGTCTCTCAGTCCTTGCTTGAAGACAACTGAGGAAGAGAAGTGACCCCTACCGTTTAAAAAACCCTCTGAGAGAAAGAGTGCAGTAGAAGTACTGTACTGGTGGAGAAGGGTATCTTTGCAGGATTAAGGGGGTCTGTCTTTTAAGTTTGTACGTTCTTTTGCATCTGCATCGATCTCTGAGACTTTAGCTCTGAGTCATAATACAAGAACCCAAGGGCTGGTCTGTAATTAACTCTGCCTTCTAACAGGTACTCGATGGAATTCTCTTGCTCTACCAAGTTGGTCATTAGTACATCATTATTGTCCAAAATTAAAGTTTGTGTTTGTACATGTTATAATAATGGCGGGCAGGGCATTATTACAGCTAAGCTTCTAAGCTTCAACAACTTTCCTCTGTGTTCTTAATTTATAATGTTGTGTACGAGGGTAATCTTAAAATCTTGTACTAAATACTCTCCAACAATCTGAGGTGGGACACGATTAATATACGGGAGAGTTCAAATACTGTATTTTATGAGAGCAGATAATGAAAAATACGTGAATATATCTACACTTGTGTTCTTCTTTTAGAATAAAATTGAAGAAACATTAAAATACACTACTTGAAACAACAAAAATGATTTTAATTAGAGATATAAAAAATTATGTTGAAAATGTGAGGACTGTTAGAGTATCTTATATTGACTAAACATGAAATTGTTAAAGGGTTTATAAGTGGTAAGGTTTAATTATCCAAATGACTAGTTCTTGTCATTTTCACAATAGTTGGTCCAAGCTTAATTATTGTTAGCGGATTCTACACTCTGCCCATATTAAAAATTCTAATATGGTATCACAATAGGTTTGGTCCGGATTATTAATTTTCTGGTTGTCCATCTGGATTTTCAGTCCCAGCGGTCCGATCCACATACCACTGAGTTTATTTCAAGTGACAACTGGATCTCTAGCTCCAGTTGCACTCGAGGGAGAGTGTTAGAGTATCTCATGTTGGCTAAACATGAAATTGTTAAAAGGTTTATAAGTGGTAAAGGTCAACTATTCAAATGACTAGTTTTAGTCATTTTGACAATAGTTAACCCAAGTTCAATTATTATTAGTGGACTCTACACTCTGCTCATATTAAATAATTTAATAAGGACAACGTCTTCTAATAAAGGATTGCCCAAGTGCACAAAATTCCCCTTTGTAAAGGCTGGAAGCGGGTCACTAATTATACAAAACATTTCTTTTATATTTTACAAAGAGATCGTTTCCGTTATTTGAACTCGTATTCTTCCGGTCATAAACAAGTAATCTTACCAATTTTCCTAAGACTACCTTCTGAGGACAACTTTCTAATGCGATATCAAAATAATTTTAGTTATACTATATTAAAGTGTATGCATAAATTGATGTGACCTCATTTTTATTATTAAAAAATAATCCTAGCAGTGTAGCTGTATTATCCACTTGTGTTCTTATTTTTTATATATTAATGTTATTGAATATTTCTTAACATATATATATCTATAAACACATAGGCTCAGCTTTGGGAAAGCAATAAAATGCTACATATTAAATAAATTTTCAGTATAAAAGTAATAATTAGTAAATTATTACATTTACCACCACTTGAGCTACTTCTAAGAGACATCTGCTTCTTCTTTTGGTCTACAATTATAAAAATATAGAAATTTTAACAGGGTCTGGAACACCATTATCATTGCTTCTGTTCTCTGTTCTGAGAGATGTGGATTTATTATTAGATAAGGGAAGCAACTTTACAACGAAAAGAAAGAATAAAGGAAGGAAATAAAACGTGTGAGTTATTATTATACATACGAGGGAAGGGAGAGGTAACAGCGACGTAACATGCGAAGGAATGGACAAAGTTGGAATGAATGGCAGACCTTCACTGCAGCTCCTGCCTCCCTCTTCCTACTACTCATTCATTATCAGAGAAATGAAACCTCCATCATCTATCTTCTGCTAGATCGCCTGCTGATCCTGTCTTATTTCACTTTCTGCTTCTCTGATTTTTCACTTCTTCTAATCTTGTACACCATCAAATCACATCCATCATTTTTGACTTATCTGTTCGCATAGAACTTCTTTTGGATTTTAAGCGGAATAATCAGAATGGAGTTTCTTAGGATACATGCATTGATGTGTATGGCAGTATATCCTTTTTTTTTCAGTTTAAAAATATGTAAACAATTATTTATATTTACTCACTTGTAAGGTTTTGGATATAGTGAATAAAGAAGCACATATTGTATGGTTTATAAAAATGTATGATTTTTTTTGTAAATTGAAAATATTTAAAAATGAATTAAAGATATCTTTTTTATTAAAAGATTGGTTATCTATCAATTTTAATTTGAAATATTGATTAAAAATAAGGAAATATTAATTCATGATCTATGTATCATTTCAAAATCTTTACAAAAAATAAAAATAGGTTCACACGTTTATCAATTTTTTATTATTTGATGGTAAAATAGTTATGCAATTTTGAATGGATTGTAATCCTTTATTCTAACTCCTAATAAAGAATTTTACCTTAGTTATATCGGATCTTAGAGTAAAAGATATAGAGATTATCTCACAGGGATGACAGGGTCGGCCCATGGTCAGCCCCACCAATTTTTTCGAATAATTTTTTAAATTAAAAGTACAAAATATTTTTTTTAATTAGGTCTGAAATTAGGTTATCTAGGCTCAGGCTAGCTTGAAATCTAACTCTTTTAAGCAAAACAATGTTATTAAACTTAGAATAGTTGGGTCTCAAGTCAGCCTAAACCTGTGCTTAACCTATGAATTAACCCACTGAAAACACTTAAATCTAGGCACATGAGCTACTCATTGCAACCCTTATTCTCTCGTGGTTTTAACCGCTAATTTTAAAAAGACATAATTTTAAAATTTATTTTAATAAAATTTTTAATTTTTATAAAACTATTTTAGATTTTGGTTAAAAATAATAATTAAGCACATGTGCATGACTAGCTTACGAGGGCTAATTAAATGTTGTTGATACAATGACTTAATCATGTTCTTAAATTCGGCTTGAATTAATTAAAATTAATAATTTAAAATAATTGTAATAAATTATTAATTTATATTAGATTTAATTAATTCATGTTTAAATAAAAAATTGACTTGAATCGTTATGTTATAAACATTTGATTGGTCTGTTTATGTTACATATCTTTTGTTGTTACATTTTTAAAGAAGTTTTTTAGAAAATAAATAATTAATAATTAGAAGCTCTTTTTCATTCATTAAACCACATAAAAGGCATGTGTTTTTACCCTGAAACTTACTATGAAAGATAAGCTACGGTTCACAATCACACCTTCCATGCCATTATTGGGGTTGGGAAAATTAACTCCACGTCATTGTTTTTAAGTGTCATTTTTTACTCATTCCATATTTAACTAATGATGCCCTAAATTCAACCCAACTATTGTGCATCTCATAAAGTTTCTTTTTCCCTTCTCTTAGTTTAGGTATGAAACAAGAAATAATTGTTTGACCACTTTTTGATGATTCCTATTTGTCTTTTCTTTTTCAATCTCAAGAAATTTGAATCGTTACATCATTAGAAAAACATGATTATATCCATTTAATTACATCTAAATTTTAATTAGTATAAACATAAGTACATAACTGTTATTTTAGTTAAATTATAACTAATATCACTTATGTATATCATAAAGTAACACTCCCTTCTCTTGAGAAGTCGCGGTTTTCGACAAGTCATTGTTGAATCTAATAGCATGGAGGCAGTACGGATGGTGACTTGTAATGTTACCTTTTCACATCCCTTGTCTGTTTTGGTTGTCGATATTCAAGCTTTACTTGCTAGGAATTAGCGGTGCTCTATTAGGCATGTGCTTTGTGAAGGTAATTTTGCAGCAGATTATTTGGCTAAATTTGGTCATGACATTGCTTCTACTTTTTAGGTTTGGGAGAATATTCCTGCCGTCCTCTCTTTGATTATATGGGTTGATGCTTGTGGTATTTCTTTTATTCGATAGTTTTTAGTTTCTTTCGTGTAAACAAAACAAAAACAAAAAACATGCTAATATCCAATCCTTTCTACAAGTAATAACTATGAAGAACATTTTATAACCAATGGTCTCAATGTGTATCTTTGGGCAGCCCAGTTTCAAACCCTCCACTTATGTTTTCTCCTAACAAGTCTATCTATATATGCCGACCAAATTTTTCTAGTGAGATCTTGCCCATTGTCTCCGTGTCTGTCTCTCTCTCTCTCTCTTTCTTTCTCTATCTATCTTGATGAATATCACAAGACCGCCCCATCAAAACCATCTTCCACAACTCTCAACCTCATGCATGAAACCATTCAATTGATCATTGTATATCAGTAATCCCTCAACCCCAAGAATTCAGCTGCACCATCCAAGATGTCCCACAACAATCCTCAGCCAAAACAACCCGCCTCCAAAGATGTCGACAACCAAACCTCCGGCAACAGGAAAACCACGGCGTCACGCCCCCAAGAACAAGCCTTGAAGTGTCCAAGATGTGACTCTCCTAACACCAAGTTCTGTTACTACAACAATTATAGTCTTACACAGCCAAGACATTTCTGCAAGACCTGTAGAAGATACTGGACTAAAGGTGGAGCCTTGCGCAACGTTCCGATCGGTGGCGGATGCCGGAAGAGTAAGAAGATTAAGTCCTCTTCCCGACTCCCCGGTGACACGAAAGACTCCAGTGGGTCATCGGATATCGGTGGGTTCAATTTCTTTAGGGGTTTATCGCCAGCCGTGGACTTTAACCTTGGTGGGTTGTCATTTCCTAGGCTAAACTCTCCCCCGACTGGCATGTTCAACCAGTTTTTACCATTTGGGGATATTTCAGCTACTTCTCCGGGAGCAACTAGTGTGACTAGTCCTTCTTGTTTCAGTCTTGATCATCATCCATCTGCCAGCTCCGGCGGTTCTATGATGGGGTTTAGTTTCCCACTCCCTAATGTTACTAGTGGATTTACTGGTGCAGTTCAAGACATGAACGGTGGTGGGGGTTCCATGAATGTTAACTCTAGCCTCGCCTCGTCTATCGAGTCCTTGAGTTCATTAAACCAAGATTTGCACTGGAAGTTACAGCAACAAAGATTGGCTATGCTTTTCGGTGAAGAGAGCAGCCAGAAAGAGAACAGTATTACAATTTCTTCAGTTGATGTAGGAAACCAGACACAGAAGCTTCAACCCATATTGTTTCAAAACCTCGAAATTTCAAAACCAGACACGTTCGGTGGTGTCGGTAATTCAAGAAAACATGCCCCTACTGGCCGTGATGTAGCAGCAACGGAGTGGTTCTTTGGTAATTCTTATGGTGAAGTTACTGCAACCCCAACTCACAGTAACAGCAACGGCAACGATCAAAACGCAAGCAACTGGAATGGGGTTCAAACGTGGGGTGATTTGCAATACAACGGTTTACCCTAGAAAACGACCACAAGCATCAAAGAGGTAGAAAAAGGGGAAAATGAGGATATATATATTATCTCCCGCAAAACAAATGACGTATATGTTTGTTCTTAATTATGTGACGAACTTGTAAAAGTTGGGAAAAGGAGACAGTTCTTCTCTCTTTTTTTCTTTTCAATTATCTTCTTTTGTAACTCAAGTAAAATGCTTAACAATTAACAGATCTTACCTTTGGTATAATTGCTGGTTCAGACATGTATAATTATTATTTATCTATCTGCGCTCATGTTTTCATTCGTCTCTTCCAGCAATCCTGACCTAATTTCTGATAAAAAATGGTGGTGGCCATCTGGGTTTTTCTGCTTCAAGTTCATAATTTTTTCCACGTAACTTATCGTTGGTCTCTATCTTATCAATCTCTTTGGGATCAGTGATGAAACTGTTATCAAGTGAAAACATATGGTGATATCTTTGATTTGTTTTATGTTGAGTCACTGTCCGGAACTCTCACTGTCTGTCTCAGTAATGTGTCGCTCTTTCTTCTATCAGAGAAACTGAGCTTCAGGCTCCTCAGCTACTGAACATACAATGTCAATCTATGATAGACTACAGTGACAGTCGTAGCTTAATTCACAAGGGTCCTGTAACTGTTAAGCTTTAGCCCCACATAATAGCTCTGCAATGTTAAAGAGCTCTAGGCTTAAGTAGTAGCTACAGCCTGCTTGTCCTTTTATCTATGTATGTGTCTTTACCCTTTCTCTCTTATTTTCTTCTCTACATCATCAAAGCTAACTGTTCCTGCCTAAGGCTCTTTGTAATAATTAGTTCCATGGTGTGATTTGGTGGTGTCTGAAAAAGTGGTGGTTTGAAAGTGTAATGAATGATAGTATACCACTGTCAAACATTTGAATAAATGAATAATAGAGAATTTGAAAAAGAAGAGATTGGCATGCATCTGAAAAGGGCTTTCTTTTTAGGGTTTAGTTGTATTCTGTATCAAAAACATTGTCTTTCTTCAGCTTTTAATTAAGGATGACTAAATCATTCTCGATATGTTATCTTGTATTTAAATGGTAAATTAAGAGTGACATAAACATAATCAAGAGAAAATAGAATTGTAATTACGTTTGCGAATCATAATTTAAAACCCTAATTTAAACCATGAACCCCAATGTGATGTTATAACTTTTTATTTGATTTATGAGTATTGAAGTAGTTGAGAGATATAATTCTCACATCAAATCTCAACATTAGAGTTAAGACATCATGAATATATCCATCAGTTTGTTTTCTTTATTTTTAAAATATAGTTGTGTATATCCATTCCCATACCACAAAAGGAAAATCAATTAACTACATATATCTGGCTGTTCAGTAACTTCTAAAATTCGAAACAATCTCTAATTATAATTAGGCATAAAGCTCAGTATTAGTGGAATTCTCTAAATTATGCGTATCAGTGAGATTTTTACTAAATTATTGTTGTTGTAAATAACACCGTAACAACAACAAACTATCATTATTTTATCCGGGTTTTGAATAGCCAATGCAATTTGAGATTTACCATTTTCTTTGTTTTATATATGATCTTAAGTATACAAGTTAAGTTGTTAGCTACATGCTTTTGCCAAAGAACTAGTTCCCTCACATTTTTCTTATACAAAGATGGATATATAGCTTTGTTTTGGGGCTGTCTTTATATGTTCTCCGAAATATCCCATGTAGGGCAGGGTTATCCTGAAGAGCTAGCTAGGGACACTCATCTTGGAAACGAGGAGCTTTCCCAATGAAGTTATTTTATACTAGTTAAAAAAAGCTAGGAAATCATTTTTTATTCCTTCAAACATATACATATGACTATGGTAATCGTCTTTTATATATTTATGTGTGTGGACAAAACCATTGGTAAGGAAGTGATGGAGAAGATGAGGGTTGTTGCGTGATTAACGTGAACGGGACTTTTTGCCACTTATGATATAGAAAGCTTTTGTTTCGGCTGGTTTTGTGTGGCTGTTCTTAACTGTCATTTCTTTCACCAACTTATAATCTACGAGAAGCTCATGACACACCCCCAATGTTCAGATCCTGTACGCTACCAAATATGAAATATGATTCATGAAAAGAAATAATAATTTTTATACGTTATAAATTACAATTTCATGTTAATTAATAGCACTTGTTTTCATTTAAAAGGTATTTAATTAATTAACTAAATTTAAGAGATTAAATGTGTAAGAACGAACGTATACACCATGCAACTACACAAATAATAGATGGAATGATTCCAATTGTAGAAGAACAAATTGTTAAGTATGTATGTACACAACTGTTAAAGAGACAACATTGTCATCATCACATATGTATATAACGTATGTGTCTGTCTGAAATCAGGGGCTTAAGATTTTGTAATGTAGTGAAAGTGGATTGAATAACCCTAAAACGAGTAAACGAGGAAATTGCTTTCACTTTCCTCTAGTTTTCTTGGGATCCAAAAATCGAAAAGAAAACAAAAACCAAAAACCAAAACCTCCCCCACACCTTCCACCAAACCCCACCCACAGACCTCATCATTTCGGTTTTTAGCCTCTAGTGCAAGTAGTTCCTGATTTCTTCTTTGTTTTTTCTGATTTCAAACTGATCTATTTCATCAGTTATGTGCAATTAGGCCAGGTGTTAATTGGGACGGATTTCTCTGTCTATTTTATTTCGTCTTTATACTGTTTCATTAATCTCAACCATTTATTTATATGGGTTCACACGGAACTTACATAAATAGATAGTCGAGACTCACATAAATAAATAGTTGAGATTTATAGGACAGAATAAAATGGACAGAAAATCTTGACTCATGTTAATTGAAATGATTTTTTTTTCTGGGCTTAGCCCAATCTACTCTGAATTTAACTGGTTCAATCGATTTAACAGGATTTGAACCGAAATTGAGCTTTTTTTAATTTTCTCATTATCTTGGCATGAATTTTAGATATATTAAACAAAACATTATTATTTTTAAAATTAAAAATAATCAAATTTAATCCGAATTTAATCAAGTTCAAGTTGAGATATTATTAACGTTTTTTTTAATTAAAAATAATCAAATTTAATCCGAGTCTTAATTAGACTAAATGTTTTTATATCCTAAAATTTTCAGTTGGTAATTAATAAATATTAATATTAATTTATAAATTATAAATTATATGTTCTAAACCATCGATAAAGAAAAGGGAAAACAGTGACTAATTTGTCTATTAGCAACGCCTTGTTTTCTGACTATCGTATTAAAAGCAGGCTTTAAGCGAAGGAAGCCTGAGCCATATTTGTCCCACAGTCCAACTCCAGATATGACTTTTTATTAAACAATGGACATAAACAGAGATCCACAGTATAAGATGGCAATTTTTTCTTCTTTTTTTTTGCATTAATTTTTATTTTATTTTATATCCATTACATCATCTTTTTTTTTGGAATAAATATTTTGTATTGTTATATTGTGATTTAAAAATATTTAAAACTGATTAAAAATAGAAGTGATTCTCTCAAGTAATAAGGAACAGAATCATACTGAGTTGAAGAGTAAGCAATAGTTAGCAATCACATTTACAAACAAGTTCTTGCTGATACCGAGGTTTTAAGTTTTGTATGCAACAGATAGAACTCGTCTGATGGTTTTTTATTTTTTTCTTTTTTCCAAAGAAACTGGTCATCGTGCTAGAAGAAGCTTAAAGCTCTATGCTTTCCTCCACTTTCGATCAGAATTCATATTCTTTTTTGGTAGAAAGTGGCCAAGATAACAGTTATCTCATCTTTTTAAGCAGCATCAAGATTGATGATTAGATGAGATAACTGTTATCTTGGCGGCTTTCTACCAAAAAAGATTGATGATTGGCGGCTAGATTCAGTGACATGTTTCACACATGCAAAACAATAGCAGAAATATTTCTAAGTTGAAATCAAATCTTTATCCTGTAAACATCTGAACTCATTCCTATTGGCTTAAAAGTAAGTTGATTTAGTTTCATTTAGCATAGAGAAACAATTGATACAAGTAGTTAGCAGTAGGTGAACGATTAACAAATAAAGAGTGGTATACTCTTTGTGATTCTTTGAACTGTTTTCTATCAATACTTACTACCTAGACCATATCTTTTTCTTAGCATCCCTCTCCTTGATGACTTGTCCCTGATCTCTGATAAGCCGCTTGTGAGTCGTCAATGGGACCTGAACACCTATGGTTGTTGGCTTTGTTGTCCTCAAAGTCCTTGCAACCTTTGGAGGATCAGATTTCCTACCCATGTATGCCGTAGGTATGGTGATATTGTTCTCTGTTTCTGCACTTCTTGAATGTCTTTTCTTTCCAATGGCTCCAAGTGTATCACTTGTTCTTGGCAATGTGGACCCCTGACTCCGAGGACGAGTCATTGAGTTCGCATTCCTGAGGATATGAGCCTCAACGTCAGCCATTATTTCATCATCTTTCACACGAGCTTTTCCTTCAATAGGAGTAGCTTTTGTGACTTCAGCAATATCAGAACTCTGTAAACACTGAAACTGTTTCTCTTGCTCTGCTAGTTTAGCTTCCAGCTCCTTAATCTGCCACAACAGGAATCAATTGCACACGCTCGTAATATAGGAAATTGTAAAACCTCGAATATATGAGTCAAAAATATAAATTTAAACCTTCTGATGGAGTGACAATGTTTCTGAGTTCTGTTCTTGCTCTTTGAGCTTTTTCTCAAGATCTTTAACCTGGAAGAGAAGAGTAAGTAAGTATCTGAAGAACATTATTATGTCATCTTCTTGAACTTCTCTCCTTCAAAAGTAATTCTCATGCTTAAGCATTCAGAACCTTGTGTTGGAGAACAAGAGACTGAGACTCTGACTCTTGCATTTGCTCTACCAGTTTGTTTTCAAGCTCTTTGACCTGGTTGAAGGTGATAACAATGGATGTTTTAGATATATCCTCAACATAACAAATGGAAAATATAGAAACTTTATGAACAAAAGTGATTGAGATAAAGACCTTCTGTTGAAACAACGCAGATTCTGATTGCTGTCGTTCTCTAAGCTTGGTCTCTAGTTCCTTGATCTTTTCCAGAGATTCAATTATTGTTAAGTAGGAACATATAAGCATCATAGTTTACATTGTTTGATGAATAAAAAAGCTACCTTTTGCTGGAGGGCATAGCATGTCTCTTCCCTTCCCTTCAATCTATCTGAAAGTTGTGAGACTTGCTTTTCTGACTGACCATGCAAGTTGGTCTTCATTTCTAGCTGGCCTTCCAGTTCTTTGATCTTCTCTTGCTGGATCTTGTAGACGTTATCTTTTCCTTTGGCCTTGTTCTCTACGTTCTGTAACGATTCTTCTAGCTTCCTTAGCGATTCATCTTTCGATCTCGATTCTTGGCGTACTTTTTCCAGCTTTTGTGCATCAAACAAATTGTTACAATTCCAACCTTAGTTCGTTAATAATGATAGATGCACCAATGAGGAATCACTTTCCAACCTTAGTTCATTAATAATGATAGATGCACCAATGAGGAATCACTAATCATACCATGACTTTCAACTTCTGAAGCTCAGCTGTATCGACCTGCCTCCTTGCAGGACCTAATTCCACGCCTCTAACACGAGTTGCGAAGTTCAATGAACTCACCGTCTCACTCAAGTCCCGCTCCGAAGGGCTAATTTGCACAAACATTAGAGTTTTGGAGTCGCCTCCTGCAAAGCTCAGAATTAAAAGTTAGCCAATCCAAAAAACTCTCCACTGTATGCAACTGGGCAGATGTACTCATAACATGTCTTTACTTACCTAATGAATCTTGAAGTAAATGTGTCAACTTAGAATTCCTGAAATCAAACAATACATCTTGTTATCATATGGATATAAAATGGATCTTCCTTTTAGTATCAGTGAAGAAGCCAAAAAATTATCATTCACCTGTACGGGATGTGATTATTTTTTGTTGCCAAGGCATATATAACATCTCCAAGAGCAGAAAGAGATCTGTTGATATTTTGAGCCTCCTTCAGTCGTTCCCCTTGCACATCTGTTTTTGCCAGCCTCTCACTCCCTGCCAAATCTACAAGCCAGAGTTTGCTTTTGGTACAGTCACCATTCATCAAATTCTTTGCTCTTACCATTACACAGAGCATGCTGGTTCAAGTGGGAGAAGTAAACAATCAAAAACAAAACTAGGACAGGAGGAAACATACATGGTGAAACAAATGGGGAATCAACTAGTTCAACTTAATAATACCAATGTGATCTGCTGCTGTGTTCATTGAAATTATTGGATCCTACAGCTCTAGCATTACTTCCAGCTTGCAGCACATTCCAGACTTCATTGATGTTATTTACTTTAGCTTCTACGATTCCCGGAACATGACGAAACCCTTCAGAAGATTGTTTGATCTCCAACCTACAAATACACAAGGAAGATAATGAACTTCGTGTTTCTTTGTGCGCGTTAAGTTCTGCAATCACCTTTCAGTTTGTTGATTTCATCCAATAGCTAAATTAAATTCTGGAAACTTACTAAGTTCGGTTTAACAATACACAAGTAGGTACAGAAGCTTACTTCCTTGACGCTGGTGATGTGGCCAGTAAGTCTCTAATTTGTTCATTGTAGACTTCAAGCACACTAACATGTATGTCATATGTAAAAGTTTCACTCCTTTCCCTGGCAATTTGAAATAATAGCTCAAGAGTCCTATAATTGACTCCCCTGCTTTCCTCAGTACCTTCCATTGTAAATGTCTTTCCTGTTCCTGTTTGACCATATGCAAATATACAAACATTGTATCCATCCAGTACTGAGACCACCATTGGCGAGGCATCCGCAAACACATCAACTATCAGGGGAAAGATCAAAGTTTTGGTTTAGCCAATCTAAACAATAAAAGCACTAAACATAAGTAATGATTATGAATGATCAACATTATGCTAATCTTATGATTACCTTGATTATCTCTTGGTGTATAAACCTGATCAAATTTAAAATTCTTTCTGGTTGAGCCACCTGTTATTATCCCAAGATCTCCATCCTTTGCTCCGTCAAAGTCAACAACTGTTCCACATCCTGCTGAGATTTCCTCCTTATTTAATGGCCGACACCGACAGAAGACCCTAATATTGCCTGATATTCCATAAAGATAGACAATGAATGCTATGAACTTCTAAAACACCTATGGAAGGGGAAGAATACAAACCTTTAGTCTCTTGAATTTGGTTATATAGCTCTTTTCTCTTTGCATGCTCTTCGCTATACTTGACCTTGAGATCCTCACACTGTGCAACTGCAAAGTTAATGCCATCAGTCCATACAAAAGCATGGCAGGATGGTGGAGAACAAGCTAACTACGGAAAAAATCCAAACATACCAAGTGCCTGGACTCCTTCAACCATTTTATACATCTCGGGTATTGAATCCGCACAATCGTGTGACTCACGAGAGAGCTGAGCATGCTCTTCTTTCATAATCTGGCCTCAAATACAGTATAAAGTTAATTGTTCAGCTTGGTAACAGACAATGTAGAAGGAAGTCAGTGAGAAGGAATAAGAAGGTGCATGCCTTGATTTTTTCTTGTAAACTGTTGACTGCTTCTGTCCAGAATTTTTTATCACGGTCATACCTGCTGGTGATATTCCTCAGACTTTCAGCTTGTTTTCCAACGGTTTGGTCTGTCAGGGAAGGAGGAAAAAGGCCATTTCTAAGTACCAGCAACAAAGATTGTGAAGAAAGTAGAAGTTAGCTAATTTAAACAATTGCAAAAGGCAATTCCTAGGAAACTGATTATATATCAATGCACTACTAGGCATGTCTTTTGAGCAGTCTGAAGTCATCTCATGGGTTCTATCTTATCTTCTGTAATTCTTTTGGTATCAAACATAGAGTTTATGATGCTGTTAGGAAAGAAATTTAATAATATGGGTGCACTGGAAATTACCCAAAGACCGCGTCTGGAAGGTCTTGTTGTCAAGTTCCATTCTGACCTTCTCTAGCTGGTCATTTGCTGCAGTCAGTGACATCCAAGCTTCATGGCATTCGTTTGTCTTGCGTTGGCATTCAGCAGTGAGCTCTTGTATCTTCTTTTCATATTTATCTGTAGCTTTTGTTCGCATTAGTTTCTTCTGCGAGGTACAAAATAGACATATCCCTTAGGTAAATATCTTTGAGAAACTGAGATCCTTATGCAAGCTACAACTAACCTGAGCAGAGGAAACTTCTATCTCAGTAGCACAATTGTTGCATTTGAGGTATTCTTGTGGCAGCTGAGGAACTGTATTCATTTACTAATATGGTAAGGTTGATTCTACGTGTTTCAAGATACTTTACAATTTACATATGATGAATTTAAATATAAGAAAAATGGCATACCTGACACTTCAGGTGCTTTCCTTATGCAGATCCCACTGACAAGAGGGCTTCCATTGATCCCTTCAAAATTTATCACTATTACTCCGTCCTCTTTCACTCTGACTCTCAAGTCAACTAACTGAAGTGGTCTGTTTGCTCCAACAATGGAGAAGATATCAAATTCTGATAACAACTGCTCAGAATAACAAGCCAGTAAGTGATTGCTTACACATATCCAAAACAAAAAGCGTGAGAAGAAAGTGTTTCAAGTTGATTGACTTGCCTTTTCTCCCTGTATAAATACATCAAAAACTCTCATTCCTTTAGGCCCATTTGTGTTTATTATCTCCGCGAAGTGAAGATCAACAAAATAGTTTCCAGCAGGAATATCATGGAACTGATAACTGAAGTTCCCCAATCTTGCGGACTGATAGATACTTGGGTAATCTCCAGATTCATGAATATCCTCATTGGTTCGGAAAACTGCCCCTCCTATGTAATTCGTGTCATCAACAATTCGCACGCTGGAATCTTCTACCACTGAGGCCTCACCTCCAGCATTTACAAACACCACAAGGTCATCTGGTTCAAGCAAACATTAAAATGCAGCAATTCAGCCAACAATAGTTTCTTTCAGAGAGCTTCACTGGACGCGATAGCGTGAACCTATTATCAATCATCAAGAAGAGTTTTCTTTTTTCATTTTCCTTTGAATTAAGCACGATTGCAACTCAGAGAGAAGAGGCATCTTTTTCATTTGGTTTATGATAACCAGAATCAAAGACTAGTCAGCATAAGATCAGATGTATGAATTAAAGAATCAAGATCAGCTAATCTAAAGTCAATTCGTACGGATATTCTTTTTACAAAAGATAAAGAAACAACATCCTTTATTTCTATCGTTTTCTCAGCAATCAATCAAAGAACGGACTTTATCCAGATACAGATACGCATTAAAGCTCCAGACTGGCTGACCTGTACAATTCAGTCTCGAAAACCCAGATGGAACTAATCGTGAACTGGAATCACAAAGCATAGAATCAACCAAAGAACCCATATCTTCATCCTCGACAGAGTCTTTGCTTTCTTGGTCCAATTTCTCATCTCTCTCCCATTCAAAAACCCTAGAAGCAGAAGAGTTGAGTAATTGCGTTTCCGGGTTTTGGTAAGGACTGTTAAATTGCAAATCTTCCATTAAAAATCGGGAGCGAAATTCAAACAGAAAGCCCTTTGTCTCGCAGCAAGAATGCTCTGAAAGTTTGAAGAAGAAACAGAACAAGTCTTCCCTGTACCTTTGCCTGTGTGTGTGTGTATAGTGTTTTCGGAAGGTTCAAATTTGAAATGAAATGTGACCGTTGTAAAGACGCTCTACCGTTATTATTACCTTTTTACAATAAAGCCAACTTAAATGTAAGCCCATGAAGAGCCCATACATTGGGCTGATGGGCTTTTCTTTTGATGTTTTGTTACAAACTTATTGGGGCATTTTTCTTCTTGAGTTAGATATATATTCATATTTTAAAAATTATCATTTATTTTATAATATTATTTAATTATCAAATACATTTTTATTATATTTCGTCATAAGTTAACAAAAAGGTTAAAGAATACCGTAAAAAAGAATTGTGTGATAATTAAATAATATCATAAAAATATATAAGAACCTCTAAATTATAAATATTGAAATTAAAAATATTGATTGATAAGATAATTAAAGAATTGTGTGATAATTAAATATTTATATACAACTAAGCTGTTATATCTCAATTTCATTTTTGTGTCTTTTTTTATATTTCTCACGAGGTATCTTAAGAGGGTCTCAATTATAGGAAAGTACCTTTAAGCTATCCACTTTCAAATTAATCCCCGCTCGAGCCGGGTAAGTCCCTTACGGGAGGTAAAGCTCTGACTCCAAGTTTTAAACGATTGCATACATGAGAGCGGTTCGAATCCACAACCTCACTTAAACCAAGAGAACCCCTTACTAGCTAACCTGCGATAATGCGCTTGGAAATTTTCATCAATGTAACGATCGGATGTGTGTTCTCTTGATAGACTTCTTGTTTCTTTGTGTTTCTTGTTAGTCATTATTAAAAGAAAGAAGCAAGATTAGGTACTTCCATATATCACGCCACTCGACTCGAGGACCATATGCCAACTCCAGCACACGTTTGAGTTGCATAAGATTTTAGTTCGGCTGCATCACTTCTGCAAGTTGAGCATTTTCATGTCATGCCATCTTTCCCCTCAAATTAGTCAAAATGAAGGTACGAACGAGTATTCACCATGCAATATGACATCAGGTTCATAGTAGAATTCACCTCACACCAACTCCTGTTTCCCCACAATGTTATCAACTCTTGTTAAAATTAACTTTTTTAAGTTCTACATTGAATTCGGAATTAGATTTCATAATCCGATATTTTGTTAAATTTCGATTTTAATTTTGTTAGAGTGTTACGTATTGACTAGACATGAAAATGTTAAAGTGTTTATAGTGGTAAGGGTTAACTATCCAAACTACTAGTTCTAGTCATTTGGGCAATAATTAACCCAAGCTCAATTCTTGATAGTGGACTCTACATTCTGCCTATATTAAAAATTCAATATGGTATTAAAGCAGGTTTGGTTCGGATTATTAATTTCCCGGTTGTCCGTCTGGATGTCCAGTCCCAACGGCCTGGTTCGGTTATCAGTGCGTATATTTCAAGTGACAATTAGAGGTCCAGTCCCAGTTGCACTTGAAGGGAAGTGTTAGAGTGTCTCATATTGACTAGACATAAAAATGTTAAAGTGTTTATAAATAATAAAAGTCAACTATCTAAACAACTAGTTCTAGTTGTTTGGACAATGGTTAACTCAAGCCCAATTCTTGATAGTGGACTCTATACTCTGCCCATATTAAAAATTCAATATAATATCAAAGCAGGTTTGGTTCAGATTATTAATTTTCCGGTTGTCCGTCTGGATGTTCAATCCTAGCGGCCTGGTCCGATTATCAGTGCGTATATTTCAAGTGACAACTAGAGGGTCAACCCTAGTTGCACTTGAGAGGGGAGTGCTAGAGTGTCCCATATTGACTAGACATGAAAATGTTAAAGTATTTATAAGTGGCAAGAGTCAACCATCCAAACAACTAGTTCTAGTTATTTTTGGCAAAAAATTCAATAAATTTAATTTTAAAATTTTTACCTCGAATTTTGAACTGTTTATAAAAAATAAAAAATAAAAAATGCTGTGAAGTTGACTTTAAACGATGTATCGTTCACGCCTTTCATACGTTGAATGTTTCCTGAAACACACGTAATTTAGGTTTAGATCCTTTCGGCCATTGCACATGTAACAGAAGGAAAATAATGCAAACTTGTATCATCATGTATCTTGGTCTCAAGATATATGATGACAGAGACGAGAGTTTAAAAAAGATCTATGATGATAGAGCCGAGAGTTTAAAAAGGTATTAATCGACTTTTGGAAATTCTCAAAAAATAGTTAAATAACTCTCTAAATTTTAATTTCATGATTATATATCAATTTATAATATAATTTTTAAAATAAATAATATCAAAGTTAATGTACAATGGAAATAAGAGTTTATTTAAACAATAAAATTTTTATTTTTATTATTAAATTATATAAAAATAAGAGCTATTTTATCATTAAAAATTAGCTTATAAATTATGAAATATTTATAAACTCACATAAATTTTTGTAAAAAATTTAAGAATTAGTCCACATATGTTTATTTATAGTACTAGTTGAGCTTTCACTTTATTGGCTAAATCAAGTTTGAAGGGCATCAATAGTTAAGGATGTGTTTGTTTACATTTTTATTTTATTTTTTTAATTTTTCAAATTCAAGAAAAAAATTTGGTTTCTGATTTTGGCTTTAATTTTTTCAGTTTTTAAAAATTATGAAAACTATAAATAGTAATTTTTGTTTTCTGCTTCTCTTTTTTTTTTAATGATTTACTTATTTAATATATTAATTTTAATATAAAGTATGAATAATTTAATTTAATATTTTATTTTATTTATTAAAATTAATTATGAATAATTTAATTTTACTTAATGATTTTATTTAATTTTTGTAATTAAATTATATTAAATAATTATTATTAAATATAATTAAATATATAATATCTTCAAAATATATAAATTTCAATTAAAATTTGATTTAATAATTAAAATATATTAAAATATTAATTTATAAATAAAAATAATTTTAAAATATTTATTTTAATAAAATAAAATAATTTCATTAATAATTTGTTAGTAAATATTATATAAGAGACTAAAAGTAATTTCATTTAATTAAAAATAATTTTATCTTTAAGTTTTATTTAATATGTAATTATTGTCAGTGATAAAAATATAATTATGTTGACATTAATAACTAAATAATTTTTTATTTAAAAGAAAAATTAAAAAATTAAAAACTGTAACAGAAAAATAGGAGTGGAATTTTTCTTTTTCTTAATGTTGGAATTTGCATCTTCCTTGTTGATACAAAGATCAACTTGGGACTCGAACTTTCACCGAAATTGATCGTCAACACCTTTTGCACGCCAGTCTCACTTAGGTCCGCTTATGAAAGATTTCAGCTTTCAACGACCCTCGCAGTGTTTACCTCACACACTCAAAGAAACAATGATATGGAAGTAATAAAAAAACAACAAGGAAACAAGAAAGATATGGTAAAAACAACCTTTATACTCCCTCCGATTCATAATAAGAGTCGTTTTAGAAAATGTACGTTTATTAAGAAAGTTAATGAAATATCTTATATACCCTTATTAATTACATGTTAAAGTGCCTTGAAAATA
>JANKOE010000206.1:5292323-5305406 GCA_026284465.1 Erythroxylum citrifolium | reverse complement strand
AAATTTCACATCCAAATTCAACAGGTCTGCTACTAACTGATTAAACATAGTGATGTGTTCATTCATAGTAGTACCTGATCGGTAATCAAATCGGAACAGCCTTTTCTTCATAAGGAGCTTATTCTGACCACTCTTTTTCATAAATTTGTCCTCCAATGCCTTCCACAATTTGTGCACAGAAGTCTCATTCTTGAAAGCATACTTTTGCTCTCTAGACAAATATGATCGAATTGTTCCGCATGCCAACCGATTTATGATACTCCAATCCTTATCTTCTATATATTCTGGTTTATCTTCTTCAATAGCTATGTCAAGGCCTTGTTGGAAAAGGGAATCCAGAACCTCGCCTTGCCATATGCCAAAATGACCAATACCGTCAAATATTTCCACCGCCAACTTCATACTTGACATTGGAATCCTCTGCCATGTGGACGAGGAAATCGATGCCGCTTGTGTCATATTTGTTGTGTCCTCAGTTGCTGGTGAATCTACAGACGTCATTACAAACTCAAATAATAGTATTCAATATTACAAATATTACAAACAAGCCAATGATGAACCTTCGGCTCTAATACCACTTTCTGGGAAAATCGGATAATTTTTCCCTCTAAGATAAACAACTAGTGAAGTGAACCGATTCAGTAATACCCAGGAAAGACTGTCGAACGGACTCCTAAGACAGTATTACCATTCCACGTAAAATCCCAGGAAAGGGTAGAGGGGTCACAAATGGTCCCACTTAAAACTCGGCCTCGTAGACAGAAATTACGTGCACTGTGTATTTATCACAACCTAACCCTTGTACACACATGAACAATAAATACACCCAAATAATTGAACACAACACCACAAATATACCCGATAAATAATATTAAATACTATAAATGCGGAATAAATAAAAGAGATAAGGAAAGAACACACCAGAAAATTGATAACGGAGTTCGGCCAATTTTGCCTGCTTCTCCGAGCACCACTTAAGGCGGCTTGCTCTTATTAAGAAGAGAATACTAAATTTGATATGTATACAAATTTGAGTATTTATCAAATTTTGGGATGATTTGATAAGGGAGAGGGAGGAGTTATTTTATAACTTCAAAAACTCCTCCCAACATCATCTCTTCCTAATATGGGAGAAATATTGTGCCAAAAAAGTCAAAAAAAATACCAAGCCTTTAAAGTCAAAATAATACAACATCCTCGATGCTTCCTTAACACCCAAAAGAAGGCAAACCTCATAATTCTAACCCTAGAGTTATTTCAGTAAGCTCTTCCTGACTTGGTTTTGCTTCGCTACCGAATGCTACGTACACCACGGACCCTTTCTCTTGCTTGTCCAACCATTCCTTCATGAACCTCTAATTTCTTTTTTCCCTTGGATAAATTTATTCTATTGGATAATTATTAATTATATTTTTCAATTTTTCAATAATTTATAAATTAATTTACGTAATTTGATTCAAAAAAAGGTAATAAAGTGACTCAATAAATGGTATAATTTAATGGGTCAAAGTTTGGAAAAAAAAGATCTCGATTAGTGTGAACAGGACTCATATCGGGCTTTCTCATCATAAGCTCGATATAGATCTGGTCTATACTAATCGAGATTCATTTTCTTCCCGAATTTCGACTCATTAAGTTATGATGGAAAAATCCAATATGGAAGTTATATACAAAGGTTAAGGTTTCCTACAATTGTTTCTGTAATTCGTAAGCATACAAATCCTCTGACTCATTAAGAGTGTTTACGCCTTAAGAAAATTGTAGAAAGGCATTAATCGAGAGTCGATGATCACTTTTCGAGAAGATCTGTTAGGTTGTTGCGGGTCTACAAATTTAATTCGCAAACTCAAGAATTATAATTGGTAGTATAACACAGAGTATGGGGTCGATCTCACGAAGAACTAGAAAAATGATTCAAACAATGTTTTTCTATTCAGCACCTAAAAAGACAAGACAAGCAAACTTCCAGATTATATGTGCTTAGAAAATCTAAAGAATTCAAGCATCCAACCAACTCAAGATTCAATGCCACTAACCTAAGTGTGTTCCTATGTGAGTGTGGATGGTGATCGGATCGAAAATCACAATTATAACTACTTCCTATATCAAAGCTGAATGCATGCAAATTAGAGTGCAAAATTTTAGTATAGGAAGACCAGTACATAAAAATTTAGTTAGGCAAAAGTTAAAACTCTATCCTACATGCAATGTATGATATAAGGACACATTAATCTAGACATAATCTAGACATGGCAAATTAATTTACCGAAAAGTAATGAATTGATTTTTCTCTCTTTTTTTATTATTTCAGTTACTACTACGTAAGACACTACGTTGCTAACATACAACCTAACTAACCTAGAATTCTAACACCTAGCTAACATGAAAGCCATGCAACTGACAGCTAATTAGTGAAGATTATTTTATGACTATGTTAATCTACTATCAAGCCAAATTATTGAAAATGATTGTTTTCGAATGTGACTAATTAATAAAAAGAAAACCGAGAGAGTTTTTGTAAAGAAAATAAATAAAAACAAAGGATTAGACAAGGATTCGGCAGCTGCAAAGAAAATAAGTTAAATAATCAATTATAAAAGCAGTTGCAAGATGAGCTTTCACCTAAGATCACTATGTGTTCTAATCATTGAAAGATAAAGGATAACATCGTGTTCATCTTAGGCAAAATATTCATTCTTGTTGTTCTTAATTAGTTAGTCATAGAAAAGTCCATTTCTAACCCTAAATATGCAGAAGTCCACCATAAAAGTATGTATGAACTAAATACGTAATTGATTGAAATCAAACAAGTACTTTTCCCTATCCACTAATCTGAAAAGTCGTAATTAATTTATTAGGTTTGATGATTTTAGATTCCAATCAATAAAAATAAGTTTTTGTTGACGAAAACCTTAGCCACTATACGTTAATTAATTTCGATAGGTCGATTTTAATTAACTAGCAGTTTGTTTCAATTGTTTAACATGAATACTGCATTTATCACATTAAAAAAATAAAACAATGATTCGTTTCATGTAGAAATCACCAAAATCGTATTTTGCCTAAGAATGTACACGACGAATAGAACTCAAATTCTCATAGAACACATAAGTACAAGGCTACTAACCCCCCCTTGCAAACCAAAATCCTTAGCATTGCATAATTAAAACAAGAATCCTCCTTTGTCTATTGTTTGCATACATAGAACCAAAGAGAAAAAAGAAGAGTTCTTGTGTAGGCACAAGAGATAAGTGTACCACCAATCCTCTAATACAAAACTAAGAGAAGCTTAAATACTAGGGTTAAGGGGCTGGAAAGGGTAGGACTTGGGCTTGACAAACATCTTCCTCGGATTGGACTGCAAACAGGTTTTCTGGGACGATTTATAAAATCCGTTTCTCTAAATTTAGGAAAGATTAACGGATGAATTTTTGATATGTTGTAGCCCAAGATGTGTAGAATATATCATAAACATTTCAGCATGATCCCACGGTCGGATCATTGGGATCATGAGAAACGGTCCTGAAAATAGGTACGGGTCTAGTCTGCTGCGAGTCTGATAACGTGTTGACGTGAGCCCAACTTCAAATTTTCGTTTCTCCCAAATTCTAGCCCATAAAATTCTGAAACTTGGTCTGGAGATGCCTCAATGTGTCTAGAGTAAGCCCACAAGATTTCATAATTTTTGGCCTTATGGATCTTGATATAAAAATTCCCAAAGCAACAAAGGTCAAATCTGCCAAAAACATAAAAATGTGTTAATTCCAATCCTTTTACTTCCTTTTTATATTTTATGCATCTATAACTCTCTTAAACACAAAAAAGATAAATAAGCTATTGATAGACATTAAATACATACAAAAGACTAAGAGTAAGGTACTAAAAATGTAACATCTCGTCTTCATATTAAGGGTTAGAACCTAAGATTTATGAAATAGAGAAAATAGCAATGAGAGAGTTAGAAAAATTTGCATTTCATGCTCCGCAAAATGTCAGCATACATGCATGTGGATTTGAATTTTTGCACCACATGTTAGCAAAATTTAACCTTTTTAAATGTTAAAGTGGATCCACTTAACATAAAGTGTCTCTTTATCTATAAAGATTCTCTATTTTTCTTTACCATAAGTAGTTCCTCATAGTCCTTTCTTCCATATTGGAATAACTTCTTAGGGAGAATCAAATATGAGCCCCAAATCATAAAAGGTTGCTTAACAGTAAATTGATTAGTTGTATTCAATTAGTAAAGGAAAAAAGGCTCTTATTCTAGTGATTGACTATCCTAAAAATAGTGTCAAACAGAGGTTCGCATCCCATAAAGGTTAGTCTTTTGGTGGTAATAAGAATTTGTAAGTATTTAAATGGATGTTATTTGGCAATTAGCCTTAAAATATAGTAGAACCACTTTACTAGTTGAGATGCCTTGATAGATATCAAAAGATAGATTTTATGCCTTTTAATTGATAATCTTGAGAGCATGTCGAATACATGCAGAGAGTTCATCAAAGTTTTTAAACAATTGGCATTTGCTCATCAAAGAAATAACATATCATCTATAAAGGATAAACTGAAGAAACAAAATGAAATAAAGTGAATACTTTTATAGTCTAGGGTATATTAGTTTTCTGTGATTTAAATCTTTTAGGACATCTTTTAATAGATTTAAAAATTTAAATTTTCTTAAAGGAAGCCTAAATTAAAATCATTTTTCATGTTTTTCACTTGGCCATATAAGTTGGATTGGAATCTCAAGATAGTTATGTAAGTTATCATAATTATTTTGACTTCATTATTTAAATCTTTGGGGTCTTTTTGTCATTACTTTTATTTCTTGAGTGTGCATTTTCTTTTAATATAATGTATATGCACTTCCTTTTAATATAATGTATAACAACATTTTGGTATATGTTTACTGTAGTTCAAGAAATTAACAGTTATATTATAAGTATGTCTTCTAAAGATAGTTTAACACCTAAGGAAGACGAAAGCAACGTATAATGATGTGAGAGACCTCTTAGAAAACTTTCATCGAACACTTGGTACACTTCAAAAATTCGTCCCTATTTTTTTCAAAATTGTTGTCTTTTTTCCATTATTCACCAACATTAACATAGAACAACAAACAATGACCCACTAACAACCTAAATAAACCCTGACAACTCAATTCACAGTAACAAAACCAACGAACATAAAACCATTTAACTACAAAATTGAAGCAGAAAAAATAAACTCAAGAGCAGAGCATGGACGATCAACCTCGAGACAGTAAACCCAAGACAATGGAAGCAGTTGGTAGAAGAACAAATGAAGATGATGAACGACGTTGACGGAAGAACAAAATGACAACAGAGGAGCAACGAAGAAGAATGACAAAGGAGGGGTGCTTCGGTTTTCTGGTTTAAATTGCCACAATATCGATGGAATGGAGTTTCCGTAGGAAATTTACCTAAGGAATTCGTTTTCCTTTCAATTTAAACCACAATATCGACAGAATGGAGTTTCCGTAAGAAATTTACCTACGAAATTGTGTTGAATTTCCTATGGAATTGTGTTTCCGTAAGTAAATTCCCTACAGAATGGTGTTTTCGTAGGGAAATTACCTACGGAAACATCACTCTATAGTAATTTACTTACGGAACTTTATTTCAGTCAAAAAAATCCCTATGGAAACATATTTCCGTTAGTAAACTTCGTACGCAATTTTTAACGGGACCATTGGCATCTATTTTTACGACGATTTTTATTATTTCGTTGTTACATTTTGTTGAAAAAGTTTGGCAGAAAATTTCCCTCCTCTTTTAACGACGGATTTTTTTCCATCACAAAACATCATTTGGTTCGACATGTTTACCTATGGAAATCAATTTTCGTTGCCAATTTACTACAAAAAATTTTCTGTAGGAAATTTTGTTGTTGTTAATTTGCAATTTTCTTATAGTGAGAGTTATTAAAATAAATTGAATCAAAAAATTGAACGGTCAAAATTTTTATAATTAAACTGATTCAATATTTTTTTAATCATTTGTGGAAAGAAAAAAACCAATTATTGCTTGGTCCACGTACATTGCGATGGGAAAAGAATCTACGGGTACAATGAACACGACATTCAGATCAGTAATGCCCATTGAAAAAAAAAGTCAAGAAAAGGTAAAGTCAATAGAAATTATTCAAAATTTAAATTATTATATTGGATTTGAATTCTGACTTAGAAAACACACATCAATAATGTAATGCTTCGGCTTATTCTGTAAAAAATCAGAAACATTCTAAAACTTTGATACGAAATTAATGAAAATAAAAGGAATTGAAGGTAAAATATAATGAAAGTTATAATATATATATATATATATATATATATAAGCAAAATTCTCGTATTGTCATATCATGTATTTTACCCATATATTTCTCATTATATTATATATATATTTATATACATACATACACACACGAGAATTCTGCTTATATTACAACTTTTATACACTTCAAAGTAAAATAATGAGTTGGGTGATAGAACAATTATAAAGATTATATTACATATCTTCTTTTTATATTTTTAACAACTCAACTCAAAACGTTAATTCTGTTATTATTTTATTGATTTGGCTACCGAAAATTTTTTATCCATAACATGTAGGTCTTCACATAGAAAATTAATGATCAATTAAATATATCTATAACTGGTACCCATAACTAACAATCTAAATACTCAGACGTACGACTTAAATAAAAGATTGATCACTTAACTGAAAATTTAAAAATTCGGACACTTAAATTGAAAAATCTTAAAAAGTTTAAAATTGATTATTCCTACATTATGCAAAACACCTTCTTAGAAGTACAAATCCTTCATCAAGAGTATGAATGGCAATGAGCTTTTATCATTTAGTTGCTGTTTTGGTTTGCTCAGAAATTAGCTTTCAGGACTATGCATGACCGGGCTTAGCATGATGGGTTAGCAACTAAAGTCCTGTTCTACTTGAATGGTTGGAAGTCTAATATGACAAATTTGATAGAGTCTAAGCTAATTCAACTATCGTAAACAATGTTATTTTTGTGTGAGAATTCATATTAGTCTTTCAACCATTCAATTCAAAAAAAAATTATTTAAATTAAAAATAATATATAGTAATTGATTTGATACGATTCAACGTATTGTCATACTTAAACGTGATTGATAAGATCGCAAATTTGAAAGACATAATACAATTGTTTGAATTTTTCAAGAACTAAGTGACACATGAAATTTTTACATATTATATTTTATTAAAGAATATAAATGTGCGAATTTTTATTTTTATTGTTATTTATATATATATATATAAGAAATTTTATATATCAAAAAATTTTAAAACATTAGGTTATGCATCAATTTTTATGCATAAATCACTTTTATTTCCTTGATCATAAGATTTATTAATTATTTTAATAAAATATAAATAATATAAATCTTTAATCGGGTTAGCAGACAATAGTGTCCAAGTTTGATGAGTTGGATCAAATTTAGTTGACCAAGTTGGAAGGGAACAGTTCGAGCTACAATTAAATTTTAGGTGAGAATTGACCTACTTTATTATCATTCTTAATTTTTATATTTTTGAGATTATTCTCTTCCAAATTTTTAAAGTAATATGTTTTGAATTAGTCATTTATTTTAGATTGTTGATTTATTAAATAATTTGTAAATTATTGTAATAATTCAAGAATTTGCTCAATATAGATTAAGATTGAGAATAAATTAATTTGAATTTAAATTTGTACTAATTTATTGAATCTAAAAGTTATTAAATCCAATTCTAAACTTAAACTCAAGTTTAATTGAGTTCGAATACCTAAATTTAAGATTTGATCCATTATTTTAGGTCTTTTAAAACTAATTTATCATCACTAATAAAAAATATTATAATACAAATCTAGTTGATATAACGTGCAGAAAAATATGTATTTTCATATATTATTGTTATTTTTTATTTTTCAAATCCTAAAATACTTAAATCATAATACAATACTAAATATTAATAAAAAATTTCTTTGAATTAAGTTGGTGTAAGTTAGGGCAACATAAGACTTTGTGTGAACACTTATCACACTTCAACTGGACCCTGTGACCGATTCGAGCATCCAATTACTATACAAAATCATTTTCCTTTGTCATCTTTCATCTTACTTAAATCAATAGCAATCCAACAGATCATAGATTCATAGGTGGAACTCTGGAGTCATCAGTTGGATATTCAAAGATGTTGGATATTCAAAGATGATATACATCCTAGTCTAACTAACCCAAGTTTTTAATGGCTTTCTCAAACCAAAATCACCCTCACTGATCACTACCCTCTTGCATCTGGGCAAAGGTAGGTCTCCCACTTTGAATAAGAGTACCAAATCCCAGTTTAGCAATAAACTAGAAACCCCATTAAAGAGTTTACTACATGACATCGTCCAGTGTTTTCGAGATGAAGGGCCCATTTTGTCCCAAAAGTCACTCCTCGTTAACTAAACCTGAACTTGGTTTGGTTTATCTTGTTACAGGCACTTTCTGTTTTTCTCGACTCTTAATAGTTTATAGGGTTCACGGAATTCAGTTAAACCCACTTCTCTAAACCAAAAAGACACTGGTGAGGTTGGTAGGGTTAGGGTCTTGTGGATTTTACGTTATCTAGATGACAAGTTCCAAAAACCCCATTAATGGGATTAGTTCACCTATTAAGACGTGACATCCTCCACTTAGCATTTAGAATCTTGCAATGTTTCGGACAGTGACCTATCCAAATTATTATGATCACAATTATCTTGTCGTTTTCACCAAAATTGTTCAATCACTATCTATAGAAAAACTCTTTGATGAGACGTATCAAAAATCTTAGTAGTCTAGTTTTATTTTAAGAATCATTCTTTTAGATAGGGAAAAAAGGAATTTCTGAATAATCAATAATCTGAAAACCCCTAATACAACTATAAATAGACTACTAATGTGTCACTACAATTTGATCATAACTCTACTTGGATAACTTTCTAATTGAAATATAATTTTTAGAATCAAATATAATAATCAACTTGAATTAATCATTTAACGTTATACTAATATATATGTAAAATATTCAATAAAATAAACCCAAGAGGTGTAGTTGAGTGGTAGGGACTCATCTATTCTTGGGCTAGCTGTCTCACCCTGTGAGGTCCCTATAAACCAGCGAGGGGATTAGTCACTGAGTCTGCCAGTGGATACCCTAATCTAAGACCAAAAAAAAATATTCAATAAAATAAATATATTTTATAACAATAAATCTATAATCTCTACCTTTTGAGTGCGTAATATATAAATTATCGACTATATGTAATAACGATTCACAATTAAATAACGACTTCGATTTAATTGATATTATATAGTTTTATGCATTTTTACTCTTGACTAGTCATCCTATTTAGAGTTCTAAATGAATAATACCCCCCTTGGGAGACTTGAATTTACAACTTCTTGAATTGGATGGTCCTTACCGGAGGCTTGTTCTACCAATTGAAATAAACCAAATCAATATTGCTGGAGTTGAGAGTAGATGTGTAATGCCTAATCTCCATCGTGATGTTACATAACATACCATTATTTGAAAGAATTAGTCACGAAGGACTCAAATATAATATACAAAATTGGGCTAGGGTTAGTATTAGTAATTGGAGTGTGTGAGATGGACAAAACCCTAGTTTTGGTTTGTGCTAAAAGTACAGAAACTCGACGCTCTTTTAACAAGTCATCTGAAAGCAAACTGTTTCTCTCTTGTCTCCCACACTTTCATGTGCTGTGGCTACTTACCTCACTTCAAGGATAGTGCTTCAAGGATAGTGTACTTGCTTGGGGCTTTCATGTCTGGTCAGACCTCAACACTCTTTTAACGAGTCATCAAAGCTAAGGCTCCACCTTGGAAGCCAATGACAACTCGAAACTCCATTATTCCTGCTTGCAATGTTACCAAGAAATTATTTTAGAGGTCCTTTACTTGAACCGAACTAATTGCCTGCTCGGTATTTCGTATACAAAAATGGATGAAATTGGTATTGAAAAAGAGGCTTAAAACTCTAAGACGCAGGTGAGTTGGTAGGGGCTCTCTTAACTTAAATGAAGTCGCGGGTTTGAGCTGCCTTTATGTATGCAATCGTTTAAAACTTGAAGTCAAAGTCTTGCCTCCCGCAAAGAACCTACATGGCTCGAGCGGGGATTAGTCGAGGAGTGAATGATTTAAAGGTATCTTCCTATAGTTGGGACCCTTCTAAAATACCTCGTGTAAAAAAAAGAAAAAGAGGGCTAAATATATTGGAATTCTCAATAATTTGATTTTTTAATTCATTCAAATTCTATCTATTGCAAAATTCTTTTAGTCATATTTTATTTTTATATATAATATATTGTCATCTTTAAACTATAAATTAACAAAAAATAAAGAAAATATGATTAAAATGATTGTGGATAAATAATATGTAATTAATAAATTCTAAGACATAAATATAAAAATATAAAAATTTGAATGTAATTATTTTTTTTAAAGGTCTTGCTTCCATAGTTATACAATGTTAAACTGAATATAATATTGAATTAATATTAAATTAGATTTTACACTGTTACTATAATATTACCACATGATTTATAATTGCAATTTATAATTATGTTTTTATTATTTAAAGTTAGTCAAGATTAAACTATTATAATACTCATACTAATATTATAATTTATTATTCACATAGTAAAATTATAATATCTCAAATTTAAACTGGTCTAATAATAATAATTTCAATTCAATATAAAATTTACATATTAATAATAATTTAATTAAAAATTAATTAAAAATCTTTTTTATACAAGATTATAATATTCAATATCTCTCCAAGTCTAAGTGGATATACTTAATCATAATTGTCATATTTAACTTTAAGGCCCGGCCAAGTGCGTACCAATCCGCTAAATAAGAAAAAAAAGCAATTAAGAATTTACTACAAAACAAATTGACTAAAATACCCTCGAAACTTGAGACAATTACAGCCATTAGTGGGTTCGTTAGCTCCCGCTCTCCGACCTTTCCCTTTTCAACCGTCGGTTACGGCAACAATAAGGAGGCAAGTACTTAAAATTTTCCAGTTTTTTTATATTTTATTTTTGGCAAAAGTTTCTCGCGGAAGAATTTTTATTCCAAGCGTAGATAAGTTTCTAATTTTTTTATTTTACTAAATTAATCTCAATTTTTCAAAAATTTCTTAACAATTTTTTTTTTATCAATATAATAATTTGTGGAGCAACGAATAAGATTAATCCTTTGTGACTAAAAAATCACTTCTTCGAGTTACGAAAATAGCTTCTTGTAAAATATAAAGGAAAGACTGTGTACAATTGATGTCATTCTTCTATCCTTTCTCCTTCTTTCCTTTTCGATAGACTAGCTTGCTAGTGTAGTCATTGTGGTACTTTCCTGGAGGTTTCAAGGGTTAAGGAGGCCAAAGCCTTACTGGAGGGTCACCTTCGGTCAGTCTCGGAGAATATAGAGATGGGGCAAGAATCACCGTCTTTAGAGGAATTCCCTCCCCTTTCTAGTGAGCGACTCAAGGGCAATTCTGGGGTTTCATTAGTTGGGTTAAAGGTTCTAGAGCGTTAAAATAATGCTCATTCGCCGGTGACGGGGCTTAGAATAGTAAGCTCAAGGTTCTTCATAATAAAAGGGATCTAAACTATTACCTAGATGTCATTTAAGATGGCATCTTCTCTCCTCCGATTGAGGTGTTACAAGCGGGAGTTAGGGCTTGGTCAAATGCTCTAGTTGGTTTCTTTTGGTCTAAGAGGTTCGCTTTCCCTATTGTTAATGCTTGGGCTAAGGCTCGTTGGGGTAAAAAGGCCTTGAAAAGGTTGTGCTCAGGAGGATGGTTCGGTGACGTTCAAATTCTCGGTGAACTCTAATCTACTTGAGATTATAGAACAAGGGTTGTGACACATTGAGGATCAGCCCCTGTTTTTGCAGCAATGGAAACTAAGTTTGGACTTGGACAGGGACTCGATTGAAGTTATCCTTTTGTGGGTGCAGTTTCATGGTTTACTTATGAAATATTGGACAGTTGAAGGTCTGGGTCATTTGGCCAGTGCTTTGGATAAACCCCTCTGTATGGTTTCACAAATAGCTTCAATGGAGCGAATTGGTTATACGAAAATCTGTATAGAGATTCCTAAGATGGCTCAATTACCTGAAACTCTGCCTATTCTAAGACTTGGAGAAATTGGGGATCTGGTAAGGGATGAGATTACTATTTCATATCTGTGGACATCTTCGTTATCTAAAAAGAAATGGTAGCTACATGTAGAGTTTTTCAATCAGGGATGCAGAAGGAATTGTTGTCAGAAAAGTCCCCTTCCTTAGGACAGGAGGGTCTGTCTAATATTGAACAATGCAATGAGGTAGTTGGGGGTGGTAAAACTGATGGTAAGGTGGACTAGATGGCCCTGAGAGATAAGTTAAATTCTAGGGGGAAGATCAGGGTACAAGGAAGAGGTCAGTGGTGTTGGACCCCGTTTCTGGAGCCCAACATTCGGAGTCAGGAACCTTGAGCTTATTTTCCTGAAAGGTCATTAGTCATCCTTCACAAGAGTGTTGTGCCACACCAGTAAATTATCAAAATCACAACTTGACTTCTTCAAAGAAATTGCAGCTCTAAGTCTCTAGTTTGATTTGAAACAAAAATCATTTCAATTGGAGCTCTAACGCTGCGTTTGGTTAGCGTCTCCGGTAGCTGGAGACATAACGAAACAGAACGAAACGGAACAGAAACTAGGGACAGAGAGCTGTTTGGTTTATGGTGGATAGAACAGAGAATCTTGTCTCCGTCTCTAGGACAGATGTGTTTGGTTGTAGAGGACAGAGACAGAAAATAGTGCACATGACGAATATACCCCTAGTTTTAATATGATTAGGAATAAGTAATTCAATGGTGTTTTTATTATAAATTGTTTGTAATTCAATAGTTTGTATTATTATTTTCATTATGTCTAATTAATGATATTATTATTATATAATTTGTATTTATTATTATTGAAATATATTATTATTAATATTA
>JANKOE010000206.1:5259157-5292223 GCA_026284465.1 Erythroxylum citrifolium | reverse complement strand
AAAAAACTTGACTAAAATACCCTCAAAACTTGGGACAATTACAACCATTTATGGGTTCGTTAACTCCCGCTCTCCGACCTGTCACTTTTCAATCGTCGGTTACGGCAACAATAAGGAGGCAAGTACTTAAAAACAACACTCAAATAGTCAGATTTTCTGAAATTTTTTCAGTTTTTTATATTTTATTTTTGACAAAAATTCTAGCGGAAGAATTTTTATTAATCTCAATTTTTCAAAAATTTCTGAACAATTTTTTATTTTATCAATATAATAACTTGTGGAGCAACGGATAAGATTAATCCTCTGTAACCAAAAAGTCACTTATTCGAATTGCAAAAAATAGCTTCTTGTAAAATATAAAAGAAAGATTGTGTACAATTGATGTCATTCTTTTACCCTTTCTCCTTCTTTCCTTTTCGATAGACTAGCTTGCTAGTGTGGTCCTCGTAGTATTTTCCTGGAGGTTTCAAGGGTTAAGGAGGCCAAAGCTTCACTGGAGGGTCACCTTCGGTCAGTCTCGGAGAATATAGAGAAGGGGCAAGAATCACCGTCTTCAGAGGAATTCCCTCACCTTTCCAGTGAGCGACTCAAAGGCGATTCCGGTGTTTCATTAATTGGGTTAAAGGTTCTAGAGGGTCAAAATAATGCTCATTTGCTGGTGATGGGGGCTTAAAAAAGTAAGCTCAAGGTTCTTCATAATAAAAGGAATCTAAACTATTACCCAGACGTCATTTAAGATGGCATCTTCTCTCCTCCGATTTAGGTGTTACAAGCGGGAGCTAGGGCTTGATCAAATGCTCTAGTTGGTTTCTTTTGGTCTAAAAGGTTGGCTTTCCCTATTGTTAATACTTGGGCTAAGGCTCGTTGGGGTAAAAAGGCCTTGAAAAGGCTATGCTCAAGAAGGATGGTTCGATGATGTTCAAATTCTCGGTGAACTCTAATTTATTTGAGATTATAGAACAAGGGTTGTGGCACATTAAGGATCAGCCCCTGTTTTTGCAGCAATGGAAACTAGGTTTGGATTTGGACAGGGGCTCTATTGAAGTTATCCTTTTATGGGTGCAGTTTCATGGTTTACCTATGAAATATTGGACGGTTGAAGGTCTGAGTCATTTGGCCAGTGCTTTGGGTAAACCCCTCTGCATGGTTTCACAAACAGCTTCAATGGAGCGGATTGGTTATACGAAAATCTGTATAGAGATTCCTAAGATGGCTCCATTACCTGAAACTCTGCCTATTCTAAGACTTGGAGAAACTGGGGATCTAGTAAGGGATGAGATTACTATTTAATATTTGTGGACATCTTTCATTATCTAAAAAGAAATGGGTAGCTACATGTAGAGTTTTTCAATTAGGGATGCAGGAGGAATTGTTGTCAGAAAAGTCCCCTTCCTTAGGACAGGAGGGTCTGTCTAATATTGAACAATGCAATGAGGCAGTTGGGGGTGGTAAAACTGATGGTAAGGTGGACTAGGTGGCCCCAAGAGATAAGTTAAATTCTAGGGGGAGATCAGGGTAGAAGGAAGAGGTTAGTGCATTCTGTGGAGACAATGCAAGTTCTGGTTAAAAATGTTGATTCATCTCCATCGTTGGTGGTCAATCTTGAGGCTATTCCATAAAGTATTGTTGTAAATGCAGGGGGTAAAGGTATTATAGGAGGGCCTTCTCATATTTGTCCTCCAACTAATTCAGAATCCCTGAGAGCAGAGGGTTGACCAGATGGTTTAAAATTAGCTCATACTCAATGAGATTCCGATTCTATAAAGTATGTTATAGCAGAAGCTTTGGAACCAAATACTATTTTAGGTAAGGAACTAGAGACAAATTTTGAAGATGTGGCTCATTCTCCGCCTATTGTAGTAATTGCTGGAAAGGGTAAGGGATGAAAAAAGGGTAAGAAGAAAAAGCATAAAGGGGTTATATGTCCTGAATGTCTTTTCTAACAGGTTCCCATAAATGTCGATATTAGTATAGAGTACAAGGGGTTAAATGACCCCATTAAGAAGTTGATGATACAGGAAGTGGTAGTTGAGCAAAAATTGATTTTTTGAAGGCTCTTAGAGACTAAGATAAAGAATGGTTTGGTTCAAAAAGGTTTGGTTTTCTTAGGTGCTAAATGGAAGTGTTTTTCTAACAATGATTATCATTATAATGGCAGGATTTTGTGCTGGTTTAATAAGGATCTGGTTGACGTTCATGTTGTCTAAATGAGTGAGCAATACATTCATTTACATCATTGGCTAATAGGAAGGTTTCATTTTGAAGTTACAATTATCTATGCTTCTAATTTTGATTTTTAAAGGGCTAAGTTGTGGGAGGACTTGAGGGCAATTCATTTGGGTATGCAACTTTCATGGTTAGTTCTGGGAGACTTCAACTGTTGTTTAAATTTAGATAAAGATGAGGGAGGTGCAGGTTTTTAACTTGGAACAGGGAGGGAGCTTTCTTAGCTGTTTCAACTAGTTGATTTAGTGGACCTTAGAGGATCAGGCAGATGGTTCATATGAGATAATAAACAACAGGGGAATTTGTTATTAAGGAAAACATTAGATTGTGCATTGGCGAATCACAATTGGCTCAAATCCTTCCCTAGAGCATCGGCTTTTTTCGGGGATCTACTATGTTCGGATCATACTTCTATTTTGATCTGCCAGCTGAGTGTTGGTACAAATGTAGGTGCTCTTTTTCGATTCTTTAATGGTTTAGCACAAGTTGAAGGATTCATAGCAGTTATCCGTAAGGTTTGGGATCGTGTGGTGTTTGGGTTCAAAGCTTTCCAGCTAACACAGAAACAAAAGTTTGATAAAATAGCTATCAAGCAATTTAGTAAAGCAAGGGCTAGGGATTTGAAAGAGTTGAGTAAAACTTTGACAAATATTCAGCATCAATGTTATTTGGATCATCATAATGTCAGTTTATAGATTCAAGAAACAGGCCGATTGAAGAATTACCAAGAAGCTTTGAGATTGCAGAATTCTATTATGAGACAGAAAGCTCGACAGACTTGGCTTAAAAAATGGGATGTCAATTATAAATTCTTTCAGGCTTCTTTATTGGCACAGAGGAATACGAATACCATCACAGAATTGAAGGATGAGATGGGTAATCTGATTTCTGATCAGTAGGAGCTTTCTAACCATATTCGTAGTTACTTTGCCAACTTAATGCAGGGCACAATAATCCAGCAAAGTGGCCTTAGGGTAAGAAATATGTTGAAGTATTGTCCGGATCAGTCGATGCAGGAGATGCTCACTACACCATATATAGCACTTCAGGTGAAAGAGGTGGTGTTTCGGTTACATAGTTCTAAGGTGTCGGGTCTTGATGGGTTTTCAACTGGTTTTTTCCAACAAACTTGGTACATTACGGGGCCTCTCTTAACGAAGGCTATATTGGTGTTCTTTTCCTTTGGTTCTTTGCTAAAGGAGATTAACCATATGTTTATTTGTCTAGTTCCTAAGACGGAGAGGTCGTCGATGATTACAGATTACCGCCCAATCTTTTGTTGCTTAACGATCTATAAAATTATTATTACTTTACTGGCGGAGAGATTGAAAGTGTTCGCAGAGATGGTCAATAAGGCTCAGGGCGCTTTTTTGTCGACAAGAAATATACTGATTTTGCAAGCGTTATTAGGAGAGTATCATATTAGGAAGCCTATTAAAAGTTGTGCTTTGAAACTGGATTTATTCAAAACCTATGATACCGTTAGTCGGGAATACTTGAAGTTATGTTCAGAAGCAATCGGTTTACCGGAAAGGTTTTGGCATTGGATTCTGCAATGTATCTAAACTACATCGATAAGTGTGTTAGTGAATGAGATTCCAACGAGGCCTTTTTTTAATACGAGAGGGATCAGGCAAGGGGTCTTCTCTCTCCTTACCTATTCACTCTAGCTACGGAGGGATTTTCAAGAACTGTTTCTAAACTTGTGTCTAGTAATGGTTTGTTCCAGTATCACTATAAATGTCGAGAGTTGAAGGTGCCCCACTTGCTTTATGCTGACGATGTTATCTTGTTTTGCAAGGCTAAACCTCAAGTTATTGCAATGATGATGAACATGGTGTCTATTTTTTCTGGTTGGTCGGAAATGAAGATAAATAAGCAAAAGAGTGGGGTGTACGTGTCTTCTGATATTTAGAATCCCGAATGGATAAGTAATATGGTGGGCTTTCAATTTGGGAGTCCCTATTACCACTGGTAAGACTAAGTATTCAGATTTTACTCCTTTGATAGAAAAATTGAAAGCTCAAATCCTTGCTTGGCAAAATAGATTCTTGTCTTTAGCTGCTAGAGTCACTCTTATCACTTCTGTGTTGAATAATATGCATATATACTGGCCAACCCATTTAGTACTTCCAATGAAAGTGATCAAGGATATGAAGAGGGTATCAAAATCATTTCTCTGGTATGGAAAAACAGAGAATTGTAAAGGCGATAAAGTAAAATGGGGTGAAATTATCCTTCCTAAAAAGCATGGGGGTTTGAGTGTCATTTCTATTCCTCAAATGCAACGGGTTATGCTTCTTAAGAGGATTTGGAGGTTATTTGTAGATAAGGAAGCCTTGTGTGTGAAATGGGTGCATATTTTCGACCATCAAACTCAAAGTTTATGGCATCTACAATGTAAACATTGTTATTCGTGGATTTTTAAGGGTATGTTGAATCTTAAGGAGTTGGTTTATCCTTACTTGAAGTATAGGTTAGGGGATCGAGATGACATTTGGATGTGGAATGATAATTGGTTAGATTTTAGCCCTTTGTGGTTGCGGGAGGATCTACAAGTGTTACGAAACAGGATCCCTAAGGAGGCTATGATTGTATGGCTCAAACAGGAGTGGGATAGACTTCATACTCTACGTCATTTTCATATATTGGAGAATTACTTACCGGAGATGCCAAACGTAAGTAGGAAGGATAAGTTGATATGGATTTTACAGTCAAGTGGAATGTTCAATAAAGATATGCTAATAACTTACTGTTTGAGCCACGGGAGTCAGTCCCATGGGTAGATATGGTGTGGAAGCAGATTCTGTGCCCCAAAGCTGCCATTTTTTTATGGATGGTGGTCAAAAATAGATTAAGAACTAAAGACTGTTGGTTTAGGTCTTATGATCCCTTATGTGTTTTATGTAAACATGTGAATGAGATAAGAAATCATTTGTTCTTTGAATGTAGTTATAGGAAATCAGTACGGAGCATAATTTTGAATTTGATTCGTCTCCCAAGGTTCTCATTTGTATGAGATGATTTGTTGGAGATCATTTGGTATGCTAAACCTGGTTACAAAGATGGACTGCAAATCAAGATTTCTTTCCAGATGATTATCTATTGTTTTGGAGGGAAAAAAAAATTGGAGAATCTATAATAATGTGGAGCAACACAAATCTGAACTTGTCGAGATAATTGTCAACTTGATTAGAAAAACTATCTTAGCTAACAGGAAACAGGACCTCATCGGCCATGAACTCAAATCGCTATGGTTAATGGCGAAGCCAGGAATTTGTTTCAGGGGGGCATGGTATATATATATAGTTTTTTTTTAATCCAATCCACCATGCGCAACGACATTCTTTTAGGGTGGGCAACCTCTATATATATATATATCTTCTTTTTTAAAAAAAATTGAGGGTGGGCATTTGCCCACCCTCCCTTCTATGTAGCTTCGCTACTGGCTATGGTTAATTTAAATCTTTTATTGTAATTATTGTATTTTTGTGTAATGTAGAGTAGTTTTTAACTGTAAAATCCTTGGTGAGGATTGTATACAAGTTTTTGCCTTGTCAATATAATTTCTTTTAATTTCCAAAAAAATCCAAAATTTTAAAAATTTGACAAATTATATTAAATAAATAAAAATTTTAAAAATTCGAAGTTAATTTAACAAAAATAAAAAAAAACATATACATGCTTGAAATAAATTATAGATTAATTCAGATTTTTCCTTCACCGCTTTTCAATTTCTGATCTTTTACTTTGCTCTGTTCAGCGCTGTTATGAATTGGGATTATTGCATGCATCGTCGAGAGTGTATCAATGGTGTATATATATATGGTATGTTCCAATTATACTTAAAGCTGGTTTTAGTTGATCAGAGCTTTCTCTCTGTTCCTCCATGAATGTAGCTTGCCCTTTTCCAAGAATAACCAACCTCCTAAACATACACCATTCTTTTCCAAGCATTAATTATCGATCAGGCTCCCTTGTTATTCTCTCACTCATCCTCATTTTGTGTTACAAGAACCAGAACATGTAGACAATTTAATCGCTGATTTGATTCCCACGTTTCTGTTTTCTGGGTGCTTCAGAGAATTGGGTCTGAGGTTTTTTTCTCTCTTCAGGAGAAAGAAACCCAGATATATAGTTTTTTTAATGGCTGTCCAAAGTAAGCAAGCTTCTCTTTTTGCTTGTTCTGAGTTGAAAGTTTCAATTTTTATTAGATTTTGGCACGTGGGTCTGTTCCTGGGCTCTGTTTCAGATGGAAGAGATATTAACATCTGAAATCTTTTTGCATGGTGAAGTTCTGTGTTTCTAAATCAATCATCTATCTTCTCTTACAACTATTTTGGCTTTATGTGGATTGACTCTTTGTTTCTCTGCATTTTCCTGTCTCACTCTCCTCTGTTTTCTCAGAATTTAATAGAAGTTATCAGTTCCATATGTTTCTTGGTTTGGATTTTATTTCATCTCTGTAACTCTTTGTTTCTCTGCCTTTTCCTGCCTTACTCTCTTCTGTTTCTCTGAATTTAGTAAAAGTTATCAGTTCCATATATGTTTTTTGGTCTGGATTTTGTTCAATTTCTAAAATGTTCTTTTCCTTTTGTGAAACGAACGATGAAGAAGCAGAAAGTAATTGCCAAAAGAATCCAGAAATGGCAACGCAGTGTGATCCATCACCAAGATGTGTATTGGAGATTCCTGTTTCAGGGACAGACTCTGATCACAGCAGCAGTAGCAGTACTTGCAGCTCAGGCTCCAGTGAAAAAATAGTCCACGATAATAATAATAATAATAACCACCATAAAGCATTAATTTCCATAGATAACAAAGAATGGAAACACGTGCTAAAGAAGTCAGTGAGGAGGTTTTCGGTGATTCCTCTGCTCACAACCTATGAGCTTAAAGCCGGCAAGAGCTCGAAAAAGAAGTCAAGAGTCCAAACCTCCTCCGACTTGCTCATAGATATGAATGGAATGTTGATGTCTAAACCGTCGTGGAGGAACTTCGATCCTACGGAGCTTGCGGCCGCTACTGATAATTATGATCCTGGTGAGTAATGGAACTTTTCACAATTTCCTGTAAGCTGTCTTAAGGGTAAAGCTCGTTTTAGGTCAGTGGATTAAGAAAAGTTTGCAGTTCTTATCAGGAAGATGTTTAACATCAAATTCCATTGGTTGCTTTGTCAGATACTGGTTTGTGCTTGGCAGATGTCCTCAATCTATGGTTTTTGATAAAGATAGGTCTATCTTGGTTGTAGTTGAAGTCTTAAAACTTTCAGTCTACTATATCAACAGAAGGCATGACTACGATTGAAATTGCTTTCTACGGCATATGCTGTTACTCTGGTTGTTTTGATTATTCAGATAACCTGCTTGGAGAAGGAGGCCATGCACAAGTGTACAAAGGTCGTTTGGCAGATGGTCGAGTTGTGGCTGTGAAGAAGCTAGCGAAGATCGACAAGGAACAAGAAAACCAAGTGTCTGATTTCTTATCCGAACTTGGGATTATTGCTCATGTCAACCACCCAAATGCAGCTAAACTTCTTGGCTTCAGTATCGATGGTGGTCTGCATCTTGTGCTCGAATACCTACCCCAAGGAAGCCTTGCTTCTGTACTCTATGGTAGCTGTTTTTCTAAAACCTCTAATAACTGAGCTCAAGTTCCTGAACCAGTAATAGAGAATTTTCATTGATCAGGAGACCTTAAAATGTTTCAGGTGAAGAGGAATGTCTAGATTGGAAGAAGAGGTTTAAGGTGGCCATTGGAATCGCAGAAGGATTGAAGTATCTCCACCATGATTGTCCTAGGAGAATTATCCATAGAGATATAAAAGCTTCAAACATATTACTTACTGAAGAATTCGAGGCACAGGTGACCTGCAGATCAAATCTTGAGGCGTTTGTTTTACATTTCTGAAGTACTTTTTTCTTTTCCAAGACTTTTGATTTGATTCTTCGCGTATAGATTTCTGATTTTGGATTGGCTAAGTGGCTTCCAGAAAACTGGATCCACCACACTGTCTACCCCATTGAAGGCACCTTCGGGTTAGGCAATTCAGACTCTGCTATTTGCTATATCAGTTTGCAAAATGGTTAGACCTGACCTACCTTGACCTGACCTGACATGTACATGGATTTCAGATACTTGGCTCCGGAGTACTTTATGAACGGAATTGTCGATGAGAAGACCGACGTGTTTGCTTTTGGAGTTCTACTGCTAGAGATCATCACCGGTCGTCGAGCTGTTGATTCCAGCAAACAAAGCCTTGCAATCTGGGTATGTTTTGATCCGATCCTGCATATTCAAAACTAACTGATATAAGAAAATTTTCAGTACAATGTGCTTTTAACAGATCAACAACTTTGATGGATGATTGTTCTACACAGGCAAAGCCATTGTTGGAGGCAAACAATGTTAAAGAAGTAATTGATCCTCGGTTAGGAGACAAGTACGATCCCAGTGAAATGAAGCGTGCCATTTTAACAGCTTCAATGTGCATTCACTCCATACCTAGTATTCGTCCACACATGAATAGGGTACGTACGAGGTTCTTGTTCTTAAACCTTATCACCTTCTATACACTTGCAAGTAACATCAAAAGCCCTTCGCAGGTTGTACAGATACTAAACGGTGATGAAGCTCCAACAATGGAGTTCACACAGAAAACCAACTCAGGGAGGGCTGTCCTTTTAGATGGTTGTGACTTGCCGGATTACACCGACTCCAACTACCTTAACGACCTGAATCGCCATAGGCAACTCTTGATGGAGTAGACCGATCGATGATTGGTGCTTTGTATGTATAATAAAACCAAATCCGTCGCCTCACCTGGCTACTGCTTGCTGCTAATTTTTTTTGTTTTTTGTTTTTCACTTGCCTGCTACCTGGTGAGTTTCAGACATTTACGAGTTTTCAGACACACCGCGTAGACCTAGTGACTCTGTGTCCTTCCTTCTTCTACGAGGTGTGTGTACCTATAATACTATATAGTTAGAGGCCTGTAATGAATTGGCAAAATGCACATATTCGACGTGAATATACTGAGTATTTATATGACGTGCCTTTTATCTCAGTCACGGTGACATCATCACATTCAGTTCGAAGTCTTATGATAAAACGGAATTAAAAAAATTTGATAATACGTAATCTTACTCTCGTATAATAGAGTTGTCTCCGATTACGACGTAATTCTCAAGTCATACATAAATTTTAATATTTAATAAATTAAAGGTGACATTATCACACTCAGTTCGAAATCTTACGATAAAACGGAGTTTAAAAAAATTTGATAATACGCAATCTTACCCGTGTAATATAATTGTTTCCAATTACAGCATAATTATCATGTCATTTATAAATTTTAATGTTTAATAAATTAAAAATATTTAAAAAATATAATTAAATTATATAACATATAACAACTGTGTGACGTAACTGATCACATCAACAGTTTTAAAAAAACACAGACCAAATGGCGATACAATTCGCTATTCTGTTATTCACAATAGCCGTCGTCGCACTCCAGTACTACTATCCCAAGCGCTCCTCTGCCGCCAGGCTCCGATCAAAGAACCGAACCTCAGTCGAGTCCCACGGCCACCTCCGGAAGGCATCGCAATTCCTCTCACGCGCCACCTCCACCTCCTCCAAATCCCAATCTCTAGCCCTGGCCAGAAGCGCTCTGCTGGAGGCCGAAACAGCCATCGCTCTCTCTCTCAACGACCCGGGTCCTCTGGTTCTCAAGGCTTTCGCTCTCGATCTACTTGGACGGAAAACGTCGGCCCTGAGATCGTTGGATTCGGCGTTGGCGCATCGGCGCGGGAGGTCGCTCGCGGGGAGAGAGCGCGGGGATGTTCTTGTTAAGAGAGCGGAGTTGAAGATTGAGGTGAATAAGAAGCGGCGAGTTGACTCGGCGATTGAGGATTTGAAGGAGGCTGTGGAGGAGTTGAGTGGTCATGGAAACGACAGCGCGTTTTGTTTGTTGGGTGAGTGTTATGAGTGGAAAGGCATGAGTGGAGAGGCCAAATGGGCTTTTGAAGAGGCACTTAGGGTTAACCCTGAGTCTGTAAAGGCTCGTGAAAGATTGGACACTTTACACAAGCAAAACTAAATCTATGAAGAATTGTTGTGATAAACTGAAGCTTGATTCGATGATTCTTTCAAAGGTAAATTAAGTTATTTTTTTTCCTGAAAAAAATAAATACTGTGATATAAGCTGCTAATTACAATCATGCATGATGGAATTGGAGAAAATTGAACATTTTTTCATTACTTGATTCGTCCCTATAATTCTTTATCAGTAAATATTCTTACAAGTTCGATTCATTCCGAATCTTCCCGGAGGAAAGAAAGATTAGAACTTTCTAGCCATTCAACAAAAAACATCATTCCTGTCACACAGGTTATGAAATAAGGACAAGAGAGTTTAGTACTAAAGCTTTCTTGGGATCCGTTGGCTGAATATCTATGTCAATAACTCATTAGGGTTCGTGAGACCATATATAGAACCCTGCAGTTTGAGGCAAGATGGTCATGGAAGAGGTGGAGCCAGAGGAGTCGGCACAAGCAAACTTGTTGGAGGTTTGAAGATTGTGTTGATAAAGAGCCGACGCTGCCTCCAAAGGAATACAGCAAGGAATAGGAGGAACAGGTTGAATTGTTGCAAAAGCTATAACATTGTTGCCATTGCCGCCATGCCGGGGTTGCTGCTCCTGATTCACCGTTGATTTCTGCTCCCATTCAAGTGGGAGCTTCAAACGTTTAGCCGTGCTGCCCCTGCCGCCAGTGGTGCCAGTAGGAAGAGCATTCCTCATTATTGCTTCCACATCGTATTGGTTCATCTCGAAATTGGTCACTGCATTTATTCCCCTGAACTTTATTGCAGCCACATCGTATGCTTCTGCTGCTTCTTCTTGCGTAGCTGTCGCCACCATTTGCAGCAGACATCAAAATAACAATGAAGTCCAAGGTGCAGTCAAGATGCACTCGTGAATGCTCATAATTTGCTGTTGTACATGGAACAAAAATGTAAAACAAAGCATTACCAAAGGTGCCAAGGTACAGATCCTTGTTTCCAGCAACACGACCTATTCTTGCTTGCCAACGGCCCTGTTGATGATGCCTGCAGAAGCATGTCAAGCGTCATTAGCATGAACTTACAGTAACTAGCAAGTCATAAACGGATGAATTGCCAAAGATGAACCTCGTGACACCTCTGTACATGGAAGCTCCCCTCGAAAATCCTGTACTCTTCCTATCAATCAATTTTTACAGAGATTATTATGCAATGTAACTGAAGAAGAAATTTGAACAAATGTTCTTCTCATGTCATTTTATACCTCCTTAGGGATGCAATAAATTCTTGCTTGGACACATGCTTCATCTCCTCCAATTCCTTAGTATAATCAGAAATCTGATTAAGATAATAACCTCAGTTGGTAAGTGAACAATCAAGTAAAAGCCGAAGCACCCAACAGTATTAGTATATTACAGGGAAGTTGGTTGTTGCTGCGAGACCCCAGTATTTAAGAGCTGCTAAGTCATAAGCTCTAGCTGCTTTATCTTCCATATCATATCCACCTGACACAACCCAAAATTTTCATCGAAGGAACGGTAAGTTTCATGTCTCTTCTGTTTTTATCTAAAGAAATGTACAAAGTTTACGTTCCTGAAAAACAAAATCCAAAAAATAAACCAAGTCGAGATGCTAGGTCTTACCCAGATATACTGTGGTAGTATAGTTCAAATGTTGGAGTAACAGCCAGACATCCAAGATCCCCCATTCCATGGAAAAGGCAAAAGAAAGAAATTCAAATACCAACATCATTAGAAAGCTCAGATGCTGCAGACACCGTATATCGATACTGTATCATTGTATGAACTGATGTTCTTGTATCATACTGTTCGATGATGTACATACATATTGACAAGTATCAATACTGTATAATTATAAGTACCGATGCTCTTGTATCGTATTGATCGGTACTCTACTCTTGTATTGTAATGTTCAATGTATCGTGAGGCTCTTGTATCATACTGTTTGGTATCTACTCTTGTATCATATTGATACCGTACTTTACAGTACTTGCAAGGTACGTATGCAAGTTTCTTTTCAGTGCAATTTTTTACGCACTAACTACAAACCCTTTACAAGAAACCGAAGAGAAAATATATAGAGAGAGAGGGGGGACCTTGACGCCCTTTTCTGGCCTGACCCTCCCTCTTACAGCTGTTATCCCATAGATGTGCTTCATATCTACCTGTCCATCTGTGTCTGCATCGACAATGCCATTGGCCAGAGACAGTTTAAAAGAGTGTAACCATAACTGAGAAAAGCATAATCCAAGTCCAAAATAATGTTTATCAGAGATAAATGCTCAATCTTGACACAAAACATCAGTCATTCACGAAAATACCAGCTGTAGAACAAGAAATTGAAACAATGATTTTTGTACCTAGTAACACCTCTGTACATCGAAGTTCGCTGTCCGAAGGGACCAACCTTTTTGGAACAATCAGACTCGATGGACCCAACAGCCTTCTTTGAACATCCACCCTGGTTAGCCCCGACTGACAAAACATTGCTTGCTCCGTCACAGCTAGAGGACCCCAAGTCAATGCCACCAACTTGAATCCTAACTACTGAGGCCGAGTCGTCGACCTCGGAGCCCGAGTTGGTTGTAAAGTTCTGAAACCCAGTTATGGTCTTGAGATCTTGATGTTCGTTGAAGTACGTAGCAGAGCCTTGGTCATAGATGTGAGTCAAGGACGAGTCTTGAGTCTCGGTTTGGCTGTTATCTGAATACCGAACCATTGACATACATGAAAATTACAGAAGATACTTCCTCAAGTATAATATATAGAATTCTGATAAAGAAAGAACACAATAGTCAGGCAGGGAGATAGAGAGGCGAAAGAGTTCAGTTTTACCATTAGAGTATAAGTCGCCGATCAAGAAGTGAGGAGAGGCAGTGGATGAACTCTCATTAGAAATGAACTGATATTGAGATGACCTCAACATCTCCATTGAAGACGGTGAAAAGGAGAGCGAGTTAGTCGCTGGTACCATCTAAAACGAACAAAAACCAACCATATTAAAGCACAAATCGCAAGATACACAAAACATGAAACGACCATGAAAACCAAAACGTTACCTTGAACCGTTACTCAAAACTACCCATTTCCATAACAGAACCCGTAACGATACTCACGAAGCTAATCACTTTTCAGAAAACCAAACAACAAAAGGAAGACACAGAATACTGCGTCCTTCAGGAGTTCAGGTATCAGTCGCTGTTCTTCGAGCAGGTTATGTGGTGTACATAGTTTAGTAACTCAATGCATGCAAAACCCACCAGAGATTTGAGCTCAAAAACAAGAATCTGTACAGTATATCTCACTTTCTACTGATAAAGAAAGCGAAAGAAACAAGCTTTAGAGAGAGTGAGCACTGTACCATCAGAGGATTCTTTTGCTACTATCCGAGTTTCGACACGGTGATAAAAGAGAGTGAGTGTGTGAAAACGGTCGTTTCACTTGGGGAGTTGGTCCTTTCGTGTTATGTTTTTTGTCCTGTTTTCTCAAATTTGCACACTTGTCCTGCATGCACCTTTCTATTGGATTTGAATATTAATGGCTTCTTTTCTGGTATTGGATGTATTCACACGTTAATGGGTTGTTCATAGAGTTTTCGCTTAAAATTTTACACAGCTATTTAAGGATGACAGAAACCATGGGCGCAGGGTTTCAGTGAGTTATTAAGGGTTTCTTCTTATTTAAACGAGGTCGTAAATTTGAACTATTTTTATGGATGCGGTTTACGGTCATAGATACGGATCTTAAAAAAAACTTACCTCATTCGATCGGAAATTAATCTGAGTATGGATAGCTTAAAGGTGTTTTCCTATAATTAAAACCCGCCTAAAATACACAGCGAGAAACAAAAAAAGAAGAAGACATTATTCTAATTTTAAATGAACATGAATTCAATGTTTTCTTAAATCGAATTTAATATAAACTTATTATTAAAAAGGTTTGTAAGTCAAATTTAATAAAAAAATTTAAATAACATGTTTATACATGTTATTTATCTTAAAAAATTAAATAACATGTTTATACAATATTAAAAAATTCAACCAGGTTTAACTTTTTAGTTTATTTTTTAACTTTTCAATTTAATTTTTAACTTTTCAGTTAAATTTACTTTAATAAATTTTATTCTTAAAAATTGATTAATTTTTCAATTAATTAGTTAAACTAATTAATTTTTTATTTAATAATCTTTTAAATCATATTTTACAACAACAATAACACTAAGATTTTTAAATCAAATTTAAATAAAAATAAACTCATTTATTTGTTCTTATTTAACATTTTTATACAATATTAAAATATTCAATCAATAAATTGTAGGTTTAACTTTTTGATTTAGTTTATAACTTTTCGGTTGAAATTACTTCAACAATTTTTGCTTCTAAAAATTGATTAATTTATTAATCAATTAGTTAATTTTTATAAACTAATTAATTTTTATTTAATAATTTTTAATTATATTTTACAACAATAATATTAAGTAAAAATTATGTTGAAACACAAATTCTAAAAATATTGTTGTAACTAATAAAAAAGTTGTTTATGAAAAATCTGGATGAGAGGAGCACCTGGCAATGATTTGACCATAGACCGAAAGGACACGTGCTCAACATCACCCGTAATTCCGGCGACGCAGGTGCATGAACAAATCAAAACAAAGTAGTATCGGTGGAGGTGCGGGGAATCGAACCCCGTACCTCTCGCATGCGAAGCGAGCGCTCTACCATATGAGCTACACCCCCAATTTGCATGAGAACTTAGGACGTTTATTTTTAAATATGTTTATTTTGAATTTAGACATATTTTTAACTTACTACTTAAATTTTTAAAATTTTTAATTAAATGATAAATCTTTTATAACTTTAACATTATAATTCAAAATGTTAATTTATTAGTATTTTATTGATTTGGCTAACAATGTTTTTTATTATGACTTATAAATATCCATTTAGAAATTTTTTTATTAGGTATTATTATCAATTGATAATTAATTTTTACATAAATGCCTACATATGATAGATTAAAAAAAGGTTATATTAATCAATTTAATAAAATATTATCAAAAATAACGTTTTAAATTTATCTGTTGAGATTGTAAAAAGTTGATTAGTAATTGCAAAATTTAAAAGATGGAACACTTAATTGAAAATTTTTAAAAATTAAACACTTTAAAATATGTTATTTTTAATTAAAAACAAATCATTGGTGGTTTTAATTATTAGAAATTCACAATTATTTCAATGCACATAAGACATAATATAAAAATAAAATGAGTTATATATAAAAATAAAAATTATTATTTTAAAATTTTAAATTAGTGTCCTTAATTGTATATAAACTCATTTATACCTAATATAATTTCTTTCTACATCACCTCCTAACTCTTCAATAATATGCGGCGCCGTGATTAACATGTGGATCCAACATTAATAGAAGTCAAACAATTAGCATTTAGTAATGATGACACTGGACAAAACATAGTTCAACCTTTTTGACTTGGACCTGAGACCAAGCAAGGAGCAGGCGAGCTGGTTGAAATGTGGAGTTCATGAGTCAGACTTTCTTTTTCTTTCTTTTTAATCTTAGACTACGGTATCTAACGGCGGATTCAGTGACTAATCCCCTTGCTGGTTTGTAGGCACCCCATAGGATGGGACAGCTAGCCTAAAGATTTAAGGCTGCTCCATACCTAAAGTCAAATATCGAACCCCTAACCTTTGGTTCAAGATGGATGAGTCCCTGCAACTCAACCACACCCCTTAGTTAATTTTTTATTTAACAGGAAGGTTGGCATTTTTTATTTGCTTTAAAATTAATAAATTAAAAAATAATATTATTAAAATAACATCATTTTAACAAAATTTGTATTAAAATTAATAAATTAAAAATAATATTATTAAAATAACATCATTTTAATCCGAGTTTGAAATTTTTAGTTTTTAAATTAAAAATATGCATTTAATTAGGGTTTAATCAAATTTGAGAGCCTCAGTTTTTTAACTAAAAAATTTATTATAATTATCTTAAATCACTAATTTAAGTCGAGTTTAATTGATTCAGATTAGATTTAAGAGCTAAGTCAAATTATCCTTTAATAACAACAATAATAACAATTTAGTAAAAATTTCGTTGATCGAAAGGTCTTAGAAGATTTAGTAATACAAATCATTATTCATAATTAGTAGAGAAACTGTTTTTGAAATATCTGTTTCTGAAATATTATGTCAATAATATTTAATTAGTTCATATATTATATTTTATCATTATTTTTAATGAGAAACTTTTTTAAAAAATTAAATACTATAATCTTTTAAAAATAAAAATTAAAGAACTTTTCTAAAAAAATTATATAAATTTAGCTGAAGAGCTTGAAACAATTTGTACTTTATCCCTATGAATTTCCTCCATGATTTAGCTGACTTCTTCTACCATCCAGGAGATGATTACCAGGTTGACCTGCTTCTTCATTTTCATAGATTTTGCAGAACTTTTCATTTCTTTCTCTTTGTATGATAACTAGGAAAGCTTGCAGGATATGTACATATCCAAACTTACAGCTGCAGAACAGTGATTTCCCTTTATTAAAATAAAGCTAAATAATGCCCCTCAGGAGAGGATCTTTTAAAACCAGCTACAATCCTTTGAAAAGAGTCCAACTTTTTTCATAGATGTTTTCACACTTCTTATCTCAACACGGTTTCGATTTGTTTGATTGTATGAAGACAAAAAACGGAACGTTTGAGGCTATTTGATGATTAGGTTTGCCTTTAGTGGTTCTGTTGTGTGTTAGATGATTAAAAGTAGGTGAGAGTGATCAGGGGCTTGAAGCTGAAGAAACAATGGAGGATAGTCAAATGGAGAAGGTTTATGTTGGTCTTGGAAATGATTTACAAGAAGGGTACAAGACTTTGGGTTGGACACTCAAGAAATGGAAATCCAATTCTATCACCGTTGTCATTCTTCATCTGACCCACAATCTTTCTCAGGATTTTGTTAACACCCCGTGTAAGCTTGAAGATGATCCAAGTTTTTCTTTGTTTCTGTTGGAACTCAACAGGGGTTTGGGTTCTGTTAATTTCCTTTTCTGGTTTCAGTTGGGAAGCTCCCTGCAAGCTCTGTAAGTGAAGAGAAATTGGAAGTTATTAGAAAGTATGAGCAAGAAAAGATGGAGAAGTTACCGAACAAGTACTTAGCTTTCTGTGGACAGGTTTAGGTTCTTTTCTTCTCTGATGATTCACCTTGGAATCAAATGTTTCTGACAGTTTCTGAGGATTTCCATTTTCCTCAAAATTTTTACAGGTAAAGGCTGAAATTAGGAAAGTTGAGAAATCCGATGAGCCCATTCACAAGGTCATAGTAGATTTGATCTCCAGACAAAAGATAAAGAAATTGGTCATGGGACTTGCATTCATGAAGGCTTCTTCGTGGTGAGAACAAGTTTTCTTATCTTCTTCACTGTGTGATCAACTCATTATTTATCCATGTCTTCCTGTACAGGAGATCAAGGACTGCAACCAGCAGCTTACTGTACATTCAGCAGCACAAACCCAATTTCTGTGAATTTTCCATTGTATGGGGAGGGAAGTTGATGTTCCTTAAAGAAGAAAATGATGAAGTACGCATCGAGAACGATCAAGGAGTGCCCATCACAAAGAAGGGTAGTTTCAAGAGTTGGCTGGGAAAGATGTTTGCTGAAAGTTCCAGCAGAAACTCTACTCATGGCCTGGGCTCGAGTAGTTCCCAGGATCAATGGCAGAAAAATGCCCAAGAGATTGAAGATTATTTCAAGTACTTAACTTCTCTGAATTTGGATGCAGAAATATGTGAGGAAGAGAAGGATATCTTCCAAAATAATTCAATGGAGCCTGATTTGCCAGAACTTGATGATTCTACCGTGGTAAGCATTAGAAAGATCATCTTATGCAATATGTGGTCATGACACCTTATCTTCATTGGCAAATTTGTTGTCCTTGTTTTGGCTGAAAGCGTAGCAAGATAGTGCGTTGTGACTGTTAACATTGTAAAGTATGAAAATGGTAAAGCTTTTATAAATAATAAGAGTCAATTATCTAAAATAAATTTTGACAATGGCTGAGGTAAGCTTAATTTTTATTAATGAGTTCTACACTTTATTTATATTAAAAATTTTAATATGATATCAGAGCAGGTTTAGTCCGGATTATTAATTTTTCGGTTATCCGTCTAGATGTTCAGTTCCAGCGGTCCGGTTCAGTAACTACTGCATTTATTTTAAGTAACAACTTAATATCCAGTCTTAATTGCACTTGAGAGGAAGTGCTAAAGTATCTCATATTGACTAAATATGAAAATATTAAAGAGTTTATAAGTAGTAAAGATCAACTATTGAAATGACTAGTTTTAGTTATTTTGACAATAGTTAACTTAAATTGACCCTATATTTTATTCATATTAAAAATTCTAATAAATAGCACTGTTCCGAATAATCGTAACGTACCGGCCGGTATCCGATAGAAAACGGTAATCAAATAGGCTGTGCCATACCAAAATATCTGAATCGAGTTGTACCGCTTGCAACGGTAGCATGTCAAAGAAACATTTTTAGATCATTCAATGCATGTTTCTCTCTCTTTTTCCTATTTTCTGAATATGCTAATGTTTTGCAATATGTCAGAGTGTTGCTGCAAAAGTGGAATCCATGAAAAGGAAAATAGATGAAGCCCAGAAGATAGTTCAGTTGAAAAAGGAAGAGGCAAAGGCCAATGCAGAAAGATCTGCAAAAGCTGAATGGGCCATATCTTTGTGCAATACCCAGGTGATTCAGCAGCTTAATCTCTGTGCAAACTTGAGCATATTTCACTACATTCATCTGAAACAGTTCCTAGTTTTGACTTACTGAAATGAATTCCCACGAATTTGGGAAACAAAACATGTCTTTTTTTAACAAAGCAATCCCAAGTTCTCGATCCTTTTTACATTTGTTTTTGTTCCTGATGAACTGGAATGACGAATTCATTACAGGTTGAAAAGCTTGACGCAGGGATAAAAGAAGAGAAAGCAAGACGCGTAGAGATAACCAACCACATAGATTCCGAGAAAGAACAGATTCAGGATATCCTGAGCTATGCTCAAGAAACCAGAAACAGGCTAATTTACCTTCGTGAACTACAGTTGGAACTGTCTAACAAAGTTCAGCTATCAACTGTGACAAGATCACACATGGAGACTGAACTAGAGAAGGCAGTGATTGCAAGAGCTGAAATGGTTCGGGAAATTGAGGAGTTGCGTAGGCAGAGAGACGTCATTCAGCGCAGAATCGAGTTCTGCAAGGAGAAGGATGCCATTGGAATGGCCACCAAGTTGAGTGAACAGAGTTGCTCTTATAGAGATTACAGTGCAGAAGATATCAGGCTAGCAACAGATGATTTTTCTGAGATACTGAGATTGAAGTCAGGAGGTGATTGGACTAATGTTTATCGAGGACGCATCAATAATACAACAGCTGCTATCAAAATACTCCCTTCTGAAAGTCAGTTGTCCCCTGAAGATTTTCTAACCAAGGTAACATAAAAACATGATCTTATCAAAGTAAGAGGTTCTAGCTTTACCATCTTCAAACCGATCATTGAACTATTTAACTTTAATCCGATGTTGTAGATGAAGATTCTGAACAGCATTCGTCACCCACATTTGATATGCATGATTGGCTTCTGCTCGGAGATAAAGTGCATTGTTTTCGAGTACATGCAAAATGGGAGCTTAAGAGATATATTATTTTCCTCACAAGGGAACCTTAAGAAAGTAAATCGATCCCTCCCGTGGCATGCTCGGTTACGTATAGCCCACGAAGTAGCCTCTGGCCTCGCATACCTCCACTCAGCTCAGCCAAAACCTCTAATTCATGGCCACCTGACTGCCGGCAACATCCTTCTGGACCGAAACCTGGTTTCTAAGATAAGTGGATTCAGCTTAAACCCGGGCTGTGATGTCTGCGACGAGCGACCGGATATTCGTGCACTTGGGGTCATACTTCTCCACCTTTTGACGGGGAGGAACTGGCTCGGATTGGTGGAGGAGGCGGTGTCGAAGGACCGGACTGCCCTGGTTGGAGTTTTGGATAAGAAGGCTGGACCGTGGCCGGTAGAGCTGGCGGAGGAGCTTGTAGAAGTGGCGATGAAGTGCATGGCAGTCTACGGCGAACATAACTCAGAGATGAGGGTGGCGAGAGTGGTTGTGAAGCTTGATGAGTTAAGGAGAAAGGGTGATGAGGTAGTCGCCAATGGTGGGAATCAGGTAGCTGAAGATGAAAATTTTGTGGCTGAAGAAGACTGCATTGAAGTTCCAAGCATCTTTATGTGTCCCATTCTTCAGGTTAGTTCAACTCAGTCTCAACCATACTCTCAGATTTGAAAGACTTTGACTCTGAAAATGAAATTTGTAGAAATTTTGAATTTTAACTTCAACCCAAAATTGATTAGGTCTAGGCTTTTCGATCTAAAGTAAAAGTTGATCAAGCTTCGAATCGAATCAAATCTATAAAAAAAATTTGGGTTGAGCTTGTATTTAGCACTAACCTCATGTGATGCTGTGATGGTTGCAGGATGTGATGAAAGATCCATATTTAGCAGCGGATGGATTTTCATACGAGTTGGAAGCCATAGATGCATGGTTGAAGACGGGGAGAGATACATCACCTATGACCAACTTAAAGCTTAAGCACAAATCCCTCACTCCTAATCACACACTTCGATTCCTCATTCAAGACTGGCAAACTAAGAAGTCTAGTGTACCTGCGTAACAGACTCATTCATTATTGGCTGTTTAGTTCTCTGTCAGAATTCATTATTGTATCTTAATAATTAATTTCTTTATTCTTTTTTTCAGTTTGCTTTACTTTAATATAAATGAGTTTCACATATGCAAGTATTGACAGAAAACAAGCTCATTCAATGAGATTGGCATGTCAAACTAAACAGAAGTTGGACTATTCAATCTCGATTCGGCTCATACTGGGACTCGAACTTAATAATAACAAAAACCACAAATACATTTTATGGGAAAGAATGTTTTGAATATTACAACATCCAATGTATGCATAAATAACATATTTGGCTGAGTTACAATTGAAGATGAGCTAGTTTATGCATCATCTCCAGCAATATATAGTGGCGTATAAGCTGCACAAAGTGCTTCTATTTATCTTCTACACTCTCAACCTGAAACCTAACATCAAGCAAGCAAACATCTTGAGCAGCAGAAGAACTTGGCAACCTTTTCAGGTAGGGAATAATCTGCATGGAGATCTGGATCGGTTGCCATGTCCTCAGCACGAGACCATATATATACTCCCCTTTCCTGCCGACTACCAGGAACCGTGTTGTCGAGCACAAATGCAATCAACAGTGTAACCACCATGTTCATTGACAAGAGTGCATTCATTGCAAAATCAAACTGACACAAAAACAAAGAAAATCGTCATAAGGTCTTCAATATCAAGCTGGAAAAGGAAAGTAGCTGAGTTCCGTAACTGAAGAACTGAGTTGCAGAAGATATTGTCCTGTTTACAAGTTCACTGGTTAGTAAAAAGTCAGCAGTGGCATACTTGTTTACTGCTGGAGTGAATCGGCCCATCTGATGCTGCCCCATAGGATAGAAAATAACTTGGTAGTATCAAGCTAGATTCAGGTTGATACTGCTGAAAATATGCAGGAATCGATAAACCAAGGAACAGAGAAACACCAACTATCGTTATGTTCCTAAAACTTGCCGTTTGAGTGTACTGCAAAGTTGAGAGACCCAATGCCACAGTAAGGCCCCACATGAAGCAAAGAATAGCAGCAGCCAAGGCTTGTGGTATTGAAGCGAGAATGGCACCAATTTTTCCTATTAAAACAAATAAATCTATGACAAGCTAACACGAAAAACTGAGAGCACTAAATGCATTAGTCATTGAGTACCGAAGCCAGATGATCAATCAGGAGATATCCAGATTTTATCAAATTACAGAAACTTATGCGGCAAATTACAATCTTGAAAGTAGAGTACAGCTCTCGCATTTCTGTGTTTAGCTTAAATGTCTGAATTAGTTGTCCGATGAAGTTTGAGATAAGATACATTTTAGGGATGTCTTAGACATCCTTTGAGATCTAGCATTAAGACGAAGTGCAAGCTCCACATGAACAGCAAAGTTGAATCATCTAGCATTGATCTAATTCAGTGTCCAAGTATCAGACACAACAGTAGTCTACAAGCATGGTCCAACCTAGACAGAGTTTCAAGGTATTTACCTATGAAAGAGAAAAAGATCAAAAAGGCTGCCCCAAGTTCGACAGCTCTTCGACTGGCCACCTTTGTTACGTTGATGGTGTGGGCATTCTCCGTTAAGGTTGTTGAGCCAGTACCTGAACCCCAAAGTCCAGCCAAAATACTGCAGAAGCCTTCAAGTGCAATTCCTCTGCTTACAATTCCTGGAGTTGGAGGCTTTGAATTCACCAGCAAAGATGTAGAATGATATGTCCCAACCTGGTATGCAATTACAACATTTGTAGGTCATATATGTGGCTCTATATTTATTCTCCTACACGCAATAATATCCACGGTTTCATAGATCATGCAAATTAACTCTGGGTTGTTGTTCAGTGGCTTCATGAAAAGTAAAGCCACAGGTCTTCATCATACTATTTTATTTGTTGCTTTAACTGATGTAGGAATAGTTTAACTCTGCCATAATCACCAAAAAGATTTAGCAGGAGGTGCTTGCAGGATTTTTACTCACTGTCATCCGATAGACAACTCAAAATTAACTCGATTCTCTCTGCTTCATTTATTTACTTTCCGTCATTGTTACTTGTATGGAACTATCTATACAATTATGAAGCACCTAGTGCCCAATAGTGGAACAGGAATTAAACTCAGGGGATAAATTCGTGGGTGACTGTAAAGCTGCTAAGATTTACATCCTAATAGAACAAATCAAATTTGCCATGTACATGAACTTGACTTACTGAATCCACAGATGCAACCAGAGAGACGATTATCATGATCAAGGAAGTTCTTAGATGGAAGATGGGGATACCCCATTGTAAAGGGTAGGGAATTCTGACCCAGGCTGCTGTTTTCCAAGCATTGGAAACATCAGTTCTGCAGTGTTGCATGGTATAGGCATGCTTTCTGCATTGGTCCACCAATATGTTTGAACTAGGTATGCCGGGGCTGCAACCTTTGAAATTGTATGCTCCACCAGCTGTCAAAAAGAATGCATATATCCAGATGATCATAACACTGAAAGGGACCTGCAATGACAAAAATAATTCAAGCAAGATGTTGCAACAAAATTAGCAGCATTCAACTTAGTAATTTTATGCAACTACTTATAGTAGCATCAGTTGAAGTTTAGAAAAGTATTAAAGAGAAATAAAAGGTGAACAAAAAGGAAAGACATAGCAAGCTAGAAAACATACTGCATAAATTCGGAAAATGCGATGGCCAAAGATAGATATTCCTCGAAGGTACTGAAAAAGGCAATATGAGTACACAAATAAGTTTTGTGAACAGTTTCTTTGCCATTAGTAATGACAATGACATACAAGAAAAGGAATAGCAGAAATTTACAGCGTCTGCAAAACTTTCCTTACACACTGGAAAAGATAGCATATATACTAAACACATAGACCAGTACAGTACTAAAGATATATTTGAATTGTTTTTCACCATAAAGAACATAACTTACTAGAGCGAAAATGAGAACCAACAGTATCAAAGGAATGCTAATTTCCACACAACTTCCAGCTTGGGGGAAACCGTAGCTTAGAAATGCTAAACCTACTGCTGTAACAGTTGGTGCAACCACCACAGGATTTATTAATCTGTAATGCAATGTTTTCCAACAAAGAAGTATCAGATGACTTTCTCAAATGTAAATAAAAATGTGCAATGGCTTGCGTATAAAATATTGTTGATTTTTAATGACTAGCCTTCAGCATAATGAAAATTGAAGACCTTATAAGTTAAAATACAGACTTTAAAGTGCAGAAGTAATTAATCATTCTCAGCTGTTTAATTTGAAAGTAAAGGAACATAGAAGGGATCATAACATTTTCTCATTTCAAACAATATCAGACATTGATATTCAGGTTGATAAAAAAAAATATGTACTTATTTGGGAAAAAGGAAAAACATAGATTCCATAGCAAGCATTGAACACTTCAAACAACTACTAAAATGAAGAAGCTACTTCTCCACTTACCTTAGTAACAAGGACATTAAACCACTAAATCCCAATAAGCTTTGAAATATCGAACCAACAATTATAGCCCCTTGAAGTTCCCGCATTATGTGCCTAAATTTCTACAAATAAAAGAAGTCTGCAATTAACACAAAGACTAAGCTTACTACCCAAAACAAAGAACAGCTAATCATATCCTGCAATTGTAGCCAATTAGTCTAAATTTCAATGGAACAAATACAGTCAAATGATTGTCACTACTCATTCTCAACTCTCGTTCAATCACAAGTTTACCCCATACTATTTTGAATTTTCTTTTATGATCTTTTATGTTCTGTTAATAAAAGGTTTGCAAGCTATTTGGACTTTTAAAATGACATTACTGGTAAAACTTAACGAAGTACAGATATATCACATGCAAAGTCCTCCTGCTAAAGACTTACGTGTTCTGTCAGATTCCGATATTCACGAGCATTAATAATGACCAATGCTGGTGCCAAAAACACAAACGAGCTCCCTTGAACTAAGGGCAGTCGACTACCGAAGTATGAATTCAGTATTGTTGTAATGCCAGACACCAGCAGCATTGTAGAAATAACTGTAGCCGTATCTTTCTGAAACATTCGTGTTCATAAAGGCTTAGTCAATAGACATTGGCAACAGATGGAGGAGTTACTAATGAGAGGCAGTACTTACATCAGTGCCACCCATAGCTGGTACGATGATTAGGGGAATGAAAACTAACGAACCAGCCAAAGATAAATAGTGCTGTAAGCCATAGAATATAAGTGGCACTGCAGTGAGAATACAAATTAGTGAGAATCACTTAGAAGAATAATCCCACCAATCAGGAATCAGTGAGTCCTGAGTTCATATGCAGATTTAAAAATCCAAGTTCTTGCTTTGTGCGAAAGTTATTTAAGCATTTTTGACTATCTACTGCTATGTATGGATGGTTAGAATTCTAATATGTGTGACACAACATTAAATTTGTGTCCAGAATAGGTAAGGGCGACAAAACTATCCAATAACTATTTCAAGTTCCAGTTGAGGACACACACTGGCTTTCAGAAAATGACATTTAAATCTCCACAGTTAATAATCCTTTACTAACATCAAATACTACACCATCCGCACGTTCTGCAAAATAGTCATTTTTACTAACTTCTGTTTTTGCCTGAGTTTGAACTTTAGAACATGGCATATAGAGCAACCTGATAGCTACAAAGGTGAAATAATAACTAAAGAGCGAAAGAAATTTGTAGAATGCACTAACCAAAACCAGGATTATCTCGCAATCCATATCTCATTCCACTTTGCCTGTGCCACCATCCATCAACAGGGTCCTCCCCACCTGGATAGAATTCAATCCCAACATCCCTCCCCTCGTTTCCTTCCTCCTTCTTCGGTTCCAAAGCCGGAGTTGTTGCTGGTATTTCATTTGCTCTTGCATTCGTATCAGCACTCCCATTTACGTGCTGTTGAGCTCTATTTCCATTTGCATTCAACTGTGTTCTCTTTTCCTCAACTTTAGATCCCGATACAGGCTCATCTCCAATTCTCCTTTTATTGCTCTCATCCCTCAACCCCAAACCCCTATCATCTCTCCCAGTTCTAAACCCATTTCTAAAGCCAGGAACACTCGAGTCCTGTTCAATCTCGGTGGCTCTGCTAGGCCTAGTCCGACCCAGAACCGGGTCAATCTCAATCTTTGGTGACGACCCGCCATTGTTCTGTTGATCAGTAACCTTCTCCAAGTCAAAACCAGCGCCGCTATCAAACTTCCCACTGGTGCTGGTGGCAGTTTCACTAGAGAAAGTGGACACAAAGCCAGTTCTTTTGGCCCAAGATCGCAGGTCTCTAGGATTGTGGTCAGATTTCGGCACAAAAGGCTCAATCTTCGGCAGCATAGAGCCAAGCTTTAGCTTACTTTTACCTCTTTCTCTTCTCTGCTCGGACTTCCCCAACAAATCTGAGCTCGACCCAGGTTCCATTGCAGCTTTTTCTTAAATGAATAATCACTCTTTAGCTAGATAACCACCAACAGAACAGAATCAATCATCCACACCATAAAAAGCCCAGAAAAAAAAAAAGAAGAGAACTTTATGAGTAGAAGCAAAGAAAAGATAGGAGTGGTAATGGTTATGGAGATGTGTCACTCACTAAGAAAGTGAAGGAATGATTCATACCTTTGCTTAGTGAATGATAGTGAACATAACATCAAATTATAATGGGAATTACTAAAGTGGGAGAGTGAAGCTACTGAAGTCATGTTCTCGCCTCTTCAACTGTCTCTGCTGCCGCTAGCTAGCTAGTTGCTGTCAACACTCGGCAATGATAATTATTAAAATGACTACAATGCCCTCGTTTTTGGCCGTTGCAATAGACAGAACAGAACCCAAGTGGGAAATTATTTCATCCATAGTTTAGTGATGACTAGGATTTCTTCGATTCCAAGTATGTCTATGCTGATTGAGGGGCTGTAATGACAAGCCCGCGTGGCTTGGACCAATAACTAAAGTTGGAAATTATTTATATGTCAATGTAATATATATAAAGTAAAATTTTTAATATATAAAATAATTATTAAATGATGGTTTAAATCAATTTATTCTTTTAGACTAATGTACAAAAGGAGATAAGAGAGAAGTGGAAAGATAGGTTTGGAGTGGACTTATGGTAGCTTCTACGTCACTTTCAAAAGATAAGACAGGTTTGGTAAGAAATGTGTACTTTTGAAGTATATCTAGCTAATATAAGAAAGTAATTGGATTACTATCTTTTAAACTTGATTCTATATATCATAAAAAGTTTAATCAAGATGTGACATAATTTAAAATTGATGAATCAAATTCAATTTGATCAATTTTTAATTTAAATTTTATTATTTTTATTTAATTAATTATGATAAAGTAATTAAATTTGTAAAAATTATTGGACTAAATGAGATTTTAAAATCGAGATAGAGTATGCAATCTTCAAGTAAAATGAATCCTGGAAAAAGATAGAAATGTACAGCTGGGATGCTGGAAATCCAAGTAACCTTTGCTTTCTCCACCAAAGGTGAAAAGCTCAATAATGACTCCAGCACTACCAGCAACCTATCTGTTCAATACCATTAGTTGGTAATTGATTTCCAAGAAGATTGCTTGAAAAGTTCAGTTCTTTAGCCTAATTATTTCAACCCCACTACTAATCAAATTATTATCCTTCAAGTTGAAGATTAGGAAATCATTATATACATGAAATGACGCTTACAACCAGGAACATTGGATCCTTGGGACTCTGATCTTTATTTCCTTTGGAACTAGGACTAACGTCAAGTCTTCAAACCAGAAGTTTCACCGGGAAAAGAAGATAAAGTACAGGCAATTTGAGTGAAGATCATACTACATTCATGACTTGTCAAGTAATCTATGTTTTAAAGAATCTTGAAGCCACTTACTGACCAGGAAAACACAGAATACATAAAACATGAAAAGGGATGCGAGAAAAGAAGCTGTAGTTTTCTTAATACCACAAAAAGGGAAACTTGCTGCAGAACATGTACATAGACAAATGAAAAGAAACAACAGTTCGCAAATGGCTGAAATACTCTCTGCTGTTTTATAATTGGCTGTAGGCATCTACATTGATCCAGAAAAGAAAAGAACTATCTGTTCCATATTAAACGAGAAACAAGAAGCTGTGGCTTCTACAAATAAAACAATTACAAACAAAAAATGAACATGAACTTGCTCACAGATGTAGAGACAACGAAGGAACAATGGTTTACTTACATAGGTCCTGATTTGAAGTCATTGTACCTTTTATGCAGCGCTGGCTGCACACGGGAGAAGAATGAATGTCTCTGCTTCTTTGGCTTTACACCAAAAATAAATGAGTGCAAAGGAACATGAGACCTGCTCTCCGAGTGCTGTAACTGGACAGGTTGATTGCTCCTTTGTCCAGAAAGCTTGTATTCTTCGTTCACCTTTGCCAGAGTTCTATCAAGTTCAAGCTTGAGAGCTGTTACATGATCCAACCCTGCTTGCAATTCATCTGCTACCTTGTTATTCTCTTGTTTCATGTTTAAAACCTCACCTTGAAACTTTGCAGCTTGATGGGTTGTAAACTTAAAATCGTCATATTCAGCACTTTCCTTTAGAGCAGCTTTTATCTCCTCTTGAATGTCACAAAGGGATGAGAATCTACTATGCAATTCATCTTTCAGCAATGCACTTTTCTCTAACCAGACTGTTAGTTCAGCTTGTATTTCTCTGAGGTGTTTGTATATTGGCTTTGCATCTGATTTGGTAAAATATCTTCCAGCACTACTCCCATCAAGCTTCTTTCGCTTATCATCAAGCTTTGATAGCTCAGACTGTAAATCTTTGATTTCAGTTCCAAATTTCTGTATCTCGTGATATGTAGTACTGAACCTTAACCAGAAATCCAAGTTCTCCTCTAAAACTTCGTCAATGTGTGACCTAAATCTTTGTTCAATCTCAGATGGACATTCTGGCAGGTTCATTAGAATTGCCTCAATATCGTCTTCCTCTTCTATTGTTGGTTCCTCAGATTCACAAGGCTCTCCAATGCCTGCTTGGAGAAGGCTGAGCTTCTGACGTAAGAACTGAATCTGCTCATCCTTCTTTGCATTAGCAGTCTTCAGTTCTCTTAACTGTAACGTGGTATTGAAGAGGCTATCTCCACTTCTCTGCTCTGCTTCGGCAAGCTTCTTCTTGGCTTCCTTGTAATTCCGAAGTACAGTTGTATACTCAGTCAGCAGAACTCTCTCTCTATTTTCCATACCATTCGTGAACAAATCCTTCCAGTCTGGTTCATCATCCTTCCTTTTTCTCTGAGCTTGAGTATCATCAACCTTTTCCTCTATTATGAGGTTGCCAGTGCTGGATTGGAATGGGCCAACACTTTCTCCATCACTTTTGCTGGTTCTTGGGTCCTCCATTTCTACCTCTTCATCTTTTGTTCTGCTATCTGTAGTCTCTCTGAAATCAAGATCTTTTTGTTTTTCTTGCTCTCCAGGCAAACCAACTTCAACGGCATAGTTCTCTTCTTTCCGTTGAGAATCTGAAATCCTGACCTCGTGTGGTTCCTTAAAACTTTCTCCAGGAATTGCATCTTCCTGTTCTTGACATTTGTTTTCTGAAAATGAAAGGCACAATCAAATCACTAACGCAGTTACACACAAAAGATGAAAAGAAAAGAAGGTTAAAACTTTATCCACGATTTGTTTCGGTCCAACTAAATTTACCTAAAATATTGAGCTCTGCTTCTGGTGTCACATCCGCTAGTTCCTTTACGTCATTAGGAGCAGCTTCAGACTGTTGACATTCAAAATTAACTAAAGAATCTCCATATGTATTGGACAATTCCTGGGATTCAAGCTCAATTGTAGGACCTCCTCGTCCTTTGGCATCTTGTTGGGATTCAAGTTGAGTTAAAGAGCCTGGAATCTTGGACTCTGCTTCTGAATTCACTCTCTCTGACTGATCCGAGTTGGCATTAGGAGCAACTACTTCTTCATGATTTCTGTTATCTTCTTGTGATTCAAACGCAGCTGGAGAACCTTCTTCTCTTTTAGAAGCTTCTTGTGATTCATAATTAATTGAAGAACCTTCTTGTCCTTTAGAATCTTCTTGGCATTGAAGTTGAACTACAGAACCTTCTAGTTGTTTGGACCCTTCTTGAGATTCAAATTCAACTAGAAATTCCTTTTCCATTTGCCTTGTTATGTCAAGCTCCTCATCCGGCTTCAAGTTATACATCTTACCAGAGAGATGATCAAGATTACAGTGAGCCTCGGTAAAATGTGTTTGAAGATTGTTATTCTGCTCTTCAACACTCTTGTTTAGGTCCTGAAGTCCAAGCAACTTTTGCTCCATTTCTCTCAACTTGATGCTCATCTCATTTTTGTCATTCATTAATGTTGTCTTGTCATCTTCCAAGGTTTGAATCTGAGATTGAAGCTCGTCTGTTTCCGATCTTAATCTCTTTGTAAGAGCTGTCTGTGATGAAATTGCAGATTCCAAACTAAGAACCTTGTTAACAAGCTCATCAATCTTCTCTGCAAGTTCTGTCACCGTAAGAGGAGAATTAAATCCAACATCAAAGTGCTCCTTAATCTTCACCTGTAACATCTCCAAATCCTTTCTAGCTCGTGTACTAACATTTGCTTCTTGATCTAAGCTTTTTAACTCTTCTACTACTTTTTCAGGTTCATCTTTGGCTTGTGGCTTCTCAGGGTCAATGACCTGACCATTTAAGAAGACATCCTTGAGAGAATTCAACTTCTCTCGTGCATGGCTAATTCTTTCCCGTTCTACTACTGCTTCTTTTGCAGATGTTGCTTGTTTCTCTTGCAATTGAGCCAGTGTCTCCTGGCAGGATTTCAAGGCTGCTGATGCCATCAACGTTCGAGCTTCATCATCTTCAATGATAATGCCAGCACCAAATTCATCTTGCAAGGCACTCACCTTCTCTTGCAATTCTCTTATTTCCTGTTCGATTTCCCAGTACTTAGCTACCCCACTCTCATAAGAACTCTTTACAAATTCTTTTTCCGTTTGCAGAGATAGAATTTCCTTCTGAAGCTTGTCAATCCGCTGAAGTCCCTCGGCTTTACTTAAACCAGACTTAAACACCTGAACTGATGGAGTTATTCCTTTCATTGACTTTCTAGGTTGCAGTTTCTTTGCAGCTGATGTGATGGCGCCTCTGAAATCTCTAGGAATCTTTGGGACCTTAGGTATGTTTCCTTTAGACATTTCTTGGGGTTTCTTTGATACTTTGGGTGAAGGTTCATCTTCATCTTCTTCCATTGCAAACTGAACTTGCTCTGGAAAAACGTAAGCAATGGTGTTGTTGGCATTTTGTAGCTCCGTTGAGATATGGTCATATCGTTCAGCTAAGGCTCTATAAGCACGATAAGATTCTTCCACAAAGCTTATCAACTCTGGCCTTTTTTTATAGTACATCTCTGCCCTTTTGGCAAAGGAGTCTCCATCCTCTTCTATGAGTTTGAGCATGTAGTGAACCTTTTCTTCCACATCTGCAATCGCCATGCATATTAGTTATATTCCAAAAGCAGTGAAACAAATAGAGCTTTTCTGGTACCAAAAACTCCCTACTTTATCCATTCTCACACATTCTTCAGTGATCCATAGATTATCTCCTTCTATTAAATCAATATCAATACATCATTAACACCTCAACAACACCAGAATAGGAAGGTTGAAATGATTGGATGGCAATAGAGAGATCCAAGAAGTTTGGATTACATTGGGCGGAGAAAAAACAGGTCTTTTGACTTCTGGGATAGACTTATCTTGGAGCCGATGATTACACATGCTCATAGCTTAAAACTATAGGAAATTTTGGTTTACATTGGGCAAATGGTAATGAGTTACCAAGCTATAGGAAATTTTGGTTTACATTGGGCAAATATGGTAATGAGTTACCAAGCTCAGTTATTCTGATCAAGATCTTCTCATATATGTCTTTACCAAAAACCAGAAAAGGGAAAACACCAAAAACAAAAAACAAACGAAAGAGGTGAATCTTACCTTGAAGGTTTTGCTCCAGCCATTTGGATTGCTTTGTTCTGATGTGGCTTGCCCACCACCATGAATAGGCATTGCTTGCAGCTCTCTGCAACATAACTTCTTTTTGCTGCTTAAACTTTCCTCCTCAAGTGTTCTTCACCCTTAGCTTCTACGTTAGGAACAAGAACGTCCGACTCCTTTTTGTGTTGACCAGGAGGAAACATGCAACCCCCTCTGTTTCTTCAACATGGGAATACAAGACATGGAACCCAACACCCTTTGTTGGGATTAAGAAACAGAGAGAGAGATTAACAGAATATCAGGAATCCAAGTTGAAGAAAAAGAATAGAAAACTCTGACAAGAAACGTGCACAAAGAAAGGAATGTGTGCATGTGTCGTGATGTTACTTTTTTAAAAAAACACTAATTATAGGATCATGGATGAGAGCAATTGTCGCCTGGATCCACTATTGGAAACTAATTTCTTTCTCTCTGAACTTCTGTATAAAAATGAGCACTACCCGAAGAAATCATCGCCAAAAAAGAATGGAACTTGCAATAGGTTCTTGTTCATGCCACGAGCAATAAGAACATCTCCCGATTCAATAAAAAGACCTTGACAGCTTTTAGTGTTGCTTTTTTTTTTCGTAGAGTGTGTAGGGAATAGGGAACCTTCTTCTTTAGCTTTCTTTTTGTAAAAATCAAGACTTTATTGTTAAAAAGTAATTGTTCATGTTCAAGCAGTCAGGCAGCCCGTCCCGGCGTTACCGCCCAAAAAGTTCATAAAGAGGCTTTTAAGGGACCGATCCTCCATCCAATTTGGTCGCATATTGGATGGATTCCTATCCTCTGTTTAATATTATGATATCTTATTTTGTATCTTATTTTTCTCATAAATCTCAATCACTTATTTACATAAGTTTCGCGTAAATCTCGCATAATGAACACGAAACTCACATAAATAAATGACTAAAATTTATAAAACAGAATAAGATGCCGTTATAT
>JANKOE010000206.1:5222117-5233291 GCA_026284465.1 Erythroxylum citrifolium | reverse complement strand
ATATATATATATATAATATATATAATATATATATATATATACACACATATAAAGACGGAGTTATTTGGGACTCAGTGATACATTGGGCCCTCCAAGATTTAAGAAAATTAAATATTTAGGCCCTTTTATTTTAAATTCTTGGCTCCGTCACTGTATGCGGGTCTAAAGAAGTTCAGTATTATGCATGTTTATCCCTAATCGATAGAAATACTGTTTTTGATAGACCCATGTGAAAAAAATATGTGTGCATATACATATTAAAATAATAATTATTAAAAAATAAAAATAGAAATAGAAATAGACAAAAAAAAGTAATGCTTTGTTAATTTGTAATTAAATTGAAGTTTGATATTAAAATTTACCAATGGGAACAACTTTGGGCCCAGATGAGCCTGTACTGCCCTGCATACCGTAACCCAACTACCATGCCAACGGCTAATTGGATTTCTAAAGCAATCCCTTTTGTACAGTTAACGCAGCTTAGGTTGCCGTCCAACAATTTCAAATCCAAATAATCCCTCGTCCCCAACGGCTATCTTTCATAAGCCACTTTCTCAATTCAATTTTCCCTTATTCTCTCTGTTCTTTTCTTGTTGAATCTGAAGGGATTTGTTCGAAAACCCTTGCAGATGGCAAAGACTTGATCTTTTTAACAGGTATGTTTCCGCGTCGCTCTTCTTTCGTCATGCTGTTGTTTGGTTACCGAGAAAATGCGTGCAAAGAAACCAAGAGAAAAGGGAAGAAAATTTTGAAAATCTTCTCAGACACTCAGTTGGAGAACTCTTCTTTTGTTTAGTAATGCTTTCATGTTAATTAAACTCTAAGGAAGTTATTAGTTACTGTAATGACAAACGTCGTGGCCGCTGTAAAATTTAGGAAAAGTTTCTTCATACTATGAAGTTCTTTTTCTTTTGCTTTCAACTACTTTCATGGATTTTGTTGTTTCGTTAATTACTTTGAATATCTTTGTTTTCTAGGGCTTTACTTACTTTTTTTTTTTTTACTTCTGATTTTACTTGTCTGTTTAGTCTAAGGTTTCATTGGTTAATAAAAATTAGGATTAGGAACCATTGTTTGACGCGAGATTCTCAAGATAAGAATGCAGTTGCCACTACTTTGTTTACAAGATTGTAATGGTCATCCTGAAATTTGCCCCAGTTGCTTTAGGTGGTTTTGTTCAAGTTCCATTCTTGGATGAATTTTTTCACAAGGCTCTTCTTCATCACAAAGATGAAATTCTCAATCAGTTATATACATCAGAAACAAAGGCCGCATTTTCCATGGAGCATAAGAACATTTTCAATTTTGTATTATCTTAGAAAATTCTTTGTTTTAAAGTTGATGCTGCATTTTAAGTTTGAGTTACCATAATATGCCACAATGTTTGTTTGGATGATCATTTTACATTGCAAACAGGTGTTCTTTCGTCAGTTTACACTCAGAAGGAAGGAAATGGAGAGGATCTGTGAAGAGTTAGACGAGGCTAAACTCGAGATAGAGAGGCTCAAGGCACACCTGAAAGGCAAAGCAGATTTATCTGAAAACTTAAGGAAAGCCTGCAATGAACAACTCATCAAGTTAGAAGAAGCGAATTCAAAAATTGACAAGCAGTCCCAAGAACTTAATGAAAAGGCGGAGGAAATCTTTGTGTTGAAGCAAAAGTGTGAGGATGCCCAGTTCAGATTGAATGAAAAAGAGTCCACAATTAGGCGTCTAAGCACTGCAACTGATAAGCTTAGGGTTGATTGTGAGGAGAACTGCAGAAAATGGGAGGAGGAAAAAAAAAGATTGGTGCTGGCTTTGGATGATGCGAATGAGAAAAGCATTGATCAAGAGCAAAAGATCAATGTGCTTACGGCAGAGAATGAAGGTCTAAAAGGACTTTTGTCGGCTTCTCAAAAGAAGTGTTCAGAAGCAGAAAAGAAAGCAAGAGCACCCAAAGAACTGAGAGAAAGAGATGACATGCTTCTCAAGTTAGAGGAAGAGAGCAGGAAGGTTGAGGATAAGCTAAAATGGAAGAAAGAGCAATTTAAGCATCTAGAAGAAGCACATGAAAAGCTACGTGAACAGTTCAGACAAAGCAAGAAAGAATGGGAGCGTGAAAAGTCTACATTGATTGATGAGGTTTGTTCACTGCAGACAAGCTTGGATTCTCAGACCAGAATTTCAGAAGACCTTGGTAACCGGTTGAAAATGTGCAACCAAGCCCTAGCTCATGAAGAAACTCGAAGGAAATATCTGGAAGTGGAATTTTCTGAATTTAAAGCACGTTTTGAGAATGTTTTAACCGAGTGTGAGCAAGCCAAGTCACAAATTGAATGCTTGACCGCTCAGAGAGACAAAGAAATTGCAGCTCTGAGGCATGCATTAGCCACAAAGGAGACGTTTTGCAGAGAAAATGAATACCGAGTTGGAAAGCTAGAGCAGGAGAATCAAGAACTACTTGCAAGCATTAGAGAATTCCAGGAAACTGGGATTCAGGAAGTGGGGAACTCTTCTTCTATTGCAAAACTTCGAAACAAGCTTAAACGTGTGGAGCAGATGCACAGAGATTGTTCTGCAAATCTTAAAGCTAAAGACGCTGAGTGGAGCTCACAACTGGAAAAGTTAACCGTAGAACTAAATCAATACAGATCTAAACTAGGGCTTAAAGAAGAAGAAGTGGAAGGGCTCAAAATGGAAGTGGAGAACTGTCGTTCTGAGATAGTGCAGTTGAAGCTGCAGAATGAGGAGGCTTCTGTAATGTCATTGGTGTTGAAATCTGGAATCGCCGAGTCCAATTTAAATCTTAGAGAAGTCGAGACTAAGAAAAGTCTCTCCGACAAGGAAAAAGATGAAAGTATTTCTCTCTTGATGAAGCAGCTGGAAATGAAGAATATTGCTCTGGCTAAAGCGCAGACATGTGCCGATGATGAACGTCACAAAGCTGCATCTTTATTAAAGAGAATTGAGTCCTTGATTCTCATAGAAGAGCAGCAAATCCTACTTCAGAAGGAGCTTGAAAGGTACAAGGACATGGTTAAGGAATCATCCAGCTATCAAGCTCGGTTCAAGGAACAGTCTTTGCAAACGGAAACTGACTTGAAAAAAAAACTTCAAGCTGCTTGCGATGCCTTAGACATGGCTAATTCAGAGTTGGCTAAAGAACAAGAGAAGGTTATATCTTTGTCAAGGAGGATCGAGTCCTTGAGTTCCATTGAAGAGAAGCAGCTCATGATGCAAGGAGAGCTTGAGAGCTGTAGAAAAATGATCGAGGAATCATCCAAGCATCAACTTTATTTGGAAGAGCGAGCTTTGCAAATTGAGAATGAGTCAAAGGAGAAACTTAGAGAAGTATGTGATGCGTTAACCTTGGCTAATTCCGAGTTGTCTCAACAACATGAGAAATCATCCGCTTTATCTAAGAGGGTTGAGTCCCTAGATATGATTGAAGAACAAAGACTATTGCTGCAGAAAGAGCTACACAACTACAAGAAAATGCTTGAAGAATCATCTAAAAACCAACTTCTCTTACAGAAGAAGGCCCTGCAAACAGAAACAGAATTGAAGGAGAAGCTTAAAAAAGATTGTGATGCATTGGAAACAGCAAAATCTGAACTGGCTAAAGAACGGGAAACGGCAGCATCTTATTTGAGCAGGGTTGAGAATTCTAGTATCATCGAACAGGAGCAGCTCGAGATGCAGAAAGAACTCGACATGTGTAGGGAAATGCTTGAGGAATCATACAAGTGCCAAGTTCGCTTGGAAGAGGAAGCATTGCTCAGAGAAAATAACTCTAAACGGGAAATTCAGGAATTGCACAAGGCTTTAGACAATCTCAACTCCGATTTGGCAGCCAAAGTTTGTGAAGAGCATGCATTTGAATTTGAATTGTGGATATGGAAATCTATAGCTGAACGCTTTAAAGATGACCTTGAAGAAAGTCAGTCACTTCGTAAAGAATTAGAAGCTTCTCTTATTGCACAAGTAGAAGTTGGAGAAACATTCAAGCTGGAGAGGGATAATCTTTGCCGTATGTTAGCAACACAGGACATCGGAATAGATAATCTGCAGCGACAGGTCTTATTATATGAGGAAGAACTTAAAACAAGAGAGTCAGAGAAGGAGAGTTTTCTGCAAATGATGATAGAGAAGGACAAATCGTTAGAGGATCTTCAGAAGGAGATTGAGTGGCTAGAACAAGAGTCATTGAGTAGAGAAATTGAAGGTTTAATTTCCTTTCAAACAGGAGCAGAAAGAACATTTGAGCTCGAAAAGGAGAAACTAATCCAGCTTATTGAAAAGAGAGACCAAAGAATAGACGAACTCTTGCAGCTTGAGGTCACCGGGGAGCAGGCGCAGATCAGTTTTCTCCAGGAGAACTTGGAGAAGATTGTGGCTGCTGAGATTCTGACACAACTAGAAATTGAGGAGAAGAAGTTGATGATTAAGGAGCTGGAGGGTGATGTCCACTCTCTACAGCAGAAACTCGAACTTCAAGGAAGATCCCTGTCTCAATCAGAACAACAAGCATTACAGATTGAAACTGAACTAGTTGCAAAACAGATAGAAATGAAGAACTTGATCAATGTAATGGAGGCAAAGCTGAGATCTTCAGAGGCTTCAGTTGATGAGCTTGAGGCCGAGAAAGCATCTTTAGTTGGAGATGTGAGGAAACTGTCATCAGAGAATGAGAACTTGTTGGGTTTTGTTGCTGGAATAGGTGACAGGATCGGTCAGATCTCTGAAGAAGACACGCAACTGATGGGAATCCTGGAAAAGATTGTGCATTCTCCTGGAAACATGAATCCTTACAACATGTCATCTTCTACAAAGAGTGTTCAGGCGATTTCCAAAGAGAGATCACCATTCAGAGAACTCAACTAGTTGCCACAAAGTAAAAGGGGTCTAGTTGCTAGTTAGACTAACTTAACACAGGTTCTTCCTGATTTCATCGATTCCACACCATTTTTTAAGCATGGTTTTGCAGCTTCTTTGTATATTATGCGTGTACAAGCATTGTACTGATTGGATTGTTACGCATTGTACTGATTGGATTGTTACAATTTGCCATTAGTACATATCTCCTTTTTTTTATTCTTTTGCTCACCCATTATATTTGTACTTCTAAATTTTGCATCTTATCCGTTTAAATCGAAATAATCTTTTAATTTCGAGTCATCTTTTAATCTCGAGCTTGATTTAAAATTTAATTTATTAACTATTGAACTAATTTTAATCTTAATTACTAACAGAAATTTATAATAATCATTATATATTTTCTTTAATCAGACATTTTAATTAAGATTAGAGATAACAATAAGTCTTAATTCAAATAGACTTTAAATTTAAATTCATTTATCAAATAAGACATTTTAATTAAATTTTGGGTTAAGATGTTGATTAGCAGGTCTGATCCAGTCTGGAGACTCAAGCTTTTTTCATTTAGACCCGAGTTCGGCCCGACAGGACTTGGCCTATTCTGGATGTTAAATGTCCAATAGCAAAACGACATTGGAGATTTGTCGTTGGGAGCAAGGGGAGATCCGTCGGACTGTTCTCGCCTGTGCAGTGGCAATCCTACGTGGCAAAATCAGGACCGATAGCATTCAAAACGCACCGTACGAGGCCCCAAAGTGTAGAAATCAACGCAGCCACCAGGAAACGTTCGAAGCCTAAAATTCTGCGTTTATACTTTTCCAAGTCCTCCCTGTAACTTTGTGCGCTTTTCTGTTTACTATTCAGTTCGATTTTGAATATAAGTATGAAGTACAGATTTTTCTTTTTAATTTAAAATTTTCCGATACTATTCGCACCCCTACATGTTAATTTATGGTAGTTCTTTGATTTTCCCTAGGCTATTTTTGTTTGATTCCATTTGATTTCACTGGAAACTTTTGTTTCTTTGCATGCTCAGGGTTTCGGTTCTGGGTGGGGAAAGTTTCTTTCTTTTCGATTTGTGAACTTGATTGATTGAGGATGTTTCTGGGCTTTGAGCTTACAAGAGAAAGTTGTTTCCTTTCTGAGCTTGTCAATTAGAATGTTGAAGAAAATTAGATGTGATTAGATAGTGTTGTGGAGATTTGATTCTGATAATATGATTCTTAATCATTAGATAATCGCAGTTTTCTTTCTGTAAAGGTTTGGGGTCTTAATGAGTATGAGAAGTCTTTGGATAATCAGGGGTGAATTTTCCTTCATTAATTTGAAGTGCTGATGATGCTTTTCTGTTCTTGTGTTTTTCTTTTTCTCCAAGGCCTTGTTTTCTTATGCATTGCTTTCCTTTAATGTTGTTTAATTGATAGATGAATTAATGTGCTTTTTGATATTAAGGTTTTAATTATTTTGATTAGCTTTATTATACTGTTGGCTGGATGTCATGCTTTTCTATTTTAGTTCTGATTCAATTACCTAAATCTTGTTTCCAGGATTCAGGAATCCGAATTGTCTAACTGCAATTTGGTCTTTTTGTCAACATCTGCTTCTCAACCTTATCAATTGCGGCTTAAATTATGTTTTGATCTGACTCCACTGGTGGGCATCAATCTGGAAATGGCTCTTAGTGGTTCCTTGCAACTGTCCCATGATTTGGGACTTTGCGAGAACCATGACGTGAAACTTTGTGGCAGCCACAGATGCAACAGAAATTTTCTGGTACTACTTTTTTTTTTCGTTTCACTTCCTTTTATGAGACCTTTCACTTTTCAGTGTCTTTAGCTTTTCCTTTTTGGTTGAATGCTGAAGTGCTATGTTTGTCTTCAGAGTGTAATGAGAATGGGCAAGTTGCCTTTACTGAGTACCAGACTCTCGTCACACTGTGCGGTAATTATTTTAGTTTGCGTTTGGATTTAACTCTTCTTTCGGTGGAAATGTGTTTATATCATGAATTCATTGTATGTTACATTAACCTAAATGTTCATGTAAACATGTGTTTTGTCCACAGATTACATTTTCATTTTGTACTGTTTATTCTCTTGCTTTCCTCCAGAATCTTTTGACTTATGTATAATATTCCCAGAAAACATCTTTTCTTTAATTTTTATTCACCATAGCTTTTTTCAGAATTTCTTTAAGTATGTTGCTTTCCGTGTTTTTATTTTGTCGCTAGCTTTAGAAGGGGTCTATAATGTAACTGAGTTTTAGTTAAATATGTGTTGACCAACCATTATGAATTCTTAGTAAGTGCTGTGGTTGTTCGGTCAACAAGATGCTACAATTTAAACTAAAGCTTCTTGTCACTAGTTTTTTAGCACTAGCCAAACTTGTTTTTTCAATTCAACCTTTTATGTTGTTACTGCTATTTTGCTGGTCTTTTAAGTTGCAGGCTCTGTTGTTGCTGCTATTTTCACCTCAATCTTAACTTGTTTATTTAATTCAACCTTTAACATCTATGCACATAAGAAGTTTGAAATTGCCTTTACTGGACTTTAAGAAGTTTACTTCTACTATTTAACCAATCACGTGCCCTTTGACAATATGCCTTTGCTTTCAGTTTCGCCAACAGGGCTCTTGGCATGTTCGTCCATCCAGAAATTCATACGAACCAATACATTTTTTACGAACTAGAAGCGACAATTTTAGATGTCATTCTTTACTAGTACCAGGCGGAGCACCTGATCTTCCGAGCGTGAAGGCTGCTTCAGGGACATTGACTAGGTATTTTCATGTGATACCACTGACAGATATATGTCTTGCACATTGATATTTGCAGTTTGAATTTGTATTTGATTATGTGACATTCTATTTTATTAGATGCTTGCATCCTTTATTTGTTTCAAGGTTTAGGTGAATTCTTTTCAATTATATTATTTTTGTCTTGTTGACAACAACATCATTAGTGGCAGACTGCAATTATGGCGATTTTATGTTGTTGTTCTTCAGGTGGCTAACATTCTCTATGAAGCTGTGGTGTATGATATACTGACGTGCCTTTCAATTCATTATTTCGAACTCATGCACTGTGCTCTTTATATTTGGATGGACAATAACAGTAATAGTTGCAGGTCATATAATGTTCTACATGGCAGCCCTCTGATATTGAAAGTAGCTCCGGCAGTTGTTGTTATTATCTTTGCAATATGGGGTCTTGGGCCACTAATGCGTCACTGTAGAAACCTGCTATTTCATGTATGTTTGTGGGTTCTGATCATTATTTGAGCATTGTGTTGGCTTGCCACAGTTGTGTAATTCTGTAATGTTTACTTTATTCGGCAGAAAAATGATAATAGCTGGAAAAAGAGTGACACACACTATGTTATGAGCTCTTATTTGCAACCTTTGCTGCTGTGGGTTGGCACAACACTCATCTGCAGGTATAAGCATTGAGATTTTATTAAGTTGCAGAAGGAATACTAGACATCAACAACCATAAATTCATAAATTGTATCCACTCGCAGAGCACTGAATCCTGTAGTTATGCCGACAGAAGCTAGCCAGCTTGTTAAGCAGAGACTTCTGAATTTTGTGAGATCGTTGTCGACTGTGCTGACTTTTGCCTATTGTTTATCAAGGTGACTGCTTTTCCTGCTTTTCTCCCTTAATTTGTATGATGCAATCCTCCAAGTTAGAGTTATCAGGGTTAATTGTTTAACAGCCACTGAACATGGAGAATGTTATGATGCAGTGTGATTCAAAAAGGTCAAAAGTTCTTCCTGGATTCTAAGGAGCCCAACAATGATACAAGAAATGTACGTGTTGTGTTGTTGCATGTATAACTTAAATATTGTAGCAAGTCATGTATTGCTATCCAGGAGTCTTGGTTTCCCATGTGCTCATATTAACTTTGCTCAAAGTTAAGTTTTAACTCATTGTTCTTTAATTTCCACAAAAAAAAAAGTTTTAACTCATTTGTTTGCCATTAGATGCCCAAACTAAAATTTGAAGTCCACTGTCACTTCTTTCAGTCTGCTGCTGATGGTGTCCAATGAACAGTCAATGGAATGCAAACAGTCTGAACTGCTTTGCTCAATTTAGAAGATATTGAAAAATTGATCAGATTATCATCAGTACTCATGGCTTGCATGAGCCTTGTTTACAGGCAGACTGGTGTTCTTAACTGTGCGTCAGGAGTTTGAACATTTTCTTCTTATTACCATCTTAGGAGATAATATTAACATCTGAATATCAATTTGACTAAGCATCCACCGCACCAACTTAGAATGTGAAATAAAAAGATGTTCACTCTGGCATGTTACTTCTATTTTTCTATTTGTCTTGGTTAAAAGCCTATTGTGCAAAATCAAATCTTTGATGGGTTTTTATGAGTTTCTTTTTGGGCAGATGGGTTTACAATTTGCCGGGAAAGCTGTATACTCTGCGGTATGGGTTGCAGCTTTTGCACTGTTTATGGAGCTACTGGGTTTCTCTACACAGAAATGGCTAACAGCTGGAGGTCTTGGGACAGTATTGCTTACTCTTGCTGGCCGTGAGGTGAATTCCAGGACCATGTCATATTGAGTCATCCACACTTGTAACTTATGTGGACCGGATTGTAATATTTTTTTCAGCCTCTAGGGCAATCTTTTCATTCCATTTTAATTAATTGTAGTTTACTCATTTCTTCTAACATCTACGATGTAGTTCTCATTTTTAAACAGCTTGACATAAGTTTTGTTCACTTTTTCAGATATTCACGAATTTCCTCTCAAGTGCGATGATTCATGCAACTCGCCCTTTTGTTGTCAATGAGTGGATTCAAACCAAAATTGAAGGCTATGAAGTCTCTGGTACTGTTGAGGTTTGTATTTGAAAACGCATCTGATGTTTGAAGAAACTGGGAGGATAGAGCTCTGTAAAGATGATACCTGTACAGTTGAAACATGATGTTTTTTTAATTGTAATATGTGTCTGGCTGAGCAAGGACCTTATGAAGTGCTAGGGGATGAATGAATAAGATAAATGCATTTTTATCACTAAGATGCATATTTCTTTTTATTGGTGGCATGGTTGAAACGACCTTCTTATTCAAATTGTTCCAATCCTCTGCAGCGTGTAGGTTGGTGGTCACCAACAATTATAAGAGGTGAAGATCGTGAGGCAGTCCATATTCCAAACCACAAGTTCACAGTGAATGTAGTAAGAAATCTCAGTCAAAAAACTCATTGGCGTATTAAGACTCATCTAGCCATTAGTCACTTGGATGTGAATAAGATCAATGTGAGTTGTTTATTTTGTCATCCATTCAACCACTACGATATGTTTCTCAAGTTGTTGAGGTGTGCTTCATGATGTAATATGAGCGCTACTCTGTGCACAGAATATTGTGGCTGATATGCGCAAGGTCCTTGCTAAGAATCCACAAGTTGAGCAGCAGAGATTGCATAGAAGAGTATTTTTGGAGAATGTCAATCAAGAAAATCAGGCCCTTTTGGTTTGTGCATCTTCTATCATATCAATTCTACATTCTTTTTTTCTAACCTCAACTGAATTCTCTTTCATTGCATTTTCCATATTTGTTTCCCACCCTGGAAAATGAAAAGAGTAAGTGGTGTTTTTCATACCCTTACATTATTAAAAAAAAGACTATTGATGCTAAACTGGTAGTTGTATTGATAACTAGGGAGTTGTTTGGTTCTACTTCTATTTTTTAATTGTAGTTTTTAGTTTTAGTTTTCGTTTTTCGTTTTTTGTTTTTAGTTTTTATTTATTTATAAATAAAAACAAAAGCCTGTTTAGTTGTTAATGTCAATGCAATTATATTTTTATTACTGATAATAATTACATATTAGATAAAACTTAAAAAATGAATTATTTTTAATGAATTAAATTTATTTTAATCTCTTATATAATATTTATTAATAAATTATTAGTAAAAGTTATTTTATTTTATTAAAATAAATAATTTAATAATTAAAATTTATTTATAAAATTTATTTTATTTTAAATATATTTGAGTTATTAAATCAAAGTTTTATTTGAAATATTTTGAAGATATTTTTAATGTGATTATATTTATTAATAATTATTAATTTAATTTTATGTAATTTAGTCACCAAATTTAAATAAATTATTAAACTAAATTATTTATTATTCATTATTTTTATTAATAATTAATATATTAAATAATTTAGTAATATATATTTAGTTGATTCTAAATCATATTATGAAAAAAAACAAAATTCACCTTTTATGGTTTTCATAAATTTTGAAAACAGGAAGAAATCAAAACAAAAAAAAAATAAAAATAACAGTTTTTT
>JANKOE010000206.1:5172261-5213173 GCA_026284465.1 Erythroxylum citrifolium | reverse complement strand
GGAGATTTTAAAGTTGTTTCTTCGTATAAAATTTTAATATTTTATTATATTTAACCATAAATATTCAAGAAAAAATATAAAAAATAGAGTTAATAAAAAACAGGTAGGATATAAGTATCCATGGTTCGGGTTTTACTCTACTCATTTCTATATCCATTTTTATGACTCAACCCATATACATATTCATATCCATCAGTTTTTACGATTTACTACCCATATTCAAATCTATTGGGTCGGGTAGTGCGGATATTAATCGGGCTGAAAACTCACTGCCATCCCTAGTCGGGTTTAAAAAGATTTGTGAGGTCCTAGTACCAAACCTCAACTTTGGTTAAGTAGATCAATTATACTTAAAAACACATTGACCATACCTCCTTCACATCAAACAAGGAAAGGTGAAACCAAGAGGTAAGAGTACTTAATTATGTAATAGTTTGATGATTATAATTAAAGGAACAATTAACAATTTATTACCATTTCTAATGTTTTTAGATGTTAACAGGAGATGATCTTCTTCCTTATTAGCATCTTTGTACGTTCTAAACAATCAGCTTCCTCTGGCTTCGTGTAAAGGAACACTGCATGAGAATTTAAAAGGCAATTAAAAAATCCTTTTTAGAATATATTCTTTCAATTAAAATATTAAAGGCATTAAAAATGAATAAAACTGAAAAAGTTATTAATTAAAACTTAATCTTATATAACTAAATTCTTGATTTATAATATTTACACTTTCAATTCAAGACTACACTTACTAAGAACAGTCTGCATTAGGGTCGATGACAAAGCCTAGACTAACACCACAGAAGCCAGGCAAAGTAGCAATGGCGGTGGCATTAGGATTATATGTAAATATGAGGCCCATGAAGCACCTACAAACCGAGACTTTCTCAGTTTCACCACCTGCGCTGCTTATATTATTCAGGCTCCTTATGGCCTCGCAACACGGTGACCCTGGAAGTGGGTCTGGTGAACCATACGTGATGAACCCTGAACATGCCGACATATACTCTGTCACGGTGGTACACTGTATCCCAGCCACCGGCACCGTCGTCACTGCCGCGACGGCCCAGATAAACATTATCAACTGCCCTCCTCTGAATCTCAACATTTGTGATAATACAAAGTAGGTGTCTGTGTCCTCCTAAAGCTGACAAGTTGGGTCGTGTTAAATTAAATAATGTGGGCAAGTTTGGTTCGGTGTGAAGTCATTGCAGTGTGACGCTTTCATGCTAGTTGAGTGATTATCTACTTCTGCTTTTGTCATTTTTAACTAGTTTTAGCTAACATGAGATTATAAGTATATTGTGGTTAGTTGTCAGGTCAGTCTAACATACGTAGCATTAGGCCCGGCTCGAATTTTTTTAAACTGGATTTCGGACATTTTTAAGTTTTAATTTTTTTTTCTTGAATTGAATAAATTTTGATCTAAACCAGATTTGACTACCGTCAGAGGCAACCAAACAATCTGACCACCGTCTCCATACTCGTCTCTTGACGAACCATCGGTTCTGATCCTACTTGCTGAATCTGAAGAGTTCACTTGAATAGAGATCTAGATCATGAACCTAGTGAGGGAACATACTCATAGACTTTGACACCACACTTTAACCAAAAATTTTAAGGGTATGTTTGGATGTAGATGGAGGGATGGAATGGAATGACCCAAATGACTCAGGCCAATATTTGGAAGTTTATTTTGAAACAAGATGGTATGGCAATTGATGGCTTTAGAAGCCATCTTTTGCTATCCAAAATCCAATCTTTTGTGACCTCTCAAATTAGGAGATCAAGGATGGAATGACATGACTTGCCTTCCAAACCCTCTCTTATTTTATTTAAACTTCCAAATAATGAAATGACTCATTCTATTCTACTCCATTCCATTCCGTTCCATTAATTGTCATTCCATTCCATTCCATCATAAACTCCCAAACATATCCTAAAGTATTAGGTTTATAGATCCTTTCCACTTATGTCTTTCACTAATTTCATCTCTTTCTAACGTGAGATTCCTACTCACATTTAACATCCCAATAAAAGGTAATCAGTATTTTTTGGAAAAAAAGTTGCTATAGAGTAGAAATAAAACTGTTTAAGATGAATCGAAGCAAAGGCTTTTTGTTAAAAGAGAAATGGGGATGAAAGGTAATAAACTCATTTGATACAAAATTGACAAGATCATTTAATGTTAGAAAAGAACAGAGATCAATCTGCTAGGTCCTAACCTGTAAGCTACACATTTACATCAACAAAATAAAACCCCTCAGAGATTACAGATTTCTTCCTTCCTTCCTTCCTTCCTTCTCCCTAGAGTTAGGTATCGTCGCAATTCCATCTCGAGGTTGGTACGCAGCTCAGGTAGTGACACCAATGGCACCGATCATTGCCGTTCTTGCCTCGAAACAGCATCACTAATGATACTGTGAATCTGCAGTTAAGTCGACAAGGATCAGAAGAATTCAAGTCATTGTCTTTTCAATGCAGGTCCAACATGAAACTCATGTGTAGAGTTTAGAGGAAATAGATTGAAGTAAAAGTTCTGATAAGAACTTTGTGTTTCTCACATGGCTTCCTCAACGTAGTTACCACCAAACTATGCATACCCCACAACCACAGATTTAAGGTCATTACAGTATGGTTGCATCTTTTGGATAAGAGGTATTTACAACCCCACCAAAAAAGTTGAATAATGGTACCAGATGTTTGGCTTTTTCACAACAGAACACTTACATCAAACAAAATGGCGATCATTTAGATCTATGACCTGCGAAGAAACTATATGAAATGAACGATGATAATCATGTAGGATGCCGTAGAAGCAAGGAAGTGACTCACCCTGCGACCAGCAGAACCACGGAGATAAGCCATAAAGCATACTGGTAAGGCTTGTACTTGGACTTGGCATTGACTCCGGCAGGGAGATTCCGACGATCTAACCATGCGAATTGCGGACGAGGTAGCAAAACAAACCCGAGAAGGAACCCTGACAGAAATCCTCCGATATGTGCAAAATTATCAACGTGCGGTAGGATTCCGATTGTGAGGTTAATTGCTATGATGAATATAAGTGTAAGCAGAGCTGCAGCCTATGGAATCAACAAGGAGGACAGATATTGGTAACAAACACAGCCAATATGTTCTAAAGGTTTGATTGGAAATCAAGATGCATAACTGAAAATCCTGAGGCATAAACCTGTCAAGCCAATTTAAAGATTATATTCCAGATTAAGAGGGACCCGAGTCCTTTCAAGTTTATCAGAAACAAAACGAAACCCTTCCCGGTCTTGGTCGAGAAGATGCGGATAAAAGGCCAATAGCCTGATCTTCTATAACATAAGCTTTAAAGAAGAGCTATCTATGCAAATGTTTTGCACGATTAATCAAACATAAAGAAAGGTAAACAAGGACTTCTTGATGGAATCTGTTAAGCCAACCGATGAATTAACAGTCACAAACCTTGTTTGTATAGATGGTCCAATTTGTGAGCAGTTCTGACAGCATAGCTCCAAGAAGGCCGAAAAGAGCACCAGATGCACCAACAGAGATGCTGTTTCTAATGAAAAGAGCAGAAAGCACCGTCCCACCGAATCCTGATACGAGGTAAATGATCCCGATGCGAACTGCATTTCACAACAATAGCAGCAGGTTCTTCACCAAATTAATGAAAAAACTTCAAATACCAAAATTAAAGATTCAATAACAAATGACAGGATAGTCTGGAATCTATAGGGGGGTAGGTCAGTAAGATCTTAAATTCTTAATCCTCACATACCAAAACCAAACTGCTGCTCTAGGCGAATACCGATGAAGATCAGGCTCAACATATTTGCGAGAAGATGAATAATACCAGCGTGCAACCAAATACAAGTGATCAGCCTCCATCCTTGGTGTTTATGCACGACTTTATCCCACTGAAGAGCTCCCAACTTCTCCAAACTGTTGAAACCAAAAACAGAAACAAAAGACAAAGAAGTTTCAACTTGGATTAGTAACTGAATCTAGCAGCAATAAACCCAGAAAAGAAGAAATAAAGAGACACAAAGACAGAACAAATAAGATTCTTCTTCATATCCTTGAAGACGTTCTTTTAGATTAGTATCTGTAATCTTGCCTAAAGACAAATCATAAAGAACAAAGTTAAGATCAAACTTATAAAACAAAATTCATGAAGAGACTTGTGTCAGCCAAAACTCCCAATGTTTCAAAACCAAGCATTTAAATGTTCAAACATGGTATCGAATCAAACTATCTAGAAAGTCACACCCAAGCTGGATCATAATCATGCCCAAAAAAGATGAATCCCTCACGACTTCCATGATCAATCAAAACCAACTTTTAGAACTCTCCAATTACCTTAGATACAAAGTAAGGGAAAAAGTAATGAAGGAAAAGAGAAGCAAGAAAAGAGCGAGAAAACAGACTTGAAAAAAGCAAACAACCCATTAATCAAAGAATAAACACTTACGTAGCAGAGGAGGGACCAAAAAGAGGATTATCTCTCAAGGGCTCGAACGAGAACCTCCCAAGAAACCTCGCAACACATCTTCCTTCAAACCGAGAATGAAAATGCTTAGGACAATCGTTTATGTACATGACGACGACGAAAACGGCAATATTTGCCACCACAAACATGGGAACAAGCCAAGAGGTCCATTGGGTCTCTGTTTCATCGATCAAGTAGGGTGGAGAAGAAGAAGAGTGACTGTTGTAGTTTGCTCTGTTCTTAACACCTCCTCTTTCTACGTCTTCCAAAGGCATGGTTCTATCTCTCTCTGTGCTTCAACCAGCTTACAAGAAACTTACTCTTATTGTTTCCCTCCAAACAAGAGATTGGTCACGAAGCTACGAAGTTGGTGAACGGCTTTAATGGAGAGGGTCCTTTAGAGAGAGAAGCTTGTGAATGGCTTTAGAGAGAGAAAGGGGAGAAGTTAGTGGGCTTGCACTTTCAGGTGATCAGGTCCAGCAGTTTCTACCGCGTGAAATGCCTTTTTTAAACTGCATAGCTCACCGGACAAATAGAAGCTCGACACGTAACAACCAATCTTTGAAGTGGAACACGTGTCGAAATGGTGATGCAGCCGATTCTACGTGGGTTCGAAGTATGTTACTATCAAGTGACCACTTACCAGGACCTCATGTTTCGCGGTTACATAAACTGTCGCTACTCGCTTTTTAAATAAGTTTCCGTAGAAAGTATTCACCTTAGGTATCAGATTATGTGAGTTGGTATGGAGCTTTTTTTGTTTAAATGAGATTGCAGGTTCGAACCGCTTTTATGTATGTAATATTTAAAATTTGAAATCAGAACTTTATCTTCCGTAAAGGACCTGCCTGATTCAAGCAGGGATTAATCTAAGCGTAGATAACTTAAAGATATCTTTTCATAATTGAGACCCTCGTACAGCATACATCTCATCAATTAAAGGCTGCAAATTGGTTCAATTTTGATGGAATCAAATTTGTCTTGTCTAATTTTCAGTGTCACCTTATGTCTTTGAGAATCGGGACATATTATCATTTCTATTACCATTTCTTGTACGAACCAACCGTATTTTCAATTTAACCTGAGTAAATTAATTTAAAATTTTAAAAAATTAAATTAATTCGACTAAATGGTGAAATGAAAAGCAAAGACAAAATATACGAATAATAACATAAAGCTTTTTTCATACGATTGAATGTGATAAGACACATCATGTTGGCCTGTTTTATTCTCGAGGATTTGATTTGCCATAGAATGCTTAATCGTCTTAAATGTACGTTTCTTATTTAAGGGTCCACAACGTACACGATTGGTTACTCGAAAAGAAAGAGACACAATTAGCAATAAGCTATCTTTATTGTTTTTTAATGATACTTAATTTATAATTATATGTATAAATTAAAATGATATTTAATTTGAGTTCGATGTTTTAAATTTTTATAAGATTCAATTAATTATAAAAAAAATTAATTTGAATCAATTTTATATTAACAAACTAAATTATACTATTTAATTGAAGTTAACTTAAATATAATATTTTATTTTATTCCTCATTCCACTACCATAATTATGTATTCTTACGTTCTATAAATTTCACTAAAAAATATTGTCATTTTACTAATTTTTTTCTTGTTATGATTAATGATAGAGAAGGCCTCGTTAATTTTAAAAAAATAAAAGTATAAAATAACGTCTTTTTTTAATTAGGTTTAGGTCTGTCCTAAACCTAATTCTTTTATGTTGAATTGATCTGGGCCTGATTTGGCCCATAGATCGGCCCATTAAAAACACTTAAATTTAGGCTTATGGGTTAGCCTGTTATCATCCCTAATTAATAATGATCAATGATAATAGAGTACAAAGTATCTAAGTCTTTAATTTAATTTAGATTTTCTAATTATTTTAATTTAGGGAGTAATATTTCAAATTTCATATAAATTAAATCAAAACGTTTTTTTATATATATAACTAATATATACTCATCCACGTGATATTTGATGAACACGCTACGTTAATATAAATAATTTTTTGACCAAATTTTATAAGATTAGTCATTAAATTTAAAAAAAATTAAAAATTAAATACTATTTAATTTATTATTCCTTTTAATTACTTCAAAGAATTTACCATGAAATGAGACAGTATCTATGCGTCAGGAATATGATTCTCTTGTCGTTTCATTCTTTTGTTATATTCTTTTTCGTGTAATCTCTGTACTATTGCTATGTCTTTTATCCGATTCCAAAACCAGCAGCTGGCAATTCCTTCACTTTTTCTTGTAACAGCGAATGATTATGAAGTGTTTAATTTAAGATACCTTTCCAATTGTTAGAACCTTTTGGGCGAAGATATTGAATTTGCAATTTCAAAAAAAAAAAGATATTGAATTTGCAATGGACTACTGGCTCACACGGAAAGGAAAGTTAGACCACGTACAAGCTCAAGTGAGGTTCCATTATAAAATCAATTGGTCTTAGGTGGAGTAGCTCACTAGCTTTATATGTTAGTCTTCTTTCCCCTCTTTTTTTCAATGTGGGACACTCGTACGTAGGTACTCTCAACACTCCTCTCAAGTGCAACTGGGATTGGACATCCAATTGTCACTTGAAATAAACACATTGGTAACCGGATCGGACCGTTGGGGCTGAACATCTAAAAGGACAATCGGAAAATCTGGTCCAAACCTGCTCTGATATCATATTGAATTTGCAACGGACTTACTAGCTCACACGAGAAAAAAAGTTGGACCACACATAAGATCAATTGAGGTTTCATTCTAAAATCAATTAGTAATTGGTAAAGTAGCTCACTAGGTTTATATATTGTTAATCTTCTTTCCTCTCTTTTTTCAAGGTGGGGCACTCACATGTTAGTATTTTCAACAAAAGATACGGGATAAGAGTATAAATTTTCTTATATGTTTAATTAATATTCCAAAAGTAAGAATACACAAATAAAATTTTAAATCAATTATTGACTTTAATTTAACATCTATTTGTAAATCAAATTTTATAAACATAATTTATTAACTATATCATAATTAATATGCAATTTGGGCATAAACCTATTCATACAATAAGAATAATTAGTCTTGTATTTTTAAAACTTATTAAATACTAAACATATGTTTTAGTTAATATATCGCTTGTCCCTCTTACAGTCAAGTTACCGTCAAAAAACTCTATTTATACGCGTAAAAATGATATCATTTTTAAATTCGAGGATTCAAAGAATTTTATACGACGAACGGTTAGATTTGTTAGTGCTTGTTTAGATGAGCTTTTGAGAGGTCAATAAGTACTTTTCTTTATCATTAAAATTTTTTAAAGAAAAATGAGTGTTTGGCTGTAGAATAAAAAAGCACTTCTTTAATAGATATGACTTTTTTGACAGTCAAAATACAGCTTTTTAAGAAGCTCAAATTTAAAATTTTACAAAAAGCGTTATTTCACGTAGATTTTTTAGATCAATTAATGAGCCTGCTTTTTTAGTCTCTTTTACCCTTATGTTTTACACATAATTCCCGTAATACCCACAAACTCATTTTCTTGTTTATTATGTATTTAACTATTTACTTAACTTAGATATTTATTTTGAAATTTATATAATATTATTTGACTTTTTATATGTTTTAATATTATTTTTTGATATTAATTTACTTATGTTATAATATATATATATAAATTTTGATTAGATATAATTTCATTTATATTTCATTACAAACTTGTACAGAAAAATCCTCCTTTTTTTTCATTCTTCTTCCTTGCAAAAAGAATGAAAACATTAATCTTACTAAGGCTACTCATCCAAGTATTAACCGTGACGATTTGAAACTCGGGCAGGAAGAATGTGTTATCCATCTTTAACAAGAATTAATTGAGCCAACTAAATCTAATTAAGCTTGTAAGACTTTTTATGTCAAATATTAGAAAATAACAAAAATACACAATTTAAGTGAGAAAACTTTAAAGATACAACTTACCAATTTCTATACATTGGCAGTAACTGCCTGTCAGGTACCAAACTGATAAGGAGTATGGATCCAATAAGCCTACAGGAAAAAGAAAAGAAAATGCCTGTCAATGGGACCTTTCCTTTCCCTGATTTGTGTAGAGTCCTATTATGTAGTTTCACGCTTCCTTCAGAAACTTCTTCACAAAATGCAACTTCTGTACGTAGGAATAAAGGAAAAAGCTTGGAGGTTATGCTCGAAACTTGCAGAAACCGAAAAGAAGAAGCATCTACGACCGAAAGGAAGGAGCTTACCCTGTCACCACTGCGTTAGTGGTGGTGGTGGCCCGCCGTGATGGGTGGTTAGTTGTATTCTCGTTCAGACAGTTGGGGTGGTTCTGTTACTTGCAGGTTAATTTTACTCCCATATCTTGCCATCTGGCGAATGTGACATCTTCCTACTTTCATACCAGAATCATTTCCTTCAAGCCCCACAACTTTTGTTTTCTCCAAGCGTGTTGATAACAAGTTTGAAGTTTCGAACTTGTTGTCAATCCTCCTGGAAATTTCAAATGCTAATCAGATTTCAAATTTCAACCCTTTCTGCCAAGTTTCTACTCCTAAACTTGGCAGTGGGCTAAGCTCAAGCTAAAAAAATTTTGTAAACTGACCCGAATTGGGTCCAAAAATTGTGACAAGCCCTGTTATCTTTTTTTTTTTTCCTAAAGTTGAATTAGTAAAATTTAATATTTTAAAAATCAAACTGAAAATTAAACGATAATATAAAAAATTTAAGGTTTAAAAGGTTCAATCAGTATTAGATAGTCATAATACCGGTTAAAGATTAATAAAATTAAAGAATTTTTAAAAATTAAAGGAGATTATTCTTGCCTATTAAAAATTTTTAATTTTGTTTTAAAAAAATTATTAAATGAAAATTAATCATTTTAGTTCTCTTTTTTAAAAACTTATTTTTTACAAAAACTGATTGATTAATTAATAAACTGATTAATTTTTAATAACAAAAATGATCAAACTAATCACACTGAAAAATTAAAAAACTCAACCAGAAAAATTAGCCGGTTCAAGACTTTTATTGTAAAATTGGTCAAATCAGTTCAGTTTTTGAAACATTGATAAAATGATGTCATGTTAATAAGATGTACTTAATCTATTTAAGCTTTAGGCAGAATTAGACTTCAAAGTTGAAATGTATGCACGATTTGAATCACAATTTTTTTTAAAAAAATACAAAATTAAGATAGAATAGTCATTTTGGCAATAGTTCATCTAAGTCTAATTCTAATATGGTATCAGAGTTGATGATTGTCCGTCTAAATGTCCAGTCCCAGCAGTTCAGTTCGGTTATCACTGTGTTTATTTCAAGTGACAACTGGATGTCTAATCCTAATTGCACTTGAGGGGGAGTATTAGAGTATCTTATATTGACTAAATATGAAAATGTTAAAGGGTTTATAAATAGTAAGGGTTAATTATCTAAATGACTAGTTCTAATCATTTTTGGCATTAATTAACCCAAGCTCAATTATTATATATATATATATATATAATTAGATCGAGTTTAAATTTTTTTAAAAAAATATACATATAAGATGAGTAGTTTTATATTCAAACTTATTTAAGTCCTTTTTTTTAATTTGACTTAAATTCGAACTCGATTAATCGAGAACCTGATTAACGTCATAATTCTTAGCTCAATTTATCATAATTTGAGGTTTAAATTATTGGATCCACATGTAATAGGATACTATGGTCATCTCTAATTGGGCAAGCAAGCAAGAGGGGATGGTTTCTCCCAACCAAACCTTTTGCAAATTGGAGCCAGCCATGACTTTAAGTTACCATTTGTTGATCAAACTGGGGTATAGAGGAGATTCAAAGTCATGTGGGGACTCGGTCGAGTTGTTATCTCCATCCAACCCTAGCTCTTAAATGTATTAATGAGGCAGCATAAACTGCATGTTGACCTTTTAGTTCTATGTCGCGCTCTCACCTGTTATGTCTTTCCTTTTCTTTTAGTTGGAAGACGAGATTGAGGTGGAGGATGGTCAAGCAACTTTTTTTAATACGCATGGTTAATTATATTGGACTTGATCAGGGTTTGATTTTTTCTTCATTTAAATGCAATTTAACTCTTTTTAAAACAAAAAACAAAGGAAACTTCATTAAGAAGCACGATCATCATTTAAGGCTGAAGAAATACGAGCAGGGAAAGATAAATCACAATAACAGGACCTAACATAGAGCTAGTCTTTCTCGCAAGAGAATGAGCTGTACAGTTTTAATATGCATGGTTAATTATATTGGATTTGGTCATGGTTTGATTTTTTCTTCATTTAAATGCAATTTAACTCTTAAAAAAAACAAAGGAAACTTTATTAAGAAGCACGATCATCATTTAAGGCTGAAGAAATACAAGCAGGGAAAGATAAATCACAATAACAGGACCTAGCATAGAGCTAGTCTTTCTCGCAAGAGAATGAGCTGTACAGTTTTAATATGCATGGTTAATTATATTGGACTTGGTCATGGTTTGATTTTTTCTTCATTAAAATGCAATTTAACTCTTTTTAAAAAAAACAAAGGAAACTTTATTAAGAAGCACGATCATCATTTAAGGCTGAAGAAATACAAGCAGGGAAAAATAAATCACAATAACAGGACCTAGCATAAAGCTAGTCTTTCTCGCAAGAGAATGAGCTGTACAGTTTTAATATGCATGGTTAATTAGATTGGACTTGGTCATGGTTTGATTTTTTCTTCATTTAAATGCAATTTAACTCTTTTTTTTAAAAAAAACAAAAGAAACTTCATTAAGAAGCACGATCATCAGTTAATGCTGAAGAAATATGAGCAGGGAAAGATAAATAACAATAACAAGACTTGGCATAAACTAGCCTTTTTCGCAAGAGAATGAGCTGCACAGTTCGTAGATCTTTTACGAAAACCAAAATGAATTTCATTTATAAAATTACAAATAAATAAGCAATCATTAATAATCAAATCAACTTCAGACCAATTGCGAATGGTTGAAAGAATACCCTGAATAACCACTTGCCAATCCAATTCAATAATAACAGAGTGTAAGTTTTGCTTTTTATATTTGATAATTTTTTTGTTATTTATAATTCTAAAATAATATATTAAAATTTCAAAATTTATTATTGCATTAAGGAAAATCTTATAATTTCCAACATTCTAAACAAACTCATTCTCTTAAATTTCAATTAGAAATAATAATGAAACACCCGTAATATCAGTAATATCGATACCATGTATGAATTAATCAAATATTATTCATATGATAACCTAAGTTAATTCATACTTCTTTTTTATTATTATCTTAAGTCGAGTTTAATTAATTTGGTTGGAACTTAAGAGTTCAGTAAAATTGTCGAGTAAGTAGTATTTGATTAATTTATATGTAATGTTCATGTGGTATGTGTTTTATTGTTATTTGTTAATTATTTCTTAATTAGAAATAATTACCTTCACCACCTAATTTTATATCACAACACATTATTTTCACCTAACAATATACCAATTTTAGTCTTAGAGGTTTAATAATTAATTGCATACAATTTATGGTTGGCTATTATGCTTAGGAGTTTCTACTTTTTGCCCTATCTAATTGTGGTTCATATAACACTTTCCTTAAACTCATATATACTAAATTTGATTTAGCATTAAAACTTCATTTAAGAATTTAAAAAATGAATAAATAAACTAATCAAATAGCTTGAAGTTTAACAAATAAAAACATCTTATAAAAAAAACAAATAAAAACATTAACCATCCTAAATAAAATATAGAATAATCAAAATTTTGTTTCCATGACATTATAATAACTAACGATTAAAAAATCTAACCAGTTTGGCTGATTTAACTGTAAAAACCTTAAACCTCGTTCAAATTTTAACTTTCCCGTTCAAATTAGTTTAATATATTTTGTTGTTAAAAATCGATCAATTTATTAATTAATTGGTCGTAAATTAATAAGTTCTTGTAATTAAAATAAATCAATTAATTTTCATTTAACAATCTTTGTTTTTAATTAAACTTTAAATTCTTCAATAGATAAAAATAATTTCTTTCAATCATATTTTAAATTTTTTAAATTTTTAACCTTTAACCAATTTTATAAATTTTAAAACAAAAAGAAGGAAAAATTATAAAATTAAGAAAATAAAATCAAAATCTAGTGAAAGAAAATGTGGTCCTGCCTAAAAAAGGTAAAGCTACAGACACGGCTGTGATTATATTTCCCATAACGCATTAATATGCCCCATCCCATGCCCTTGTCGGTATTAAATTTCTTCCTATTGGGTCGGTTGCAACCATCACCTCTAGTGCCGACTGCACCGAACCTTAATCTCATCAGTTCTTACCTAAGTCACGCTCCAATAATTGCGCGTGGGTTAAGACCGGTGGCGGATATCACGAAACTGTCTTGGGAGTTAGGACTCCAAAAGTGGACCCCATTGCATCTCTCTATATTAGCGAGGAAGAGAGAAACAGGCGGAAGAAGAAGAAGCCATTGGAAACAGTGTTTAGAGGGAGAGAGGAGGGGTTGATATGAAGTAATATTATATATACGAGAAGCACCTGAACCAACTTAAGCTAATGCTAGGGTTTTTGAGGTTGAGGTTGGATTTGATTAGAAACCTTAAACTAGAATTTAAGAGTAAGGAAAAAGACACAAACCCGTTTTGACTATTTTGATGTTTTCTTCTTCTGTGACTCCATGTAAGTCAGCTCGTTATATTCAATCCTTTCTCCTTTTATTAATAGAAAAAGATCTACACTTTGAACGTATATCACACAAACACTTGCTTATATCATATATGATGTAATGACCCAAAAATACGTGTTTCTGCTCAGATTCTAGTGCAGATTTCACATCAAGTTTGTTGTCGTCTAGCTCTCTCCGGATCCCAGTACATGTATATTTATTTATGTACGTTGTTATTAGGAACGGAGTGGAGTTCATAAATCTATGGTTTACTCTTTTTGTTTTGCCCTTTTCCTGTAGTGGGGTTTGGCTTCTGTGAGTAGATGGAGACGTCATTGAGTCTTGGGTTTGGGTATTATTGTAGCTTTCTTTTTTCAAAAGTCTTGGTTTGTTGTGTGAGCGTGAGAAGGATAAAGCTTGACCTTTTCTTCTCTTTTGCCTAGTTCTCCGGTCTTTTACTCTTTTTCAATACCGACAAGCAATCGGTCAAGGTGTATACGTTAATATAAGCCGACGGGCAATTAGGGTTTTAGCTTGTTTGTCAAACCTTCAATGGAGTTTCCCTGAATTTCCTTTTACGGTCCTTGTTTCTTTTTTTATTTTTCCGGCTCTTTCTCGTTGTCTGGAATATTTCTTTATGAACAAGTAAGACAAATAGTGACGAGTCATGCTAAGCGTTGACAAAGGAACAGCTTTCTTTCTCTCTATCTCTCTGTGACGACTTAGTTAGGATGCTCTTGTGGAAGTAGTCTACCTTCTTCAATGTGGAAGTGAGACTCCTTGGTCAAACCCAGTGCACCAAGCATCAAAATTTGGATGCCCTTTTTAAGACAGTTCAGATGAACCCGGAATAACAAGAACTAGGGAGATACCGGCATGGTCATTGTGTGTATAAAATAAGAGAAGCTTTACGAGTTTGGAGCATCTGATTGTAGTAGTATTGTTGCTGATACTGTCACTTGCCCAGTAGCAATACCATGCCTAGTGGTGTCATTGCTCACCATCAACCATCGTCTCTTCTTCATTCACCTGTACCCATATCGTCCCCACTCTCTCTCGCAGTTGTATTTCCTCATCTCTAACGATCTCTATCTTATAAGTTTCTACTGATATTTTTAGTATTTTCTGGTTTTTTATTGGTCCTTGCTTCTTGTTCTTCTCAAAGACGAAAACTTTTTGACATGTTTGGTGCAGAAGAAGATCAAAATGGACGGACAAGATGATATGGTTTTACTCGGGGACCCGTTTGAGGCTAGTTTAGGTGTGAGGATTAAGGATGATGGTTATGAGAGCAGGTCTGGAAGTGATAACTTTGAAGTTGCTTCTGGTGATGATCAAGAGGGTGGAGAGGATCAAAGTCGTAGGAAGAAGAAGTACCATAGGCACACTCAACCTCAGATACATGAGCTTGAAGCGTATGATAGTTTTTCTTTATCGTTTTGAGTTTAGGATCTATGCATTTCCATATCCAGTGATTGGGATTGACGATTCTTTTTATTATGATAACAGTTTCTTCAAGGAGTGTCCTCATCCTGATGAGAAACAAAGATCGGAGCTTAGCAGGAGGCTTGGACTTGAAATCAGGCAGATTAAGTTTTGGTTCCAGAACAGGCGAACACAAATGAAGGTGATGCATTAGCTAAAATTTTTTCTGAAGTATGGGTTTTTTATTTGTTCTTTTCACTTCTTTCGGCTTTTTGTTTTAGTAGTAGTGAAGGATTTGAAGTCCATCATATTTGGATTTCAGACCCAACTGGAACGACATGAGAACTTAATCCTCAGACAAGAAAATGATAAGCTCCGAGCTGAGAATGAGATGTTGAGACAAAACATGACAGACCCAATTTGCAACAGCTGTGGTGGTTCTGTGGTACCTGGACCAGTGTCTTACGAACAACAACATTTAAGGGTTGAAAATGCTCGATTAAAAGACGAGTTAAATCGTGTCTGTGCATTAGCCAGTAAGTTCGTAGGCAGACCACTTTCGTCCTCACCGAGTCCTATGCCTCCCTTTAGTCCAAACTCTACTATGGACTCAACACTGCCAATGGGACTTGGTTACAATGATGGAGCTGCAATGCCTTTTATGAAACCAATGAATGGTTTTATGATTAATGAAGTACCTTTTGACAGATCTTTGTTTATAGATCTTGCAATGGTAGCTATGGAGGAGTTGGTGAAGTTGGCACAGATTGGTAGTCCTCTTTGGATTAAAAGCTTGGATGGAGGGAAAGAAACCTTAAACCTTGAGGAGTACATGAGGGCATTTCCTTCTAGTGGAATGAAGCCAAGTAGCTTTGTCTCAGAGGCTTCAAGAGAGACTGGAATAGTTATCATCAACAGCATCACACTTGTTGAAGCTTTAATGGATTCGGTATGTTTATTTGCTTCTTCAGTATTCACCTGCTAACTCCTCTCTTTATCAATGAATCTTAGCATCTGATACAAGCTTTCTCCGTATACAGAATCAATATGTGGAAATTTTCCCTGGATTGATTGCTCAGGCCTCTACCATTGATATATTATCAATAGGATTTGATGGAACCAAAAATGGTTTTCTGCAATTGGTATGTTCATCTGCAATTTGTTTTTCTTGATAATTAAAGTCTGAAAAGTAATGAAGACTTTGTTTGTAGATGCAAGCTGAGTTCCAAGTGGTTTCGCCTTTTGTCCCCGTCCGTCATGTGAGATTCCTTCGGTTCTGCAAGCGGCACGCAGAAGGTGTTTGGGCTGTGGTTGATGTTTCCATTGATGGAAATCGAGAAAGCGACAATGGACATGCTTTAACAACATGCCGGAGGCTTCCCTCCGGCTGCATAATCCAAGATATGGCTAATGGTTGCTCGAAGGTAACAGCACAAGGAAATTTTTTACCTATACTGCTAAAATTTTCCTTTCAACAAAGAGTTTGTTTTGATGAAAAAAGAAAAAGAAAAGAAGCTGAGATCCTGTGACTGAAAACATTGGTAATGGATATAAGTTCTAACTTCTAACCGATCATTGACTTGTGCTTCCTGGAACCTGTTTCTGCTATCAGTGTAACATTTGCTGCTGGTACAGGAGCTTATACGAGATTCTTCGATTCCAAAACGAATTTTGACTCATCACTTCCAAAAAGCTGTTAAACTATCACATGATATCTTATGTGCCATTCTAATCTTATGCTATTTAATTTTATAAATGTGTCGGTTCACATAAATACGGGGATAAGATTTTATATAACATATAGCAAATAAATGGGAGAGACGATCTGGTCCTAAACTATTCTTCACTGACTCTATATCTGCTTCCTGCATATGGAACTTTGAATATTTTCTTATCGATCTGTGTGCGTATAAAATATCATTACTGATTCCTTCACCTTGAAGTTGGTGCATCCATGAAGTTCCTATCCAGGCAAGGTCTTGGAATTTTCAATAGTTGGTGTATAAACTATGTACATGATGTTTCTATTCCAGTCTATATTGTTATTGTATTATAGTCCCCACTGCCCAAGTAAGTCTGCGTGACGTTGCAAATTAAATGACTTTCTTCAAGCCTCTGTGGAACATCATTTAGCATCAAAAAATCTTTGCTTTTCATGTTACGTCAATTTATAGTTTGATGCAGGTTACTTGGATGGAACATTGTGAATATGATGAGAGTGCAGTGCACAATCTCTATCGACGGGTACTTAGTTCCGGGGAGGGTTTCGGTGCACCGAGATGGGTTTCGACTCTACGGAGGTATTGTGAGAGCATATCAATCCTTGTAACCCCCACTGTTTCTGGTGAAGATCAGACAGGTATCAGTACAAGACACTTGTTGATTCATGTAAATTTGTCTGTAAAGATGTTATGCATTTGAATTTTGATGTGTGAATGCACCATTTTGCAGGACTTAGTTTGAATGGCAAGAAGAGCATGCTAAAGCTGGCTCAACGTATGGTGGATAACTTCTGTTCTGGGGTTTGTGCTTCATCTGTTCGTAGATGGGACAAGCTTCTTGTTGGGAATGGAAGTGAAGACATTAGGATTTTGACGAGAAAGAGTATGAACGATCCTGGCGAGCCGTCCGGTATCGTGTTGAGTGCAGCAACTTCGGTTTGGTTGGGCGTAACAAGGCAGAGACTGTTTGATTTCCTGAGAGACGAACGTGTGAGGAGTGATTGGGACATTTTGTCTCATGGTGGACTGATGCAGGAGTTTGCACATATTACAAAGGGTCAGGAACACGGAAACCGTGTTTCCCTTCTTCGATCTAATGTAATTGGCTAAGCAGAGTAACGTTTGCATCAGACGATCTTTTTCTGATAAGTGTTACCAACTGATTTTGTTTCAAATGAATGTTTACAGGCTGCTACTAATGGCAATGCAAACCAGAACAACATGTTGATACTACAAGAAACCTGGAATGATGCCTCCAATTCTCTGATAGTGTATGCACCAGTTGATGCATCATCAATGAATGTAGTTATGAATGGAGGGGACTCCAACTATGTGGCTCTCTTGCCGTCAGGATTCGTGATCGTCCCGGACGACGTCGGAACTTCCATCAAAGCCGGTTCTCTTCTGACCGTTGGATTCCAAATACTGGTGAATAGCCTTCCATCAGCGAAAATTACGCCGGATTCGGTGGAGACCGTGAAGAATCTCATCTCCTGCACAATCCAGAGGATCAAAGCAGCTCTTCAGCTAGAATAAGCTGAAAGGTGTTAAGCCATATTAGAAGAAGCTGAAATGGTTTTTTCTTTTTTCCTGAACACATTAGAAGAAGAAGAGAGCTCGCATCAAAAGGGTTTCGAGTCAAGAACGAACCACTCATGGATATGACTGTTAGGAGGAGGGAAGCTACTGGATACTGGTGAACTTGGCAATGGTGGCTTTGCTTAGTGGTTCGGGTATTGACTTGGTTCGACCCGCGAGTGGTTCTGTATCTCTTAATTTGTTTTGGTCTTTTGCAGAACCAAAACTTTAGTGGACATGGATTGACAATAATTGAACTCTTTTTGATGTCATATCTCTTATGCTAAGTTTTGATGCTTCTGTACTATGTTTTGGATTAACATTTGTTTGCCTATGAATTGTGTCATGATCTTGACATGACATAATATGTTAGATAAATTGTAATAAATTCACAAGCACAATAACATACTTAAAGCACAGAAAATTAAAAAAAAAACGACACAAAGATTTAACCAGGTTCGGTCAATAATGATTACATTCGGTCAATAATGCTTACATTTTCAGACAAGAGTTGAGAGAATTTTACTGTGAAGAAAACGATATCAATAAAATCCTTTAAATCTAGGTTTTTTTTATTTTTTTTAAATAATAAACCTCTTGTGTATTCCAAAAGCAAACCGGTCCATCCGAATTGGTCTTCTCAAAATAAGTCGTGGCCCAAGCCTGAAGCCTAACATTGATTTCCGTTTATCTCCAATTCGGATCACACCGCAAACTTATCGCATTAAGTTGCGATTCGGATCCACCAAATTTCAAGACAAAATAACAACAAAATAGTTGGTATAGGCATGCAATTGGCACTAAAAAGGGATTAAGAATTAAAATTTGAGATTTTATTATTTGCACAATTCATTATATTATAAGGAATTTTAAGTCATTTTCACATTTCCGATACAATAGGATTATCTCGAACTTTTTCATATTAAAATATAAAATCCTTCAAGTTTTGGGAATTTGCACTTTTGTCTCACTTGAGAGTTGGATTTTGCTATTATACCCCTGGAGCGAAGCGCCAAATCAAACGGCCCCTTTCTGTTTTCCGTTGAAAGATATGAGGAATTCCTTTGGGCGCTCAAGATGCTATTAGAATGCAATCCATGTCTCGCTAAGTACTCCACCTTCGGTGCCCACAACTCCCTCCCTATTTCGCCGCCGCCGCTAAAGGTCACAGTGAGGTTTCTTTCTCTCTATTTTCGTTAATTTAATTTAAGGAAAACTAAACTATTAGTGAAATTTGTGATATGTTTCTGTAGATTGCGGACTTGTTGCTTGAGAATGGAACTGACGTGAATTCGAGGAATTACTGTGTTCAGGTAATGCTTTTCTGTGATTCTTAGACACTATTACTAATCTTTTGAAGGAATCGCGCTGTAATTTGAAGTTTTGTTTCATGTTCAGTTCTTTTCTATCTCTTTTTGTGTTGCTTTGATTTTGATGCTGCTGCTTAATATCAATTTTCAATTTGGAACTCGAATGAAAGACTGCGTTGATGCTGTTAGAAATCACCAACAAATTTCTAGAACCTTATAGAACAATTCTAGAGCTAAGAAGAAAACTCTAGATTTGTAAATAAAAAAAAATAAAAAAAAATCTGGAAAAAATCGCCCAAGTTGACTTGTTTTTCTAACAGATGCAAGCTTGTCAATATGGGCATTGGGAAATTGTACAGGCTCTTATGCTTTTCAGATGCAATGTGAGTTCTACTCTTATTATGTTTGGTTGCATTTTGCTAGTGTAGTCAGGCTCAGATGATTATTGGGGTATTGTTATTATAGTTTACACGAGAAGATTATCTCAGTGGACGGACAGCTCTATACTTTGCAGCTGTGAATGGCCATGGGAGATGTATAAGCTTAGTTACAGCTGACTTTGTCCCCCAGGTGTTCCTTTCAATGTTCCGCGAACTCTGAGAGAAGTTGATTCAGGGGATGATTCCAATATGAAGAGCAGATTTGATCAAAAGCAAGAAATTTTACCTGCCCCTTTTTCTGCTCATTGTCAGTGGTTTATCAGTAAATTGTTGTTACTTATTCTGGATTATTTTTCGGTGCAGTGCACTTTCCAAATTTGTAAATAAGGCAGCTAATGTTGGCTTAACTGCTCTTCATATGGCTGCATTGAATGGAAATTTTGATTGTGTACGCTTCTGCTTGACCTCCATGCAAATGTGTAAGCTGTGACATTTCATCATGGAACTACTAGGATAGGTTTACTTTCTTCTTTATGCCTTATGATGTTTTGTGATTTACTAATCAGTATGCTGTGATTTGTGGTTTCTGAATCCTTATATTATTGGCACCAACAGGAGCTGGAAGCACTCCTTTGCACTAAGTACTTTGGGGGAATTTTGAAATGCTGTCAGGCAAGAATTACTTTAGCTTTAAAACCTGGATATAAATATGTTTATGATTCTGCCGGATCTAACTGATGATGTCACTGAATTTGCAGATCCTCCTTGCAAGAGGTGCCAGTCAAATGACATTAATCTGCAATGGTAAGTTTCTTTCTTTGTTTTCTTCACTTTTTGGCTAAGTGGTATAAGTTGTCTGTTACTTGCAAGGAAAAAGATATAAATGTAAAAATCTGCTCTTTTCAGGTGGCTACCTATCGATGTTGCCAGAATGTGGGGTCGTCGTTGGCTTGAACTGTTATTGACACAAATTCTAACTCCAAAATACCTCGATTTCCTATTCTAATTATTTATCATTGCCACATTTGAGTGTAATTAACATAGCAAGGTAAAATTTGCTCTGCAAATTGATATACCGGCAGCAATAAGAGGCTGTCGTATATGCACTGATTTTATACATGCATTATCTCATAAAGAATAGCAAGATGGGAATTCTTATGTTACATTTTACATGCCTATTTTATTGTGATTACAGTTCAACACTTTGATTTAATTTGCTGAAATCAGTAAACACTGTAACATAAAGACATAGCAGTGATATCAGTTGTACTATTCTTTTCAGAGAGACTGGGATACAATGCTCAACAGCTGCCTCTGACTCTGATATTTGTCCTGCTTTCCTGGAGAGGGTGTGCAACGTAGTTGCTGAAGGTTCGTTCTTTTTTTTCTTCACTCTAATGTTATTTCTGTTGACCTTGTAACTTGGGTTCCTTCACTGGTGATGTTAAGAAACTCACTGACTATGATTTATCTTTCCTTGACAATTGTGTGTTTTGAGTAGGAGAACATATTTAGAACAATTAAGTATAACATTATTGGTGCATGGTAGTGGAGTTGGTCTGACACTAAAATGTTCGTTTGATCATCATTTGATTCATTCAGAATCCTTTTAGATGGTTACATCAGCTCATGTGTCTTTTTAGTGCACTGGGTATTGGATTCGGCATTGTTTTTATGTTTCTGATGGGTAATTCTCCCTCTACCAGGGTGGTGGCCATGAGCTCTGGTTGCATCCCTTGTCATCTTTGCAGGCATCGCATCGCTGCTTTTGGTAACTTGCCTGGTTCTGCAGCAAAAGAAATGAAGCTTCCTCTCTCCCTTGGCCTCTGCATCCCATGCATGCTTCACTCTCGTGATACAGACCCACAATCCCTGCATATGCACCAAAGATTCAAAAGACTCCTGCGGCTTCTGATTCTTCTGATTACCTATGCTCGGTCACTTGTAGCCCATTTCCTTCTGTCTCCATTCCTTTGTGCACTTGCAAGGATGGACAATGCCCTTCATCCGAACCCTGAGTTGTGTAGATGTAAATTGATAGTATGATATTCTTGACAATAATTCAAATTTAGAATTCACCGACAATTATCTACGACACAATTGATTCAATACCTTCAAACCCTAAGATTCAAGCTATAAACCCAAAAAAAAAAAAAGTACCAACCTCGATCGCTCAATATGTGTAATCCTTTTTTTTTTTCATACAGAGGAAAGCAAAAACACTCTTAAATTATCTCAGCGCTCTATGGTGCAGCGTGCCTTGGTTGTCATGATAGAGAAGCTCCAGTACGATCATTGGCGGCTCATAAAGAGTAAAAAGGCCCGGACTGACTATAGTGGCAAGCGATGCCATCCGATCTGTACACTGGTTTCTTTCACGATATACATACCGGAGAGGTACTGCCCAATCACGCTGGAGGAGTCTCCGGATACCTGTCACCAGAAAGAGATCGTCAGCTAAAACTAGAAGAGAAGAGGATAAGATGTTAATAACCTCGAGGGAATCTACTTCGACTAGGACTCGTCGGAAGCCGAGATTCCAGGTAAGGGTGAGCCCCGAATGTAAGATGGAAGAGTTTTAATAATTAACCCTAATGATTATACAAACTCAATAACTATTATTTTAGGCTTACTTCATATTTAAATCAAAAAATCACACTTTATAATTATTAAATTAATCTAACGGTAAAAGCACAAGAAGAAAGTACCCCTCTTTCTTTCACAAACATCTTTGGACCAGGACAAAATGGAAGAGCCGAGTGTAAAAGACTTGTTCAAACATGTTCTGGGGCTGAAGAAGCTGCAACACAGAGCATCATTGCAAATCAGAAATTAACACGCGACTGCTTTTACGTCGATTGTTGAGTCACATGTGAACGGCCGAGTCCATGATATGGGCGAAATAACTCACAGAGTTTCTATAAGCCTGTATTTGCTTCCAGTTTTATGGTCGACGCATGGAAGTGGTCACGTGGATCTCTGTTTTGAAACATAACAGTTGGATCGATGTCCTTGTAGGTGTTCTAAAGTAGTGGTGAGGGTTGTAAACATGGTATTGCAAGTATAGATGTATTGTGAATAATGTAATCAATGAACATAATCTTTGGTCATTGTTATATGCTACAGCTATGGGTTTGTTTGTTAATTGATCACACAAGATTTACAGTTTCCTCTTATTTGTTACAATATCATTTGCAGTTATGAGGAAAGAATATACATTCTATACATTTTCTTAAGGTATTAACAGTAACATCTCAAATAGAGTTCTTTCCAAATCTCTGTGTACAGATGCTGGAGCTTGCAGGTTCTTTCCAAGATTCCAGAAATTGTTAAAATGGTGGAGCTTGATTGTAATTTACGTGACACCAGGTAATATTTCACACTCTTGGCCTCCAAAGTTGGAATAAGATTTTTTTTAGAAAAAAGTGTAGCAAGGACATTTACTTTTCGCGACAGATCTAAAGATTTCGGAGCTGACGATGAATCTATTTTATTTTATTTTTAGAAAAAAGTATAGCAATGACATTTACTTTTTGCGACAGATCCAAAGATTTCGGAGCTGACGATGAATCTATTTTATTTAAAAATTTCATTTATACGAGACCCACGTAAAATTTATATAAATAGATGGTTGAAATTCATCGAACATTATAGAGACAAGGTAAGATTGGCAGAGATCCTGATTTTCTAAAACGTTGCCAGGTAAGGCTACCCATTAGCTTTAGATGCTATATGCATCCTACAATTCAAATAGATCCTTATCCTTCACCTAGAACCCTAGAAATAGCTGGAGCCCACACCCCCTGAAACCTTGTAAAGACAAATTAGAATAACATACGACTACTTCACGCAAACAAGTAAATGACATCTCCTGATACAAATATTACCAAACTGAAAACCAGGAGATGTAAGAGATATAATCTTGTTGACAGGTGACGTTACTAGGAAGCAGACTATAGTATCTGAAAAGTTGTGATATTTTTTATTGTCGCTGGGATGGGAAGAAACCAAGCAGTTTTTTTTTTCCCTACGGATATGATCATCTTCTTCGTGCAGCAGTTTCTCTTTGTGCATTGAAATACACAGCAGCTACTGGCAGTCCAAGTCCGTTTTCTTCTGAGAAGCTTCTTGTGTTGAAGTAATCTCTCGAAGTTGGCGGGCTTACAGTTTGCCTTCCTCTCTGCTTAAAAAGAATGAACGCGTAACGATGGATGCCGACCACAGGCCTTGGGATCTCATAGCTCACTATTTCTCTCCCTGTTTTTTAGTCAAAATGATTCAGAACTCATATAGCTTTCAGTGATTGCATGCTAGAATCAGACTCAGAAAGTTGTAACTCACCGAAGGAAACATCTGTTGTGCCAGGTATGTCAGTGACCATCCTGGACAAATGCATTCGTTAGCATTAGTTACTGTATGAGGAAATGTGTGCCAATGAGTATGTTTGTTAGTGCATACCAGTGAAGATGTTCTCTTAGGGATGGATCACTCGGGCTAGGAGCGTCAGGGTCTGTCATGATCTTCATAAGATAGAAAACAGAAAAGCAGAAAAGAATTTCCCATAATGTCAAGCACAGTGAGGTTTTATAAGGTAATAACGCTTTGAAGTTAAAGAAAAAAAAGGGGGAGCAAGAAGTCATAAGCTGTATATCTAGCCCCTTACTAGTGTATAAGCAGCTCTCATGTCTTCACCACCAATCTCCACACGAGGTTTAGAAGTAATAACCGAAGGCATTAGCTCATGCCCATTAGAGACTTGCTTGTTGGAGTTGTAGATTACGTTCATTTTCACACTAGGAGTGAATACATCTACTACATCTCCAACAACTCTCCCAACAGTTAGTGGCTCTATGATTCTTGACATTGAGAAGAAGAAGAAACAAGAGGGATATTAGAGAAAGTTTGGGATGTGAAGTTCTTAGCTGATAATAATCCTGAGGTCTTGGTGTAAATGTTATGAGATGAGAACTAACTACTCTGTGAGAGGTTTTTATAGATGCAGAGACAAGAGAGAGAGCTTGGTTCGTAAGCTCAAGAAACATATCTCAAAGTATTGAACGTACCATTCTCCATATGTAAAAGGTTGTCTATTTAAGGAAAGGACGTGTTGAAAAATGTGAGAGTCGGATGCCTTTTTTAAGAAAAATAATGTGCAGAGAAGAAGCCACTAGGATTGGTTATGGTTTGGAGTTCTTGTTGCTGATTCGTAACAACACATCTTTGCCTTATTGGATTGATAAGAATAAGAATAAGAACGCATCTTTTCACTTTATTATAATATCTTTGGCCAAATGGGAATTCAGCTTTTAAGATGCCCCTCTCAATACGCATGCTTTGTCATCGACAATATGAAGGAAAAGCTTAGGAAGGTGTAGTTGATTCAACCAATAGAACCAACAGAGAACTGATGTTTGTTTCTTTTTTTCTTTATTTTTTGTCATCTTATGATGCATGTTTTGCTTTAAATAGTAAAAAAGGGTGCAACTATCCCAATTATATGGATTCAGCCATCACAAAATTGGAAAATTTGTAATGAAAGCCTATGCTTACGAGTGGGAAAAAGGTTGGGTTCCAGCCAACTTTGGACATTGTGATCATATGGAAGTTTGAACTTATCATTTGGAATAAACTCTCCATAAACATCACCAAGAACATCCATGAAAGCTCTCCAAATTGTGTATGTGACTTGGAATGCTGTAGCGATCATGAAACAACATAAACAGTAAACTGCTTTTGCAGCAGATTACTCAAAGAAATCACGTGGATTCATCACCTTTCTTCTCACAGGTAAAGTTTATTCACTCGAAGAAACCAAATCGAATTTTAACACAAACTATGGAAATGAAGAAGCCCCACCTCACCTCACCACCACTGACATCGGAATCTTCCTTCCTTTCTTCCGTTACTGTAGAGTTTTCTGCACATTCTCAACCAATAATTGCAACCAACATCACAAAAACTCTTAATCGACTCACAGGAGATCTTGAGTTCAAGCCACCAAAAATGAAGAGAAGAGGAGAATTTTCTCTGATGATGATCCTCTAATCTCCTGAGCATGCTTTTTGGTCGGATCAATTACAGACGTCTCATTTTCAGCAACAGTGTAAAAGTTAAAGTTACTAAGAAACTCAAAGTTATTGAAAACTTGACGCTGAATAAGGTTAGTAACCAATCAATATGTGACGACCCTTTATATACAAGCTAAGTAAAACCCTAAAAGATCTCGTGGTTACAGATTTACGCAAGAATCTCAAGCCTGTAAACCATTGGAACTTCAATATCACATTAGCTGACGGTATACGATGGATGAAAAGAATACATCGACCGTGAACTGGACACGTAGTTGATTTTGAAGGCATATTCCAATTTCTTGAATGAGACTGACACAACCTTTTCAAGTTTTTGTGTTTGTTTTTCAGCATAAATTAGGGTAAAAAGGTTTGGCTTTCGTCCCGACCATTGACACGTACATTTTTACTTTTAGAAGGTCCATGGTTTTGAATCAGAATCTCAGCTGTGTCGATTTCTTGTAGGCTTACAACCGCGAAATCCTGCCTGGTCAAATTAGCCAACGTGTGATTCTCCTTACCTTTATTCACTTTCTTTCTTTCTTAAATTCTTTTTAATAATTGAGACGGAATTGTTGATGCCTTATAATAAATTAATATTGAATCTGAAACCCAAACATTAACATTTTTTAATAGATTAATTTTTCAGTTCGATTTTTAAATTTTCGGTTTAATTTATTCGTTAAAAATTGATTAATTAATCGGTTAATTTTTTTAAATTAATAAGTTCTTGTAAACTGAAATTAATTAATTAATTTTTATTTAATAATCTTTTTTCAACTAAAGTTTAAATTCTGCGATGGATATGAACAACCCCTTTTAATCATATTTTAAATTTTTTAATTATATTCAATTTTTATTCGATGATGGTTTAATATCGGTTGACAAAAAAGTTATTTATATATATATTTTTTAATTAAAATGATGTTCTTTTAATTGAAATATTTTTAATTTCACTTTCAATAATCCTTTGCAAATTCTTATTTAATTTATAATAAAACACCATTGATTTAATTTTAAAAAGTAGTTGGACTTCGAATTGGATGGAGTAATCTGAGTTCAAAACTCGAAACTCGTTAAAAATTAAATTTTTTTTAAAAAATGTAAGTTTGACTCAAAATTTAGTCAATTCTAATTTAATTTGTCGACTTTAGGTTGGACCGAACTAAATTACCAACACAGCCCAACTCAATTATTTTAGCAAAGGAAGGATTCAACATCTTCATCACCTTGACCTCAAATATTCAACAAAAAATGGTATTTTTATTATTTATTAGCTTGATCAGGAAGTATTACCACATATTATATCTATTTTGAACTAGTTGTGTAAATATATAATAGTTTTTATAATAATAAAACTCATTAACTACAATTTATTAGGTAAGAACTAAATGAGGAACAATTCAATTGGACCTAAGAATAATATTGGGCTAAAAGTTCATCCCTAAATCCTATTTCTCTCACGGAACAATTCTTAGCCCTGTAAAGCCCAATTAGTACTGTAGCCTTTGATCCTCCAGGATGGTGACTGCAAGTCTGGATCATATTTGCTTGGACACCTTAGATTAAACCGTATCTTAATAGGTTTGACAATGAGATGGGTTAGATTAGGCCAAGTTGGATTTGGGTTGGTATTTGTTTGGTTGAGCTTATATTAGTAGATTTTTTTATAGATTTTTTCAGAAAAGAACTTTTTTAAAAACCCAGCTAACTGTTTGGCTGTCATTTAAAAAAGAGTTTTTTTGAAAAAATTTCATACAACAGACTGTTTGACAACATAAAAATAAAAAGCACTTTTAATTTTAATTATATTTTATTTTGTAATAAAAATTATTTATACATGTAAATATTATTTAAAATATATTAAACAATATGCAAAGCACAATATATTAATTATTATATAATTTTAAACCATATAAAACATAAATAAAACTATATCTAACCAAATCTTTTATATGGATTATAATATAAGTAAAACTAATATAAAAATAAATATTAAAACATATAAAAAGTTAAATAATATTATATAAATCTCAAAATAAACTTGAAGATGTGTTTGTGGGTATTATGAAAATTAAATGTAAAACATAAAGGTAAATAGGACTAAAAATAGGCTCATTAATTGATCTAAAAAATTTACCTAAAAAAGTGTTTTTTTGAAAAGCTCCAAATTTGAACTTCTCAAAAAGTTATATTTTAGCTTCCAAAAAGGCCATTTCCATTAAAAAGAAGTGCCTTTTGATTTTACAGCCAAGCATTCAGTTTTCTTAAAAACAGCTTTTGCGGTTAAAAAAGGTGTTTATTTATCCTCCAAAAATTGTACCAAACAGGTTTTAAATCGAATTTCGATAAACTTGGAAACAATTATTCTTCTACAGACAAGAGCATAAACTCAACCTAAATTGATTTTTAAAAAAAAATTAATAGAATTTCTTAAATTTGAAAAATAAAAATATTTTAAATTTAAATTCAAATTCAATATGAAATTTAGTTAACTTAAATTTTACTCACTAATTCTTAATAAGACTAAATCGTGCCAAAAAATATTAATTATACAAATTTATAGGGTTGATTAAAGATAAGTTCTCAAATTGGATGAGAACTAAAGAGAAGGGCCCACTTCATATCGAGAGTTCTTGGAATTCGTTTAGTAAGGTATGTTTAGTAGGAAGGAGACAAAAAGCAACAGGATAATGATTGGTCCATATCATATTTTGATGTTCAATGAACATCAATAGGACCACATTCTATGCCCAAACTTGAAAGCCCTAAGCCTCCTCCTATCAATTACTTGTTTGGTAAGAAGTCTTAATTTAATAATAGTGACCCCAAAACAGTCCATAATGCTAAATTATTAAGTTAAAATATATGATTAATAAATTAATATATATTAAAAATAACGATAAATTATTTTTTCATTTAAAAACTTAAATATTAATTATAAAAATATAATTCAAGGTGAATAATTTTAATTTTAATTATAAAATAGCAAAGACATCGATTTTTTTAAAAAATCATTGAAGACATTACACTTTTTAATTTCCATTTTGAAAAGAAAAAAAGAAAATCAACTATGGGCTGAACTTTATTGAATCATTCAAATTGGGCTAAAATTGCTAAAAGCGAGCCCATAATCTCTTCAAACAAATTGAGGCCCAGCCTAAAATAGATTAGTAGTTCATCCACTCAACTGCCGAAACCTAATCGCCTGCTGCTGACTAAAAGACATGTCGTTTTCCGTTTCAATTGCTGGCCAACGGCCTTGAATAACCGTTTGGACGGCTTTTAATTCAATCTTCCAATGCAAAGTGTTATATATAATTTCATATTTAATTACTTCAGATACTCTCCAAATAAATTGATTTTTTATTTTTTATTGGTGTTTTTAAATATTTAATTATTATACAATTCTTTCTATTAGACCTAAAATTTATTTTCTTTTTTGGTTATTTCGTATCCTAATTTTACTTTTATTTATTTATTTATTTTAATTTTCATTCATTTATGTAGATCATTTAAAAATAATAAAACCTGACTTTTCAACCGTTTTTCTAATAGGTATTGCTATTGTTTCTTGTTTCTATTATACTTTAATATTGTATCATTATAAATTTTTGTAATATTATTTATAAATTATATGAAAATAAGCTCCTATGGGTGGTCAAGTTAACGGAGTAGGAAGCATGGTGTCAAAAAGTTCTGTGTTCGAATCCCTTTAATTACGCTTTCTTAATCGAGCCTGTTATATATGGTTTGTCTAGTGCAAATTATCTAATTGACGTGATTTGCAAACTATTACACCAATTAAAAAATTTGTCGGGTGCGCATTCAAAAAATAGTAATTACAAGTTTCTACTTAAAAAAAAGGTATATGACAATAAGTGATTACATAATATTTAAGAATACTATAATTAAAATGAGGAAAAAAAATAACTCACTCAAAACATTTGGAGAAATTCGCTAGAGCAGCTCACTGCCTTTTAACTAACATTCTCTTAAATATTTCCACAACCTCTGTGTATCTGTCGCTGATTCTCCGTGGATCGATCTTCGTTACCAATTTTCTCTTCCTTATAAAGTCCTACTCTCTCATCTTTCAATCTCATCTCAACTGGGTTAGTTTCGTTCTCCTTCGTATGGCGGGGTTTTTCTCTCTTTTAAGGCGCTTGTACCTTTCTGTTTATAACTGGGCAGTCTTCATTGGCTGGCAAGTCCATGCTCGTCTATGCCCATGTCTGAATTCCAAGTTTTAATCTGTTCTAATCGATTTATATTTGTAGTTTCTTAACGTCTTTGCAGGGCTCAGGTTCTGTTTCTGGCCATTAGAACTTTGAGAGAATCTGGTCACCAACATGTCTATAATGCTGTTGAGAAGCCACTCCAGCTCGCACAAACCGCAGCTGTATTAGAGGTAGGCCTTGTGTTTGTAGCAAACTGCTTCTTCCTAGAAATATTGGGTTCTTGGGCGAGCTAATGGTTCCTGAAAACTATTCTCACGTTGGTCTTTTACTGGTGTTTGAAGCAATGTAGACTGTAGTGAGTTCGTTTTTCAATTTTACTTTGTGCTTTCCAAGTCATCGTTTGTCTGAATTTTACCTTCTTTTTGTCGTGGTTTGTGGATTCGAAATTCGCTCTGCATCAGATTCTTCATAGTCTTGTTGGTAAGCACTTTCTCTTCTTTTCTGGGAATATAGCTTACTCCAAAATTAATTATTTGAGTGAGAATTAAGGTTAGAAAAAGTTTGGAATTTTATGTATGATTCTAAAAACTTATTTTTCTTATTATGGTTTGTGCTGAAAAGGTTTAGTGAGGTCTCCAATATCAGCAACACTGCCACAGATAGGTTCAAGATTGTATGTATTATGGGCTATCTTGCATAGTTTTCCTGAGGTTAGTCCTCTCCATTAGTTGCTTTTATTATGTATAAGTTCTGAATTGGAAAGAAAGATGGGAACTAAAAGAGAAGACAATTGGCAGGTTCGAACTCACTTTCTTGTCAGTTCTTTGGTCATCAGCTGGTCAATCACAGAGGCAAGTAAATATTTCATTGTTTAATTCCTTATATATATGTTATTGTTGCATGTCTATTTTGTGTGGTAATCTCTACTAATCGGATAAGTATCCTTAGTAGATTATTCGCTATTCTTTCTTTGGAACAAAGGAGGCACTTGGTGCTGCACCTTCATGGCTCATGTGGCTTAGGTATTGTTCGGGTACACTGAACTTGTTGGCCAAAATAAGTATTTCATTGATAGGTGATTGATTTGCTAATGTTCAATTGTGCTATATAGGTATAGCACCTTTTTGTTGCTGTACCCTACTGGCATCAGCAGTGAAGTTGGTCTGATATATCTCGCTTTGCCATATATCAAGGTAGTTTTTAAGTTTTGGTAAATCAATGGAATCTGCTAAAATATAATCGAAACCTGTGGAAGCTATCAAAATTATTCGAGTCCGATCACATTTTGTCAGAAGTAATTGAGCTTATTTCTTCATCACCTTTGACAGAACCTTAATGACTGCTCTAACTTCTTTGACATGCATAAGATGGATATTGAAGTAAAAACATACTATGTTTTGGAATCTTAATGACCCTATTATATTTCCTCCCTTGAAAGGTATGGTTCAATTTCTCCCTTCCCCACTTGTCAAAACTCACATCCTAGAGAATGGAATATAAAAAGATCATAATTTGCAGTTGAAAGTTGTTCTGCAGAAATGTAAGTATCTCTGACCAAGTTGAGTTTATGACAGAAATCTGAGAAGTACTGTATAAGAATGCCGAACACATGGAACTTCTCTTTCGATAACTTCTACGCCGCAATTCTTGTCCTTGGCATTTATGTCCCAGGTATGAACTAATGACTAGGCATTCACTTATCGGCTTAGCTCGTCATCATCTGTGTAGCTGATTGAATGTAATGGTGAATTGCAGGTAGTCCTCACATGTACACATACATGCTGGGGCAGAGGAAGAAAGCTCTTTCAAAATCCAAAAGAGATTAGAGTGTCAGCCAAAAGCCCCAATGGGATATACTTGTTTCTCTCACGAATGTGTTCATAGCTGTCATTTCTATCTTAAAAATTGCCTTTTTTTGTCACAGGAGCTATATGTGAACTTTAGATTCACTAATTTGATTATTGTTTGGAAAATTGGTCTCCATGAACTTTAAACTCTTTTCCCCTCCTTCCCCTTCTTTTTTCAGTATATTGCCTGCGTAATATCTTTACAACTCATTACTTAAACTCGTACAACAACACTTCTGTTTCTGTTCTTACTCTCAATCTTTCTGTAGACATAGTCCGAGGAAAATCCTAACTTAAGCAGAGGATCCAAAGGAGTTCCTTGATTTGGATATCAACACATATCTAACTGTATCTGCAATGGTGTTCAGGGTCTTTGAATCTTTATGTTGCTTCTGCTAATCACTTTTTAACCAAAAATGAAAGAAAAAGTCACCGTCTGCTTACCGCAAAGGAGAGATCATGTAACGTTTTGGTTTATGTAGAAAACTTACACCGAATCTTGTCGGAGCACCAGACTACCTTTCTTCTCGTTTTGGAGATTTAACAATCTTCCAATTAAAAAAGCACACGTAAGGTAAATTAGACTAAAACCCATACCGGTAAGAAAGAAGCAGGAGGCGGAGAGCAAGTGCAATAAGTAAAAGGGGTTAGCCAACGCAGAAACATACTTACCTGGACGGGGTCAATGGGCGATCAGGAAGGCCCATGGCCTAGGATGGTGACCTCCATTGCACTTAGGAGGGGTGCCTTCCTAAGGTCTCCCCAATGAGGGAGAGCCTACGTCATAATTTGTGATAGAGGGGGCCTGCGTTCGCGCGGCCCCTGCCAAGCTATGAGTACAAGTCTTTTGAAGTGTACAGGTTGGTACCTTCTGAAAGGTTACTAAAACGCCTGAGTAACGGCTAGTTGTCATGGAACGTGGAGATGATTTGGTGTTGGGACTTGGGATTTGTTAACTGGTCAATCTCTCATGGATGAATTAACAAGAACGCCTTGTAGGAATTTGTGAATTACATCTTGTGACAACTGAATCATGTTTATAAGTTGGATTTGTCGTAACAAATCAGTTTAAATGCCTTAATAACACATTTTAGCAAGTAGAATATCTGGATAAGGTATCAAGGGTTTTTCATACCCTTGATATCAGATTTGACAGTTTCATATGTTGAAATGAAGTTGTAATCTTTTGATTTAGTATCTCACACTTCTATAGTTAAATCTGCATGTCTTTTCGGTATAATATAATGACTTTGATTGTCATAACTAGTGCCAACATTATGCATGAGAATTGCTCCTATTTTTTCTACAAGTGTATCTGCTTCAATCATTAGAGGTTGGTTAAAATTAAGGAGAGCAAGAACTAGTTCTGGCACTAACATCTTCTTGAGTTGAATTACAATTTTTTATATTTTGATTTTTCAAATACTAAGATTACTTTAATTATATAAAATAATTAACATATAAATCATAATAAAGCGCAAATCGTAATTTGTATCTTATTTCTAAACTTGATCATTTTCTTGTCGTATTTTACGAACAGTTTCTAAAACTGATTCATCTTAACCACTGTCGTTGTAAAAGTGTCAAACTTCTAATTGTATCTACGGAACAAGTTGAGAGAGCTATGTAACTCTTACAGAGAGAACTATGTAACTCTTAGCAAGAAGTGACAATTTCATTAGAGCTTAAATTTATTCATAATAAGTTTTAGATGTTTTAATAATTAATTTAATTTCAATTAAACTTTAATTATAATTAAATATCATTTATGTCCAAATAAGATTCAATATCTCATATTGATATTTATTTATTAAATATGAGCTTTATAATCAAGTCCGACTTAATTAAAATAACTTTGCTCTATACAACCTGTTCTTTATGTGTGTCTCATTAGGTTCTCAAATATGTTATCAATGATTATAAATTTTAATTTTAATTCAGAATTAGAAGTATATAAATTAAAAGTTTGAATTTATCTTTATTCTTCAATTAAACAATTTATAATTATAGATCAAGATTGATATTTAACAACGCATTATGACCACCTAAATATTTATAATTATCAAATGAAATTTTGATTAACCTTTCAGTGCATGATATTTTCGTGTAATTCAATCATGTCATAATATAATGTTCTGATTAGATAGGGCATAGAAGTAATATCTACTCTTTTTGAGTCCAATTATATTAGTTCTCTGCTATTAGTTATTTATTCAATTAATGATATTCGTAAACTATTTACAAAATGTTATTCTACCTTAGCTAATGATTTATCGAATTAATACTAATCGAGAACAATAGAACATTTTTCCTAATTATTTTTGGGTGATAAATTTTATCTTGATCACTCAACTACCTCTATATAGTTTATGCTACATTAATCTTCATATTTAAGTCAATAAGATCGACTACTTTCTTCATAAGAAAAAACATAACATGTGTTATTTTTTTATTTTCTATTAATGTTTATTTTTAATAGAATAATGATTAGGAACAATATAGGGACAACATGTTAATGCAATATGAAGTCATTTACGTCATATAATTATCCCATGAACTTTATCATATACATTTAAATATATACAAGATAAATAATGTTTTAAAATAATTGTTACTAACTTACAACTAATCGATTTACTACTAAAAGACTAAGACTAAAAGATGTATCTTTAGATGTCCAAGCAAAAGCATTTTGCATAAAAATTAAGTTAAAGGCTTGCTAATTTAACTATATTCTCTTACGATTCTTTGGTAATAGCCTACTAATTTCAAGAAGCTTGTAATTTGTTTCAATGTCTAAAGTATTGACCACTCCTTAATTACTCAAATCTTTTTGGGATCAACGAACATGACTTAAGCAATGATAACATGACATAGGTACTCCACTTTCTCAGAGGCAAAGAACATTTGGATTTGTTGATATGTAAATGTTGACATCTCAACTCCTGAAACACTTTCTTACGTTTAAAAGGTGGAATCGCCCGTCCTAAGCGTCTTCACACTCCAACCTGACAGAGTAGTAAGGGGGTAAATCATGTTTTGATCTTACTTAGCTTCTCAGAAAGGCGGCCTAATGTTTGATGTGCACAAAGAGCCACCACATTAGATAAACTCCCACATTGCCGCTATCGAGACTCGAACCTGAGACTTTGTACTCAATTTCCTTTTGATAACCAATTGAGCTATCCGTGCGGCACCTGAAACACTTTTCTCATTGTACCATGTGTTACCTTTAACTTCTACTATAAACTATTATGTTATTAAAGAAAATCAACACTAATTTCCTCTAAGTACTCCTTGAAAATTGAGTTTATTAAACTTTAGAATGTTCCTGGAGCATTTGTTAAGCCAAATGCTATTATTAAGAATTAATAGTAACCTTAATGCATCTAAAGGTTGTTTTATAGATATCATTATGGTCCATTCTAATATGATAATACCCAACCCTTATGTCCAATTTAGTGAAATATACAGCTCCATACAACTCTTCTAACAAATAGGAAACTTATCTTTAACAGTGCTTTTATTCAAAGCTCTATAGTCAGTATAAAACCTCCAAGTTTTATATATTTGTTTTTAACTAAAATGACAGAAGAAGTAAAGAAGCTTATACTTTACTGGATAATTCCTTGGAGCATCTCCTAAACCAACTCCTAACCTGCTTATTTTTTGCACTCATGCATACCAATAAGGCCTCAATTCACATATACTACTCCTTCCTTCAACTGACTTTTATGATCATAAACCCTTGACGGTGGTAAACCAGCTCCTAACTGACATTTTGGTATTCCTTCGTTACTTCTTGTAACTCCTTCCCTTGCTTACCAGGCAAAGAAATTAGTTGACCCATATAAGGTAACATTGGATTGGATAGGCCTGGATCCATAGGCCTAATTTTGGTCTAAAAATTTGTGTAAGAGCTTGACTCTGACTTTAGGTTTAAATGGACTTAGAATTTACGGCCTAAGTTTGAACCTAATCTAGACAAGCTAAGCTTAAAAATTATATAATTTTTTATATTAAAATAAGGTAAATAAAATAAATAAAAAAGTTTTTACAAACTTTGAATTGGATCAGGCCACCTCCTGTAATATAGCCTTGTCCACCACTTTTATCTAATCCATAACATCTCTAAGCTACTACTTTGGGTTTTTCCTTTCTATTTTCCTAGATCATGTGCATATTGTAACTTGTAAGCTTCTTGGAACCTAAATCTTCATCGGGTATTCTATCTCATGTTTGAGACCTTTCAAGAATAAGCTCGCCAATAGGGTTCTGGCATCACCATCGTATGTTACAAAAGGTCAAACCAAGCATAATACTCGTTGACAACTCCCTCTTGCTTAAGCTCCTTCAAATCGCTAATGGGATCTTGGAATGTGAGACGGGTAACCACTAACCACCGTAAGTTTCTCAAATTCCAACATCAAGCCCCTTTCAATCTTGTGAGTTTCTTTTATAATGCAACTCCGTCTCTTGCGTTGTAATTTTATATTTTCCTTCGTATGTTTCAAATTATGAGAGCGTGTGCTTTCTGCTACGCCTTCTATGATTCTTGAGTTCAGATACCAACTGCTTACGTAATTAAGCATATCTATCTGGAGGAGAATCAATGTGTCGATCAACGAGCTACTTTAGCATCTCTTTCTAGCCTAAGACTGTAGTATCTGCGGAGCCGCCCTTCTGTCTAAAAAATGGTGCACATATCTTGTCCCAATGCATCCCACCCAGGTCATGTGTGGCCTGGGTGGGATGCATTGGGACAGGATAGGTATACCATTTTTGGGATACATTGGCAAATGCGGAATAAATTAATAAATAGCTAGTTTATCAAATATTTATTTATCGAAGTTTTACTATATATATATATATATATAAGGAGCAAGGAATTTTTGCGAACTATAATAAGGCATAATATGGTTGGGGTGAAATACGTACACTTCAGGGTAAACTTTGAAAAATAATAAAAATCTAAAACAGGTCCAAATGACACCAAATTTTGGGTGAAGCCTCCAAAAAATCTGCTAAAAATTATAATGAAGTCAGTTTGTACATTTAAAAATTTTCGCACCAAATAATTTTTCTTATACTATACCTATTTTCAATGGAGAAAATTATCAGTCATAGGACATAGGACATCAGAATAAAATTCTATTTAAAAGGCCTTTAAGTTTGTAGGAGGTTGTTAAGAGTGATTTTAATCCTACCCCATTTCTAGGAAATTCTTCACCAAGCAATTTGATTTGGTTGACAATGGATATTAGCTTGCTTTTATATTCCTTGAAGCCTTCAGATTTCTTCATTTTTAGCATCTCAAATTCTCTTTTAAGATTCAAAATTTTTCATCGACCTTGTTTTATTGTTGAAAGTATTTGCGGTGGAGGCATGTCACCAATCCAAGAAACATAATTCAACTGTTGAGATACTAATCTGTAGCTGTTTCATTGACAAACAGGTAGATTTGCAGTCTGCCCTCTCAGAAATAGCAAGAAGAACCTCTTTGTGGACAGAGTAAGGGGGCAAGCAACTAACAACAGTCATAGATGTTAGGGAACAAGATCCTCTGTTCAGTTTTATGGTGTTTTATTGTGTTCAGTGAATCTCAGCCATTCATTTATGCGGGTTCTGCGTGGGCTCTATATAAATAAACGTGGAGCTCACATAAATGAATGACAGAGATTTGCTAGACACAATAAGACACTATAAAAACTGGACAGAAGATCTGGAATAAGACGTTGGAAGATCGAGGCTTCTCCTTCTTGTGGAACAGTTCGAACAAAACTAGTTAAGCGTCAAGCACGTCCATTGTCTGCCACTTTACGGTCAAGAGACCAAGTAAACAACAAATTCCAAATAATAAACTGCAATTTTGTTTATGTTTTGGTTAAAAGATATCTAAGAGCTACATGATCAGAATATATTATGATCTTTGACCTTGAAAAATAAGGTCTAAATTTTTCCAATGAAAACATCACAGCTAACTAGAGAAAACAAGAACAAGCATAAACAATAATCAGTCCAATCCACACCTCCCAATACATACACCTCATACAAAAATCCCAAATCACAACACAATTCACTTGGAATAAATCAAAAGAAGAAAAACCCAGATGGAATATTGCAATCTACAGTCCCAAAAACCCAAAGAAATCAATAACAGGTACAGTGTGACAAAAAAAGAGAGAGTCCATGTATACGCACTTTAACTCTCTTCTAGACACTTTTTCCTTTAGCACAACAAAATTTCTGGCATTTGTCAGCGACTTCCTTGTTTAACCTGGAAGAGTTGCTGTCTGCTACCAGCTGCATGAAAAGAACCCGTCATTATAATTTTAGCAGGCAAATTTTGTTATCCAGAAAAGAGACAGTGAAAAAAGGAGTAGTGTTTCCATAACAATTCAGAGTTAGCATATATATGTAAAAGAGGTGTCCTGTCCTAATCAACTGTTGAATCAAAACTTTTTCCTACTGTTATGAGAGTTTTTATGACATGTAGGAAAAGAAATACTGACAAAGCTAAACGACAAACCTGCAACTCAAGTGATTGTTGTTCCAACTTAGGAAGATTCTTCGAAAGCAAATTATGCCTTTCCAGGAATTCCTTCACGCTTCATAACAAAAAGTATCATTCATCATAAATTCCTGCCATGGGTCATTGTAGATGACATATAGTTTAACCTCCAGAACTGATGCCGGACAAGCATTAGCCGAATTTCGAAATCCAATATTAAAACTTCAGTACAAACAAGTATTGGAAAAACCCAGTCCTGATCCTCGGATGAAATCATTAGGTAAACCAATCAACATGGACATAATTGGTTTATCCGTTTTAGATAAGCGTTTCTATTTTCTTTGTTTACGAATTTTAACTGGTTTACAAATTCGATGAGCTGTGTGATCATCCAAAATCTGCACAACGTAGTATAAGTAATATATTATGCATCAGATGAAATAAAAGCTTTTAAAGTCTTTTGTCTTTATATGCTCAGTCTATCTCTGTTTCTTTTTTGAAGAGCCAGTCTATCTCTGTTTCTTATTCATCGTTTTCTAACATGTCTGAATAAGATCAATGTAAAAATGGCTTCCTGTCTCATGCGATCCCAGAAATCTCGGCAAATGGTTATGAACAACTGTGGTTCAACAACCGTTTTCAGATGATCTATTGTCTTAATCAATAGATCCTTCAAAGGCTGCATCCCACTTCTTACATCTGATTCAGCCACAAGTTCCTCTGAATGTTGGAGGATCTTCTTCAGTTTTGATTCACTCTGTAACTTTGCCTATATAAATAGATAAACAAAAGTCCATCAACATATGTGAATAGTAACCATCTCAAAATCTAAGTACCAGCAAAGAAATATGCAATTAAAAAATCTAAAAGAATTCAGATGCACCCTCTTACGCTAACATTTGTCCACAAAATAGATGAGACCAAATGTTCTCAGCAATAAAAATTCATGCTATTTGTTGAATCCAGAAATGGTGTCTCAAATTTTGTGAAAGGCATATGTTTTGTAACAAACAACTTGAAAAAGCAATATTACTTACATTTTCTACAAGCAACTCCACAATAGCATGCTGGTAACGTATGAATTTGCAACTCAACATCACTGTAATTACATTGAGGCATTTCCCGGTGACGGCATTTTCCCTCCTCCACGACTTCAACCGATTTTCAATCATACGCCCCAGCACATCCAGCATCCATTTCATAGAATTAAGAAGGACCCCTAGCTGAAATACAATAACAAACATCAGAAAACTGAAAATGCCGTGTTTGAATGATGCACATATTTATCGATAAATGTTTACCTGATCAGGCACAAAATAAATTTCGCGTGTTCGTTTAAAGAACGGAACATGTTTAAGGCCAGAGGGCTTTTGCTTGAAGCTATCCTTCAATGGTGATAAGACATCAGCATATTGCTTGTCCAAGGCTTCAATAATTGCCTTCACAACGTCTGCAAGAGCCTGAAGCATCCATATGGTTTGAGACATTCAATCAACCACATAAAACAAAAAGAAAACGTCGCGTGGATCAGGGAAGAGATAAACATACATTTTCCAAGTCAACAATAAACTTTGGCCAGTGACGAAGGATTCCTTCATATTCATTCAGTGTCACTACCAACTGAGTACACATTTCCTCAACAAAAGTTGTCGAATTTTGTGTTTTAACACCGGAACACTTCACCTGAAAGGTATAAATAGATGTTAAATCACCAGAACACGTGACATCAGAAGTAAAACTCACAAAACTATTTTATTTTAATATTATTCTGAAACTGATTTTTTCCTAGGTTGATGTTATAACCGAACTCCATGGCCATGCCAGGTTGGCTCTAAAATAAGACATATAAAGAATCATATTTGCAGAATATAGAACTAACGACATTTTGTGGAAAAGAGTAGTTTAGGCAATAGGAAAATTGTTAATGATTTATTAATAAAGTAATTCAAGGTGCAACACTTACCTTATATGGTTTGCACATCTTAAGCAAAGTCCGGCGTTTGTCCTTGATCCATTTAATGATGTATGAATGAAACAACTCATTTGCATCACCAACCCCTTTTGCAGGTCTATAAAATGAAATATGATCAATACATTTCTGCAGGGTTATAAGATGAAGAAAATAAGACATCCAACTTACTTAATCTTCTTGGAATCAAGATAGCTTTGGAAATCTACCATCGCAATGACAAGTTCAGCGACAGGCATTGAGAGGGTTGAAGGAGGGCATGCAGTCAGAAATTTGGCCAATCTATTAGAAAGTTCCATGCCATAAACCGATGCACAAAGATTTGGAAGGTCTATGAAACTGCAAAGAGAAAGAATTGGTCAGTTTTCAAACGGCCAGCAGACAAAAATATCATTTATCCAGCAATTAAATGAATTCGTCAGTTTTTTTATAAAAAAATTTTTAATAAACTTTAATTACCAAAGTCGAGAACAATGTATAAGGAATAGCAAACCTAAAAAAGTAAGACAAAAAAGAAAATAACCTTTCAGGCATCACAGAAGTGCCAACATCACATGAACTACATGAGAGAACAGAACATACAGCAGCTTCAGCTTACATTTAAAGTCGCATTTTTCACTAAGATGGACAGCATTAAAAAAGGCATTCAGGGGAAATAACTCCCCTATGCTTTTTCTTCTTTGCTGTCCTTCTAGTCACCGTACGTCGGGGCTGTTGGGCCAATTCTTGAGG
>JANKOE010000206.1:5147934-5166382 GCA_026284465.1 Erythroxylum citrifolium | reverse complement strand
AGAATCAACACAGCAGGTTATCCACACATGGATCCAAACGGTAACGTTCCGTTCAGTCAGAATCCGGCTGAACCAGACGGCATCCACATTTTTCCAGAAAATAATAACAAAAACTTACTTGGGAAGAAGAGTCCCCGCTTGCGAGAGTGAAGGCTGACGTCAGACAGAGAACCGAAGAGCGAAGCCTAGCGTGAGGAAAAGAAGGACTGATATCGAAGGCGAAGGCGTGGGAGAGAGACAGACAATAACAATGTAAACAGAGGAGAGGGATATTTTCGGAGGCAGGTGAGTTTCTTTCTTCTGGAGTCAGAGACAGAGCTTCTTGTCCGTCGGATTTGGAAGAGACAATAATATTTGTCTTTGTACTCCGGAAACAGAGGACAGAAACAAGGAGTCAGCGAACCAAACACCTACGAATGACAGGATTATTCTGTCCTGTCATCCGTTCCCTACCCCGGTGACAGTAACCAAACGGGCTGGTAGCGAACGATTAGTCCTTTGGACTAATTTTTTAAAAAATGTATTTTCATGCTTGACTTCATTTTTGTTCTTCGAGTTGAGTTCAGGTCAGGTCAATTGAATTTTAATAATTTAAAATTTAATTAGATCAAAATCAAATTGATATTACTTTTTCCGATTTATCTCATTAGTTAATATCATTTCAATTTGCTTAAACCATTTACGTAAGCTGAACTTTTCAAGTGTAAATCTTATCCAATTTTAATTATTTTAACCTTAATTCATTAATTTAAAATTTTAATAAGTAATTTTTATACTGTATGTAAATAATTAAATAAAAATTTAACTTTACCCTGTGTTAATAGCGCGAGGAATGATGTGCACAAAATTAAAAAAAGACAATATTTTGAATTAATTTATGCATATAATTAATGATATGCATAAAATTTTAACAATAACAATAGTAATTCAACAAAAATCTCGAAGATACTTAAAATTTAAAAAAGTCCAGTAGTACACATCCTTATCCCTAACTAATAGAAAGATTGTTTTTAAATGTCCCACGTGAAAATAATAATAATAATAATATTATTAAATACTTAATAAATAAAATATAAACTAAGTAATAAACTAAATAATACGATAAAAATAGATAGGATAAAAAATAAATCAAACAAGTTAATACAAGAAAAAAGATAACGCTAATAACGGGTGATCATGATGATAATAATAACAATAATATCACTAAGCGTGGAAATGATTAGACCCTCATTTTCTTTATTGCAGATTATAAATATAATATTCTCGTATATTCTTACTAGAGCATTTAAATATTTTCTCTTAACATCTCAAAATTATTTAAGTTAGTTTCACTTAAAATTTTAATAATATTAGCTATGTTTAATCTGTCTCTTATCATTACATTCTTAATCTTGTTTCTTATAGTAAGATTACATATCTAACGGAATATCCACATCCTGTTACCATTAACTTATATCTGTGTACTTATTTGATGGCTTAATATTCTGCTATATAGAGCATAGTCGATTTAATCGCTAAACAATAAATTTTACTTTTAAACTTGGATGATATCTTCTTGTTATATAAAATTTCTAATATATTTTTTCATAAAATATCTAATAATATTATTAGTAGAAATAATGTCAGGTTAATAGCAAAATATTGTTGGATGTTAATTAAAAAGGGAAATATATGTATAAAAGGCACTGGAACATTATATTCAGACGATATTAATTGAATTATATATATTTCAAAATTATTTAGTAAGTTGCCTTAATAATTAACAAAGGATACTTATGAATTCAATCCAATGATTGAATTCAAATCACGGCTTTCCAAACAGCCTGTAAATATTAGTGGGCCTGTTTTCTATATTTGTGGGGTCGAAATAAGAGGTTAGCCATAACACACGTTTTGCTCTTTTTGGCGGAAACTCTCAGCCACCGATAGCTTCCGGCTCAGTTTTCACCTACTCCGACCGAGCAATGATTTTTTAAATTTCATCGACACATTATATGAAATTCACGTAAATATATAAATAAAATTAACTGAAACGGAGTTTGATGTGCACCTAAACTCATAAGAATTAATAAAAACTCTAATATTTATTAAATTTAATATCAATATAAGAATATAAATTTTGTTAAAAGAAATATATATGCTATTACTCTATTTCCTTATTTATTACTAAATAATAAAAATGAAATTAATAGTTGATTTAATTTAACAAATATGTGAAACGGATTATGTCTAATATATACGTGTCTGTGTAAAAAATGAAAATCATTTAAAATATCTTTTATGATTTCTTATTAATAGTAAGATATTATCTAGTTGATTTGTTATATTTAAATTATAAAAATATTTTTATTAAATTATTATTTTAATTAAATTAAGATATTTTTATTAAATTTAAAGAAACTTTGTTTTAAGCTTATCAATTTGCGAATAAATGACCTCTATTTTTTTCCTATCATGCCTATTTGTTCAATGTCCAGTCTTGAGCCTGGCCGAAGCTCGATCAACTTGAGCCAAGCTTACAAATTTTGAACTTATGAAATAGGTTTGAAAAGGTTCAATAGTATGCATTCTTATTCTTAAATGATAAAATTCTAGTAGACGTATTTTATTAAATGTTTAAATGTTACAATCTTTCTAACTGTATAAATATGTGTTTAATTCATCTACTTTTGTATATTATTACCAATATTATATTATTTACATAATTGATTAACATGAAGGGTAATATTTTAAACTAGACATTTAAAAAACATCATCACTTGTAAATTTTAAAGTATATCACTAATTTAAAAAACTTAAAATATAATAATACCCAATGTTTCAAAAATTGGACTGAAAATTAAACCGATGAGATAAGAGATTTAATATTTAAAAGATTAAACTGGTATTAAACTATTATAAAATCAATTAAAAATTGAATAAAAATGAAAATTTCTAAAATATAATTAAAGAAGACAGTTATTAATTTAAAGTTTAATTTAAAAAAGAGACTGTTAAAAAATTAATTAATTAATTTTAATTTATAAGAATTGACCAATTATAAACTAATCGATTTTGAACAATATGAATTATTAAAATAGATAAATAAAAAATTTAAAAATTTAATTAAAAAACTAGCGATTAAAAATTTTTATAATTAGATTGCAGATTTTTAATGATTGATAATTCACAATTTCACAAAAAGCAAAAGTGAAGCATAAAAGAGAGACAACCTATTGGACAAGAAAAAGACCAAACGGTCTATTTTGAGCCAGACAAAATCTAGGGGTCTCCGAGGTTGAAACGAAGACAAATCTGTGTCGCTAACTTGTGACGCTAAACCAACCTCGAAAACGACGTCGTTTGGCTTTTTAAAACCATCAAAATCAAATCCTCGGAGGGGGAAGGGGAACGAACCAAGCAGAGCCAGTAACTTACCAATTTCACTCAAAAAAGAAGAAACAAAAAGCGAAAGTTCAAATGAGTTGAAGGTGATGAGAGATTGTGGATTCTAGAAGAGAAGGAGAGTGAGAGAGCTTAGCGGTTAGTTCTTGTAATGGCAGAGCAGAGGAACAAGTGGAGCTGGGACGTGAGTGGCTTCGAGGCGAGGAAGTCATTGGCCGTGTCGGAGCCGGAGGACGACCACAAGGTGGCTCCGCCACTCGCGAGGCCCTATTCGATATCTTCTACGGCGTCGGTTCTTCCTCCCGAGAATTCTGGCTTCTCCGAGCAAACTCTCGCCTTCAAAGTCCAGCGGTTGAAGGATAAAGTCAAGGTAAGCTCAGTGGTTAGTGATTTTAGGAAATGTGGGAAATTTTGGGTCGAGGGAGATGGTTACAGAATCTTAAGTCGTACTTCTGTTATGGTACATTTATGTTTATTTTCGGATATCAGAAATCTTCTTAATACTTTTCCCGTGCAGTGTGTGAAAGAAGATTACATGGAGTTGAGACAAGAGGCAGGTGAACTGCAGGAGTATTCTAATGCAAAACTCGAGCGACTTACCCGCTATTTAGGTGTTCTTGCTTCGAGCACTTTTAAGCTAGGTGAAAATTTTAGCTCTTCATTGAATATTCTATATAGAACATTTCCAAACAAGCTCATTCTTCTGTTTGGCAATGTTAGTCATGTTGATTTTTTAGTTCAACAGATTGATTTTTTTTAATTTTTTTATTTTTAACAACGCTTTTTGTGAGACTTTGTAACATCTGATTGATGATTTGCATATGTTACTGAAATCTCTAAAATTTTATGCATGTGTCTTTGTAGGTAGATTGTATAGCGTCTTCTTCACAAGCTTTTAAGGTCATATTCACTTGTTTCTTGTGTCTGAACTATTTAAATGCCAGATCAAGTTGCACTTGAAACTGAAGCTAGAATATCTCCGATGATCAATGAGAAGAGAAGATTGTTTAATGAATCGTTAACAGCCAAAGGTTGTACGGAAAACCTCTCTAGATTAAAAATTCTCTCTTTCTTTCTCATACATTTCAGAAAAGTTGTAAAATTGTCGCCCATTTTTTTCATGGTTTATTATCATATTATGCTCCACAGAGCTTATGAAATTTCTATTTTTGTTTGAAAAATATTTTTATTTTCAGGAAACATAAAAGTGTATTGTCGTGCTAGACCATTATTTGAGGATGAAGGCCCTTCTATTGCCGAGTTTCCCGATGACTGCACGATCCGTATAAATACTGCCAATGACACCCTTTCCAGTTCTAAAAAGGATTTTGAGTTTGATAGAGTTTTTGGGCCCCATGTTGGACAAGGTTTCACATTGGTGTTTTTATGTTTATTATTGTTCTTTGTTGGTTCTCTGTCATATTATGTGCTAACAATGTTACATAATATGACATGAAGATAGGTTATGCAATGTGGCTTTTTACCTATACTTTTTTGGTCATGTAGCAAAGCATTGCAGCCTTCTTGCTTACGTTTTTTCCATTCCACGTATGTTTTGCAGCTGAACTATTTAGTGATGTCCAACCATTTGTGCAGTCATCATTGGACGGTTACAATGTTTCTATATTTGCTTATGGACAAACTGGCTCTGGAAAGACATACACTATGGTATTCTGAAAAGAAAAAGAGGAGAAGTCTTTTTAAGTAGTCTGCACATAGTTTTCTTTGCATATATTTGGTTTTCTAGAATGATTTTTTAGTTTCTTAATGCATGCAGATGCAGCTTGGCCTGTGTTTCTTAGAGGACTTGTAAATAGTCTGAGATGTTCTAGTGCAAGATCTGAGAGTGATCTTTTTGATTTTTGTGCATGCTAGATATCCTTTGGTAACTGGACCGACTAGCTATTTTATTGGAGTAAACAGTTTCACTGTCTGGTACACAGACCCTTTGGATAACTAAATTCTCCCCCTGGTTCATTTGAAAGTGTTTGAACCAAACATCTCACTAGATTACACAGGAACAAGTCGCTTTGATTCCTATCTGTCAGATGGTTTCTTGTGGCAGTTGAATGCTTTTTAGAATCTTTTTGTCTAGTCGGTGCTCTTTAATCACTCTTTTGTATGTTATAACATATATATGCATTAGGGTGCATTAGGGTGCATGTAGTTTTATATGAACTAAGTTTGCATTATTTTGCATGTTGAATGGCTTTGCTAATGTGATTTCACTTTGCTCAGGAAGGATCTACTTATGATCGGGGTTTGTATGCTCGTTGCTTTGAGGAACTGTTAGACTTGGTTAACTCAGATTCAAATTCTGCTTCTCGATTCAGTTTCTCAGCTACAGTTTTTGAGTTCTACAATGAACAGGTTTCATTTGTTCAATGCTTACACTTTCTTCCAATAAAGGGCAGTTTGTACTTGTACCTGAGCATGATTATCTTTTACTTATCTGATTGAGGTATTTTTTTTCACTCTTATAGATACGGGATTTGTTGTCAGAGTCTGGACAGAATTTGCAAAAGATCAAAATGGGATTGACTGAATCTTTTGTAGAACTTGCACAACAAAAAGTTGATAACCCGTTGGACTTCTCTAGAGTCTTGAAAAGTGCATTTCAGAGCCGAGGAGATGACTTGTCAAAGTTTAATGTTTCTCATTTGTATGTCCTTTATTCTCTTTGCCCCTGTAAGATATGAATGTTTGTTGTTAGAGTGCTGCCATGATTTTGTCTAATTAAATGCAAAATGCCTGAAATTGTAAAAAACTATTTCACTTGATATTAAAGGTTTATAGAGCATCACCATGCGTCCACACCTAGGCCTCAGACATTATTTGAAGGTTTGGTTATTTTAACATGATACTAGACTCTACAATTTAAGAGGTCGAGTACAATAATAATATACAAAACTTTTAGCCAAATGGCTCTTTGTCAGGGGTAGATATGGTTGAATATATAATTGAAGGTTTGATTATTTTAACGTGATACTAGACTCTACAATTTAAGAGGTCAAGTACAGTAATCATAGACAAAACTTTCAGCCAAATGGCTCTTTGTCAGGGGTAGATATGGTTGAATATATAATTGAAGGTTTGGCTATGTTAACATGATACTAGTCTCTACAATTTAAGAGGTCAAGTACAGTGATCATATACAAAACTTTTAGCCAAATGACTCTTTGTCAGGGGTATATATGGTTGAATATATGATTGAATCTGCAACCTATAATGAAAGATATGTGGTGGTAATAATAGGCAAAGAAAGGATAAAGTTCAAAATAGGTTCTAAGGATACCTAGCCATTGTGTCCGTTGTCCCTTTTCTGTTTCATTAGGGTCTATGAACTTGATAATTGTCATAGGAAACTATCTTTGTGAAGTTCGAATCAGGATTGAGTCTTGATTTGGAGATGCATATGTGATGTCTTTTAGTATTATAGACAATAAATGTCTTTGCTTTGTATTGCAATGCATAAAAATGAAGTTCAAATGACTGATATTTCTCACTACCAATGACTAGCATACAGTAAATTTATGGCACATAGGGCATGAGCTGAAAAAAATTAAAGATGGAATTAAGAGGCTTGGTATTCATCTTTTGAAATTATTTCCCATAGTAGAAAACTTCAGAGCACCATTGTTACATATACACATGATTCAGTCTTATAACAGGGCATTCTATGTGATCCTATTTTTACTATAACTTTCATCAAATTTATCTTAGTGATACAAAGTTTATATCTATGATTCATACTTTTTCTTGTTCCCATTGTAGGATTGTCACAATTCATATGTTTTATAACAATTTGATCAGTGGAGAAAACTTTTATAGCAAGCTTTCTTTTGTCGATCTTGCTGGAAGTGAAGGTTTAATTACAGAAGATGATAGTGGAGAACGCGTGACAGATTTGCTACATGTGATGAAATCGCTTTCAGCGTATGTTTCCGTTGGCACTTTCTGTTAATTTTTAACCTGTTATTTGTGTAGTGGTTATCATCTAGATGGCCATTTCATTACAGTTGTACAAGAAGTTTTGGGTATATAAGTGAGAGGGCAGGCCTTATGGCAATTATTGTCTGTTGATTGGAATTTCCTGCCTGTTGTGTGCACGGAGAAGAGAAGTTTGGGACACCAAGAGAGCACGATAGAGATTAGGATGTTATTAGCACTTATTCAGTGACACCAGTAATAAATTGAGAATCAGTAGTATTTTACGGCATACTTCAGTCATTGGAACATGATCTCAATACAACCTATGTCTCACATGTAGGTTGGGAGATGTTTTATATTCGTTGACTTCAAAGAAGGAAGTTGTTCCATATGGAAATTCAATGCTAACAAATATCCTTGCGGACTCTGTAGGTATTGTATTTCTTCTTGTTTTCTGCACTTGGTTAGGCTGCATAATTTCAAAACCAATTTTCAGTGTGTGCCTTTCCCATTGCAGTCTTGTTACAGCTGATTTTGTAGAATTTATGAGCATTTCAGAATCTCAAGTAGATAATGCCTAACTTGGTGATCATCGAGCAAATTCAGTTACATATTGTTCTCTTACAAGTAGATGGCTGCATTATGTGTATTGTTTGGCGTAATGTACCTTGCAAGTTGAAGAAACTAATAAACTGAACTATCATTCTTTGTTATCATGCTGCCTGCTTTGCTCATTGATTTCCTCTCTTATCAATCTTGAGTGCTTTTACGATGTTTCTTTTAGGGGGAAGCTCAAAGACTTTGATGATACTCAACGTGTGTCCAAATGCTGCAAGTTTGTCTGAGACGTTGTCCTCCCTTAATTTTTGTGCCAGGGCTAGAAACGCTTCATTAAGCCTTCAAAATCATGATACAATTAAGAAGTGGAGAGATGTAGTAAGTATCTGTCTTTCTATATGATTTCGGAAGTAAATCCTTCAATTTGCTCAGAAAATATTCCTTCTAGCTACCACTTTGTTGTCAATGACTACCCTTTCTGCAAGGGAAGCTTAAGGAAGTAGTGACCTTGTTGGGGAATGTACTTGGTGCAAAACAAGCTTATGCCAGCAAAATCCTTCTTGTGAAATTTGGAGAAGTTAGTCCATTGTAGATCACTGAATTTAAATTGGGTTATTATGTATAGAATTGGAGATAAGTTTCAAGATTTAAAATTCATGAGGATGATTATGAAAAATAGAGATGATAGTTTGAGTAAGGTTCATTAGGCTTTTGTTATGTTTTTTTGATTTACTGCTATTATTTGTTTAAAGATAAAACATGTGAGGTCACGCTATGTGATAATTGTAAAGTCATTCTTGTAATTGATGAATGTAGCTAGTTTGGAACATGCGCCCATTCAGTAGTTTTGATGATTCTTGTAGGCAAATGATGTACGGAAGGACTTGTATGAGAAGGAAAAGGAAATTCATGATCTGAAACAAGAGGTTTTAGGACTGAAGGAAGCAATTAAAGACGCAAACGATCAATGCATCCTCCTCTTCAATGAAGTTCAGAATGCTTGGACAGTTTCTTTCACACTGCAGTCAGATTTAAAGGTTTTTTAACTTCAAGTTTGGTCTACTGTCTAATTCGCTAATGAGCTAAGGAGTTACTGTCATTTTCTTGGTTCTTTTTTGCTCTGGAGTGTCCTTTCTTCCATTCTTCATCTTTACCAAAAATAGAAATCAGAATAGAAAACTTTCTAGTTTACAAATGTATTTCTATATGCATTGAGTGAACAACAATCTATTTTTGACCTATATATTATCATTTAATTTTTGCATGTGTGTGGGTGTGTTTATTCCTTGTCCATTTCAGGAAAACTTGAATTTAAGTTACTTCTTTACTTTTACTTGATGCAGTCTGAGAATGTTATGCTTGCGGACAAGCTTAAGGTAGAAAAGGAACAAAATGCTCAACTTCGAAATCAATTGGTACAATTATCACAGACGGAGCAGGAACGAACGTTTCAGATTCAACAACGAAATTCCACAATTCAGACATTGCAGGTTGTTTATACTTAAATCTTAATATTTCAACAATATGAATATTTGTCAGGTTCTGATGTTATGTTGCTTGCCAATGAGTATAGAGTTCATCCACTGCATATATGTGGACTGTGAATCATTTGACAACTTCTTGAATAGTTGTTCATTGTGGGTCCGGCGTAAACTGCTTTGGAAGCATTATCATTATTGAACAGAGCAGGCATTTTCACTTTTAAATCATATATTCTTGATTTCAAAGCTCTACCATGTTCAATATCTTTCAGAATCATTGTCTTGGCCTTTCTATCACTTATTCCAAGGAAGCTATGACCTTCCTTTCCTAGATAAAATCACATTCCTCTGATATTGTTCTACTGGTCATTGAATTTCTATTCCTGTTTTAATCATTACGCTGGCCTTCACTTTCTGTTGTAGGCCAAGATTAAAAGCTTGGAAGTTCAACTCAGTGAAGCCTCTGGTCAAGAAAACTCACATGTTGGTTCAAATTCATCTTCTGGAACTTCATCATTTCCCAAGAGACATGGGGATGGAGATACTTCAGCAGTAACCAAGAAACTTGAAGAAGAACTAAAAAGACGTGATACTCTCATTGAGGTCTGCTACACTTAGCAAACCATTAAGCTATGTAATCTTGCATAACAGGAATAACTTACTTGAACATGAAATTATGGGGGCCGAGTTTCTTTCTTAACAATTCCACATGCTAACCTGAGAAAAGGAGGATATCTAAGAGCACTACCATGTTTCTGCCTTTCTGTAACATAGAAGATAGGATCATTTGAGCTACAAGGCCTTTCGATAAAAGATATGGTTTTACGGTTATGTTCTATTTTAACAAACTAAAGATGAGCTGTTGATCTGAAGATGAGATAACAAACTAAAGATGAGCTATTCATCTGAAGATGAGATGTGTAGGTTTTCAATTATGCCCTATTTTTCTTAACCCACTATATAGTTCAACATGTTTCGCTTATGTAGATACATACAGAACCACATTTCATGTATCGCTTCTGTTGGTCCCACTACTTATTGTATATATAAGTGAAAATTAAGTTTCTGTGTATGACACATGCAGGGCCACTAATTTTTTTTTTCTTATTTCCTGTGTGCAGAGATTACATGAAGAAAATGAAAAATTGTTTGATAGATTAACACAAAAAGCATCATCAACTGGATCTCCACAGGTTCTCTTTTCATCTGACGAACATTTCTGAATAATGTTGATACTTCACTTTCAATTCATTGTCACTATTGTGTGCTTGTCACCGAAAAACAGTGTTAAAGCTTATATTAGGATATCATTGGCAAGACTTTTGAAGCCTTCTTGGATAGAAACTTGTGTGTAGAGTAGCAAAGGTTCCGAGTTTTTTCACTTTATTTCAAGAATATTGGTCTTTAGGGTCTACTCTTTTCCATTATAAAAGATCCTGTGTATTGGAACTTAGAGATCATTTATGTTGATCCAAGTTATTTGAAATGTTGATGTTGTGTATTATTGTCATGATATTTTTCATCTCTCGCAGTTGTTTGCTTTAGAGCTTTTTAACAGATTCTGTCAAATATTGAATTTCATAGGCGTGTAGATATATGCAAAACATTTCGGTACAATTTTAAGAAGTTTGTATCTTTTTCTGATGTTGACTGGTAAAGTGATAATGGCATATTCACCATTGTATTTTTCATTAAGTTTGCTATATGTTCTAGTGCTACCATTTCATGGACTTAATAGGGCTTGCAATGTTGGGGTTTCTTTTCTATTGTCTGTCTTAATTGTTTATTGCTGTTAGAATGGCTTCTTGACATGATATTGGAGCCTTGTACGACTGTGACTTCTCGAGTTCAAGTTTCCATTGCCTCCATTTCTGATATTTGTGATGTATTTTGGTGTGTTATAGAATGATATTTGTACCATTTATTGGGCCTCATTCAACAGCTTAAGGTTTTGGGTTGAATGGTTTCTTGATTTTACAAGCCACAAAAGTAGGCAATACAAGATTATACTAATATGAAAGAATAACACCCTTCCACTACAAGATACTTTATATAGAGGAACCGTGGCTTAATAATACTAATTTTTTAACTTTGTTAACTCCTTTTCAGCTCTCCAGTCCGTTACTTAAAGGAATGACCAATGCTAGGGATCTAGGAAGGTGATGTCATTTTGAAACAAATAGTACTTATCATTTAACGTCTTGTGTTTTCCTTTTATCCTTCTTATGCTGACAGCTGCTTATTTAACTTGCAGGACTGAAGGCAATAATAAAGGGCTTCCAATAGATGTTGTTCCATTTTCAACTGATAACGCTGATGGAACAATAGCCTTGGTTAAATCAGGTACTGAGAAAGTTAAAACCACGCCCGCGGGAGAATATCTTACAGCTTCTCTAAATGATTTTGATCCTGAACAATATGATGGACTTGCTGCCATTTCAGATGGAGCAAACAAACTTTTGATGCTGGTAAATGTTTGTAATTGTTAGTTAATTTTCCTGTATTGAACATTATTTTCTGTTCTCTTCAGCTGAATATCAATATTGGCCTCACCATGTATGTGCTGATTTGAACTGTATGTCTGTTACCCCCTTGTGGATGTGAAACATGTTAAATTAAGTTCCTTTTTTTTTTTTGAAAAGAATGAGTTTGAAGCATGATTAGACAGTACCTTGATAACAAATTTGCTGATTTTTTAACAAGATTGGGACGAATAATTACAGGTTCTAGCCGCTGTGATTAAAGCAGGTGCTTCTAGGGAGCATGAAATACTTGCTGAAATTAGAGATACTGTGTTCTCTTTTATTCGTAAAATGGAACCAAGAGGGGTAATGGACACCATGCTTGTTTCTCGTGTCAGAATCTTGTATATAAGATCCTTACTTGCTAGATCTCCAGAGCTGCAGTCCATCAAGGTAATGATCATTGGTTGCTTTCTTCATTCGGTTAATCTGCTGAGCATGTATACTGTGCCTTTGTTGAGATTTCACTGTTTTGTCCGTTCTCTCCTTCACTTTATAGGTTCCTTCCGTAGAATGCTATTTAGATAAGGCTAATACTGGACGTAGTAGAAGCACCAGCCGAGGTAGCAGTCCTGGAAGATCCCCTGTGCATTACATAGATGATCAAATTCAGGGATTTAAAGTGAATATAAAGCCAGAAAAAAAATCTAGGTTGTCATCAGTGGTTCTGAGAATGAGAGGAATTGATCAGGTACCTGCTGTTGTGTTCTGCTTTTCATGTCATTATTTTGAAGATAGAATGCTCATACTGACCATAAGTTCTAAAGTGGTTTAAAGAAGAGGCAAGATCGATAAACAACTGACCAGTTTTAACAATGATCTGACTCCCCAGATTGCATATACTAGTCACGTGAGTACTTGTATGCACATTTTCCCCCTCCTCTTCACACATACCACAAAATGCATGTACATGCAGAGACATCCCTATACGTTATGGAAAATGCAAGTAAAGGGAATCGTGTTCATTGTGTGTGGACAGAGCTCTGTGTAAGCCTAGACAATAATGAAGAACGAAAATACAAAATGTCGGGATGTTTTAATCTTTCTTAATTATAATTTTAAATGATATGAATGTGGATGAAATTTCTTTCATGCTCTCTTGAAGTGTATTTTTGATTGTCCGGCTAATGCTTCATGTTCTTATATGTTCTCAAATCCTGCAATCTTCTGATTACGGTAAGGAATATTTACAAGATGCAAATGGATTCTTAAAACCCTCAAGTTTTACGATGATGCATGCAGGACTCATGCAGGCAGCAAGTTACTGGTGGAAAATTGAGGGAAATACAAGAGGAGGCAAAAAGTTTTGCCATAGGAAATAAGGCCCTTGCTTCTCTCTTTGTTCATACTCCAGCTGGTGAGCTGCAGAGGCAAATTAGGTCCTGGATTGCAGAGAACTTTGAATTTCTTTCAGTTACTGGAGATGATGCATCTGGGGGAACCACTGGTCAACTAGAACTACTTTCAACCGCAATTATGGATGGTTGGATGGCTGGGCTTGGTACTGCAGTGCCTCCTAGCACAGATGCTCTTGGTCAGCTGTTATCTGAGTATGCAAAACGGGTATATTCTTCTCAGTTGCAACACTTAAAGGTATGCCACTTCATTGTTTGCGAGTGGATGATAAGTAGCTTTCCAATGAACAAGTTAAGGTTATGTTTCTATGTGTTTTTGATGTGAAGATCGAATATTTTATTCTCTATATGGTCAATAACCTTCCTTTAAACTCATTGTACATTACTACCTTGATTAGCATCTTTGTGAGTGTTTGTTATTTTTATATTTTTTCATATTCCTTGTTTTATTAGTGAGCTCCTTTTTGGTTGATATTACATGGGTGCATCTTTCTGGCTGATATTTGTTTCCTCGTGGTAATGTTGTGTCGATGCTTATTCCATCAGCCTTCTTTGAAAAGCCACTTTACTAGAGGAGTTTGTATTATTCTGATAGAAACTTGATCGTAGAAGCAAACTTGCAAAACGCCCTTCTTGTGTCAGAACTGTTGGTGTTAGGAAGAAGTGGTCAATCTTGCAGGATTGATATAATTTGTATTAACTCAAAAATATAAAAAATGGTTAATGATCATGGTCTAAATTCTTCTGGAGATGTGTCAGTCTCTGCATCTGTTATGTGCCCGTGCTTGGGATCGAGTCCAAGGACGATTCTCAGGAAAGTTAATCTCTTTTCCCTTATTTATGTTAGCCCCCTTCCTTGCAGAACCTATTTTTGGTGATGAAAAACTGGCAGCACTTGTCAAAGACAAGGTTTGCCGAGATTGGGCTAAATTACTCTACTCCTAATTAGCTAATTTTTATGATAACTTCTTCCTTACTTTATTGCATAACGTAATAGCCTTATATAGGCAAAGACACATAAAAGTTCCACCTAAACTAGGACTCCTAGAAAAACTCCTATTAAAGCTGTTTTAGGACTCTTAAAAAGACTCATATTCAAGCTGTTTTTATTAACATAACTACAACAGAAACTAGTGCAGAAATAATAGACTCCTACAAAAAATAAAATACTCCTCTAATAGACTCCTAATAAGACACTCCTCTTTGCAAGTAGTAGGTCCTTCCCACAATGCATCTATATCAGCATCTTGAAATGCTACCTTAAGTAGGTGCTAATATTGTGATTACTAATACTGATAATGATTAATATATCTGTATTACCAAAGTTGAGAGTATATATGAAAGCATATTGATTGAAGTACAGTCAATTTGAATGGCTATATATGGTAAGTTATGCATTACCAACTTGATACTCTGTCACTTAGTCTTCATGCCCTCAAATATTTTACTTCCCATTTGCCTGAGCTCTTAATTTTTTGCTGCTGAAAGTTATTACAATCTTTAAAGAATCTAAGAGCTCCTATAACAATATGTTACCTAATATATCATTCTGGTTAGCATGCATAGTTAGAAGAGCATTCTACATCTTTAAATTCACGTTTCAAAAGTTCCCTTTAGCACTCTACTTTATCCTTTATTTACTGCCCGTAACATGCACTTTTTCTACAAGGTTCTACCTACAAAACTGAAATTGACTAATTAGATACTATCCTGCATTTACGTCATTCTCTTTGAATGTACAGTTCTGCACTCATTAGAATCTGTTTTGAGATTCTAAGCATGCCTGATTTCTCTTTGTACTGCCGCTTTTATTTTTATCAGGATATTGCTGGAACATTATCCACGGAGGAAGCAGGAGATGCAACCCAGGTTTCTAAACTGCGTTCTGCTCTTGAGTCTGTTGATCATAGGAGAAGAAAGGTAACTTTCCTGACCAGTATGTTTTCCCTCTGCTCTTGAGTTTGTTATAGATGCCTCGCTTGTTACAAGGAGTCTATTTTTCAATCAATATGCAATGGTAGTTATTTGTGCTTCATGGTTGATTGAACTGCTGTCATTCTTTGGTCTGTTTGAGTTATCGAGAATGAGAATATTTGAATGATGTGATTTAATTTCCCAGCTGAGGTCGTAAAATGTTCAATGCTAATGGATATGGAAGATCGGGATGCTTATGCGATATATATGTCAACGAAACCTTATGCTTCCATATGTCAACGAAACCTTCTGTCAAATAGTTATTTATTTAGGATGAAATGTTTGTTACTTCGTGCAATTTATAGTTTTCTTTGGAATGGATGTTTGAAAATGGGAGTTCTATTTCATTTTTGTGTTTTCTTCTTCTACATAGCCTTTCGAGGTAGGGTAAAATTTGGGACTACAACCATGTGCAATAGTACCTAGATTTAAACTTTCACGGGATAATTACTTTGGCCATGAAATTTGAACTAGAATCATCATGGAATTTGAAGTATCATGTTGCTGTTGATATTATGCGTTTGAGAAAGGTTATGAGCCAATCATGATTCTGCTGTATGGTTATTGAGTCCTCGGTACATTTTTTTTCTTTTTGATTTTTGTTTCTAGTTGAGACTGCTATGCATCTCTTTTTCACTTGAAGTCTTTCTCATATTGATGTCGCTTTGCGAAGTGTATATCTTTTTGTAATAATCCCGTGCCGTTGATTTTTGTTATATCTTGATGCAATTAATTTATGCTGTTAGATTTTGCAACAAATGCGAATTGATGTAGCCTTATTGACATTGGATGATGGTGTTTCACCCATTCAAAATCCTCCAACTGCTGCAGAAGATGCACGATTAGCATCTCTAATTTCCCTTGATGGCATATTGAGGCAAGTCAAGGTTTGTACCTGTAAACGAAACTGATCTTATAGTATGTTGAAATTGAAAGGAAAACATGAAGCAGTGATGTACTTGGTGTTTTGAACAGGATATACTGAGGCAATCTTCTGTAAAATTGCTGCGTAAGTCTAAGAAGAAAGCATTGCTTGCATCTCTAGATGAACTAGGGGAACGGATGCCTTCTCTTCTTGAGATCGATCATCCATGTGCCCAAAAGCAAATTGCTGATGCTCGTCTGGCAGTCCAGGTACATGAAGTTCGATATGGTTTTTTCTTTTTCTTTTGCTGCTTTAATGCGAGGTATACATTTTTTATCATAAGATCAAGTTTCTTGTTCGGTGGGCCGAGAAATATGCAGAATACGATAAATTCTCCTTGGTTTAAGAGGATCCAGTTGGGGCCGATCAATTCCTTTTGTTTTGATCTGTCAAAACCAGGGAAAGTGTTATTGTAGGATGAGAAGGAACGTTTTTTCATTGCATTTGAACGAGAAACTTCTGTCCAATTTCAAACTTGATTGTAGCTCAGTTATCTTGTTTAGACCTAATCCTTCACTCTGTTGACGCTGCAGCTGATTCCTGAAGAAGATGACGACCTTCATGACCTGGCACAAATGCAGAGATCACTTACAGATTTGGGTTTGAGTACTGAAACTGATGTGGCACAGTGGAACGTCCTGCAGTTTAATACAGGCTCAACAAGTCCGTTTATCATCAAGTGTGGAGCAAACTCAAATTCTGAACTTGTAATTAAGGCCGATGCAAGGGTTCAGGAGCCTAAAGGTGGTGAAATTCTGAGGTTTGTTCCAAGACCATCTGTTTTGGAAAATATGAACTTGGAAGAAATGAAACGAGTATTGTCGCAACTTCCTGAAGCTGTAAGTTTACTTGCCCTGGCAAGGACTGCAGATGGTACACGAGCTCGGTATTCTAGATTGTACAGGACTCTAGCAATGAAGGTTCCATCACTGAGGGATCTAATCGGTGAGCTTGAGAAGGGGGGAATACTGAAAGATGTTAAGTAATGAGTTCCAAGCCTGCAAAATATCATATCCTTCTGTAATATGTATTGTGTGTTCATAATATTCTTTCGGGTGGGGAGGTAGTACGACCTAGGATTTTCTAAGCTCAAACAAACAATTTTTTTGTATCATATTTTACTATTTATTTGAGCCGAGGAAATCTGCTTTTAAATCGTCAACGCGGTTGCAATGTAATCTACACGAGTTTGCTTAGTTCCTAGCTTCTTCATCTAACTAGCAATTTTCTCTTAACATGTTTCATTATTCAATTCATTGGTCAATGCCATTTTCTAATAGGAAGAATCCCAGAAACCATTTGTTATTTGTTGATAATCTCATGTGCAAGTTCTTTTCTTATGCTGCATTCATTTTCTGGCACTAATAAGCGGAAACATGGTCTGTAACATCACCAGGGTGAGACATGCATGGTGGCAACAATTGCACAACTGAAACTATTGCGAGGACATGATTTCCTGTACTAACATGGGTAGTAGTCTTTTGTTGTTTAATAGTGCAAGTGACTGGGGACTGATATGGTCGTTTGTTTTGTTGTTTAATGTAGTAAATATCTCCGCGAGTTCTTTCCAACTGATTTCAGATGGGCTTCTGGCCGGAGAATCCGGTGATGCTCACTCCATCATTTTACAAGCTGTACGTACATATCAGCCTAATTACGCTATCTATAAAGAGATTTGTTGGTTCTTATTACTTTATTCAGTAAAAGCTAATTACTCTGCACCAGCCGTCGATCCTTTCGAGTCATCCTATGTTATTACTTTCAACAAGATTTATGGCCATGATCCTTTCTTGGTTCCCAAGGATATTTTGTTACCATAATGAATTAAACTCATATTTCCTCTGTTCCATCACCGTCAAGCGCGTAAAACATCTCCGGTTGAAAGAGCAAAATTTACCTCTCGCGGGGGCGACTCACCATTCCAAATGGACCAAGACGTCCTCCTCAGGGTTGTCACTCGCTTTCTCGGCCTCCGTGACTTCTCCTCTGCTCGAAAGTACGCTCTTTTAGCACAACGCTCCTACCCAGCTCAACTCGAGTTTGCTAAAGCCATCGCCGTCGCCGACGTTCTCCTTGCCTCGGGCAACCCTCTCAACAATGGACCCGACGAGTGGTTCTCCGTTCTCCAACTCAATTCCTCGTCCCATCGCGGTTTCGAAACTCAGTTTGAAAATCTCTCGACCCTGTTAAACCCTGTTAGTAATCACCTCCCTTTTGCTCGAGATGCGTACCAGCTTGCTTTTAATGCATGGTCTGTGTTATCTTGCCCAGAAAAGAAAACCCATTTAAAGAATGGGGTTAAGAACAACGGTGATGAGT
>JANKOE010000206.1:5128030-5138467 GCA_026284465.1 Erythroxylum citrifolium | reverse complement strand
GATATGGGTTGAGTCATAAAAAATGGATATGGATATGGGTTGAGTAAAACCCGAACCGAACCCTACCCATTGCCATCTCTAATTGGAACACATTTGAATTCATCTATTTTAAGAAAATGAATATATTGGAACATAAAAGATTAAATGGCTTGGTCTTTGTTCAATACAATTTAAAGTTTCGAGAAAGGTGTAGCACCCCACTCTCATAGGGCATGTTCTTGAATATCGAACATATTAACGATATTCGAGAATAAACTCTATGAGGGTGGCATGCTAGAATAGTCAAACAATCATACTCATTGCAATTTTGTCACGCATCACATGCATATTTTAGAAAACCAATAATCAATTTAGGCCCATTTTATTCATAAACATTTTCAATCACAAGTGTTACTACACTCATTAATCAATCTCATTTACAAACATTTCCAATTTGGAAAGTCATTACAAAACAAAATTTATTCAAATATCCGAGGTACAATAATTGCGAAATACAAATTTTGATACAAAATAATGAACAATATATGTAGATACAAACTGATCCTAACTTCTATCTCTTACTCGAATACAGTGGCTAAATTTCAATTTGTCTAACTGGAGATCTTCTTTAAGCCTGAAAAATGTTGCAAATTTTAGGTTGAATTTTGCGAACTCAATGAGTGGAGCATCCTCGATCGCTCACTCATATCACATAATACAACAGTTCATACTTCAAATTCACATACACTTCATGTCATCATATAATATAAATCATTTAAGCAATAGTCATATAGCATCACATAACACTTTGATCACTTATTCCACATTTTACATTCAGAGCAGTCAAACAGTTCATTTCGATCATTTAAAACATACATATCAATTATATACGCAATGCACATAAGGCTCACTTCCAATTGTTATTGTTGTGACCGAGTGCCTGTAACTATCCCATATCCATTATAGATATCGGAGTCATTAATAATTGTTCCTTATCTGCTGGGGATATATAGCTCATTATACATAGTGAGCCTTTGGCTCTTAATCACTTCTGAGCTTTAAGTACTTTTTCGGTGGCTACTCCAGTCACAACAACCTTTATTTGTTCATGCATTTATGTAATGAAGTGCATCACATTCACATATATTCAATCAATCATTTGTTTTCAGTTTCACATTCACATTCACATTTATCATCAGACTTTGGTCTGACATTCAACAATAATGATGAGTATCACTTATTTCATTCACATTCACATTTTCATCAGAACTTGGTCCGACATTTAACAATTAAGTTTTTTTTGGTCGAAAATTTAACAATTAAGTTGAGTATCACTTATTCTGTCAAATCCACATACAATGAGGACTTCCAATATGATATTCATGCATCAAACTCCTCGGACATTTAGTGTCCGAAATCAACACATTCACATCGCATAATAATTCATTACAGAAATTTAAACAGAACAATCATTTAAAGTAAGACCATTTAGGTCAGCTCACAGTACACTCCAGATTAGCATTTGCTTCCTTGATCCAGAAATACCTGGATGCGGACATTCTATCCTGTATATCAACATTATGCAATACATATATTGCACACACATTATTAATTGCACAATCACATAAACATTCAATTGTACACATATGTATAGGTGTAATGTATAATTCATACTCCATTAGACTATTCCGAGTATGTTTCCTTAATTACAACTCTTGATCATTCAAACCTTATCATTTGTATGTGTCTAGCTTATTCTTAGGTTTACACCTTAAGAACACTTGGTTACTCTAATGTCATAATTTAATTACTGTAATTTCTTTTCTAGCATTATATGCTCTCATAATATCCAATTCTCATTCACCTTTACTTGATACACATTACTCATCTCCTTTGAATCATAACTACAAGCATATGAACATCTTCATTCCCATTATACTTATGCCTTTGGTATTTCGATATCAACAATTCACTCACTAAGTTATAACCTCCATTATCACCTCATACATATCACACATTTAGTCATTTAATCCAAGCATCATTCTAGGTTCAATTTAAGCTCCATTCAAGCATAAATTAAGTCCAAATGGCCAGTGAATGTCTGTGGGGCAAACTTCTTGTCCACTGGGCAGATTTTCTCGGGTTTTCCAGCTTTCCAGCTCCGCCCATGTCCGTTTGAAGGGACATTATGTCCGCTGGGCAGACATTCACTGGACACCTATAGAAATGTGAAAATTTGACCATTTAGACAACAAAATCTCTCATTGGGGTCTTTATAGAAGTTGTAGAACTTAAAGACTTCTTCAAAAGCATACTTGAATGACCTCAATCCAACATCCATAGCAAAAGTTATGCATCTTGCCCCCAAACTTTATCCAATTGCATCCATATTTTCCACATTTCTAACTCTTTACTTACTACATTCAATACCTTATGCTTGGTCTATCATTTCTAGTTTAATTATTCATCATTTTCCCATCATTCTTAACTCCATTTCAACTCAATATCATCCATAAAGAAATTATAGCCCATGATTGATCATGAACATCAAAAACAGAACATATACATTTATACATTCATCATCAACTTTTTGCATATGTTCAACTCCATTTCCACTTTCATTTCACTTCTAACTATCACCTTAATTCTTCCCATTTCAGGACACCACATTACTCGCTTTCTTTAGCTCTAGACTTATTTTAGTTCATCTCCAAAACACCCAAAGAGATCCACATTAATACACTAAGAAAACATAACATAAAACCCATTATCTATCAATTTTTCTGCACTTTTTCCTACACCATCTTTAATGATCATTCTAACTCAAATCATCTCAACAACAACTTATGAAATATTGATAATCATCATATGTGTAAAAGAAAGAGATGAACATACCTAGGTTTTCTCATTCACATTTCGACATATATATATTACCATTTAATGATCATTTGACCTTTAACTAACATCAAACATGTTTCATGTAACAAGTCATGAAGAGTAATGCTTTAGACTTACTTGTTTAATCTAAGATCTTCAAATAACACTTAATCCTAGCTTCTTCAGTATCATTCGATCATCAACATTCAAAGGTAGTAGGGTTGGATCTTTAGTAAGAAATGAAGAAGACAACAAAACAATAGTAGAAAATGGAAACGGGATGTTACATTTTGGGGTTCTAAGTTCAGATTTTTCTCCTCTCCATTTCACCTTCTTCATCCCATCATTTTTTTATGTAAGAAATCAGGTCAATCTTAGGTAAAAATCAAGGTAAAAGTTAGTGATTTTCTCTTCACCTTTATCTCTTCTTACTTTTCTTATAAAGGCATGAAATTATAAGGTTGGAAGTGGGATTAAGAGGTATATTTTTGGTGTTTCTAGTTGGTAAGTCAAGCAAAGCCAAAGAGGAAGGGAAGGAAAGGCAATAGAAGACCTACTTTGTCAATTTTCAGGTTTGGGACTTCACTTAGTTGATTTTTGTATTTTTTGTATGATTGAATGGATATAAAGCTTCATTTGGATGTGTAATTGTTTCTGGGATGTTGCTTTGATGTTATTTTGGTGTTACTTTGCATGAACTTGGTTGTATATGACAAGATAATATCGTGTAGTGGAATTCTGTCTAGGGTTTGTTTAAGTCAGTCACATTATTTAAGTCATAACTCAGCCTACATACCTCAAAATTTTGTGATTTTAATTTCATATGAAACTTAAGACACAGAGATAAATATCTCTAGAAGGAACTATGACTTAATTCTGGCTCTATAACCTTCGAAAATTGAGATAAAAAAAAGGTGACATGATGCTACCTCTGTTTTGGAGAAACTTGTGATATTTTGTCTATATCATGATTTAGAAGTCTAAAGGGTCTAATTGTTTGTGCTATAGAAACTATAGACATAAAGAAAAAATGGATAGAAGACCTCAAAACCTTGTTATGAATTTTTCTATATGCATATTAAGGAATAAGTAGTGGTATGAATGGAGAGAGTGTCTGTCATAACCGTGGCATTGTTTTTGTTTCCGATATCTACCGCATCTTATCTGAACCTTTATGAATGTGTTTTAAAATTTTCAAACATCTAGAAATAAATAAAATAGGACTTACCATATGTTAATTGGGTGATTAAACATTAGAATTTAAGATTGAGCATAATGCATTCCAAAGATAACTTACGTGTACATAAATTATTTATTTGCTATGTATTGCTCATATGTGTATAGTATGATTATACAAGTGTGATTTTGACATCCTTCTAATAGTGATTAGTTATGACTTGCATTTGTGAACACAAATATAGATTTTATGACTTGAAATGTAAATCGTATGATTTACATTTGAAGTCATAAAATCTATATGATTTTTTAATATATGAATTGTGAAATTTGAAATCGTTAAAGGAAATGTTATAATGCCTGCTCTATTGTCTTGGTTGTGGATAGATAAGCATGCCTATAGGGTTATAGTGCAGCTGCTACAGTTTGACACCACCGATGTCTATAGTTCAATACATTTGGGTGTCTATAATTTGATACCTTCGAGTATTCACAGTTTGATATCTTCAGATATCCACAGAACACGTTATCCACACCCACAGAGAATGTGTAGGCCTAACACAGAAAATAAAGTAAAGAGATATAAATAAGAAATATAGTATGACAACATAAATAATCGGTATATGAATGAATATTTGCATTTGTATTGATAATTTGTATCATTGAGTGTTGAATATCAATGTATGAGTTTTGAAGGTGAATTTATGGTATATGAAAAAAAATATTGAAGCATGTTTGCATTATTTATTTGATTAAGCATGCCATCATTATTTACATTTGTGTTGTGTTCATGAATATATGTGCTTGGTGGATAACTGTTGTGACCGGTCATCCAAATTAAGTGTTTCTCCACTAAACTTTCAAGCTTAGCATCAGTGTTAATCCGTGTAGGTCCAAGTTATATGAGTGAAGTATAAGGAACATCTGCAAGAACCAAGGCCAACAGATAGAAGAAAAAGTACTTTTGGAAGACGTTTTTAGTTAAAGATGATTATAAATGTAATGATTAAAGGAAATTGTATGTTTTCTTTTGGATTACCATGTAAATGTAAAAAAGTTTTACTACTGTTAAATGATAATATTAAACATTGGGGAGTATTGTAATGTGTATATGTATAGCATTAAACCAAAATGCATATCTTGAATGTATGTACAGAAAATTGGTTGTCTTATGTGTGGATGGTTATAGATTCTATACAGGGGGTGTTATAATTCCTATATTGATTCACTAAAAATCTAAACACACGCTCTTTATAGATATGATCCTTTCTCACTACTATTGCATATTTAGTTCTATAAAGTTAGGTTTTATTTTCTAGAATGTTTCACATGTATCAAAAATTTTGGTGCATTGATTAAGTTTTTATTTTTTATATTAATTGATGTATATATATAACTTTTTATGTTCTTTATGTCAAGAACCAAGAAAGAGATAGATCATAGACGTTTACTTTTAAGAAAATAGAAAGTTAAAGACAATAACATACAGTTCGGAATGAAAGAGAAAGCATAAAGAAATCCAAAATGAGAGAATCAATTTTATGGCTCTTTAAGATTGAACAAGTAAATAAGAAGGGTAAAGCATGTTTCACAGTGAAGGAGGAGCAGAAAGAGAGGCAAAGTGAGAAACTTTGGGTTTTGATAAACGTGTACAGATCTTTTACCATCTCACCAGCATTATTGTTATTGGGACCCTATTTTTGAAGCTCAACATTTGCAGTCAAGAGAAGTGAGCGTATTACTTTGTAGGGTTATTTCAATGAAATTCCATCAATCATCATCTGTTCATCTTAGCCATCATCCCACAAGAGTGGCCTGCCCACATCAGTCAGTTACCATAATCAAACTCATTGTTTCAACTTCAGAGCAGATTTTGGAAATCTTCAAATCAAAATTACAAATTGACTTCTTCACAAAATTTGTAGCTCTGTGTCTCTAATTTATTTAAAATTAAGAATCATCTCATTCGGAGCTCTACAGACTAAGATATGATTAAAATACTAAAGTATGTTCAGTAAAATCTCCAATTCATACTCTTCCAACCAACACAGCCAACTCAACCAATTCCACCACAGACGCCACTTCCCCCATTGTTGTCACTGCCAACGCAACCAACTCTTCCAAAGACCACATGGCCTCCATTGCCTTCAGTCCATTACTAACACAACCAACTCAGCCAACTACACTAAAGACAACACTGCCTCCATTGCCTTCTCTGCCAACTCAACCAGCCATGCTTAAGACCACATTACCTCCATTGCCATCAACTCCGCTACCTACACAGCCAACTCAGCCTAGTCTACCAAAGCCTACACTGCCACCTCTGTCAAATCCAAGCTTGCCTACATTACCCACTGCCCCACAAGTAGCTATACCACCAAGACCAATCCCCACTATTCCTATTATACCTTCAATTCCAACCATTCCAACAACAATCCCCGCTATCCCCTTCCTCTCCCCACCACCATCAAATTAAGTCATTAATTCCCCTAACCTATGTCACAACATTATCAAGTCTACTAGCTTATCCCATGGTGGTTCTACATCAGGATCAACCTGCGATATGCACTTATTTGAGTTGTACATGTGTGAAATTTGCATTCTTTTTCCCAGTCATTCCACTACTATAGTTGTCTCTGATATAGCTGATTGTATTCTTCTAGATGTTGTTATATATTCTTGATTTCATACTATGATTAAATATAATCAAATAAATATAAGCAATGTCAATGCTAGCAGATAGCTCAAACACAGGGAAAACTTAAACTTGGAAATAAAGTAAAAGATGGCATAAAAGTAAACTATGGGTGCGTCCTTCGGTTCCAACAACATGAAAAGTAGAGAAATACAGCTCTTATGATATTCACAAGCAATGCCTTTAAAAAAAAATGATACAAACAAACATCAAGATTATTGAATAAAATGATTTTGAAGAATTCACTCATTTATTTCTTGACAACACTAACTACTATAAAGATTTTGACCTAAAATAACCTCGCTGTATGTTTTTACATGTTCTGGCACCAATTCTGTAGTGAGAATTTTAAATAGGAATATGTCTGCTCAAAACAACAAGATTTTAAAATGACCTTCACAAGATCCTCTCTCTAAACGAGGACCAGCACTCAATGTACCAGAATATCTAGAGACATGGCATGCTGAAGCCATGATAAGAATAGAACATGTGACTTTTTCATCTGGAAAAGTTAGCTGCAGCCATCATACACAATTGCTTCCAAACAGAGCTAACAAGTGCTACTTGGGAACTGTATACTGATGTGTATATAAGTTCTATGTCCCATCTTTCTTATCGCTTATAGAAAATCAATTCCCTGCTACAATTTGTTTTGATAGCATCCTCCAGGATTTTAGCCTGGTCAAAGTCAACTGTAAAGGAAACCATAACAATGCCATCTTTACCAGTCTCATAGTCCTGTCTGATGTCCTCAGCGTTAAATGATTGCAGCTGTGAAAACCAAGAACCATATCAAAATAACGTAATCACTATCATGAAAGATTACAAGGTTATCAATTTCAATGTTGCAACATCATGAGGTGGCAACACGACGGCACATAGATGGAGAAACTTAAATGATACAACTTATCCTCATTGATATTGTAAAGCTAAAGACCAGTAATGTCCAAATTGTTTAGAGCTTTTCTGAGGTTAACTTATGGGTGCATCAAGTTAAAGTAAAAGCTTTCACTAGAGACTTAACTATTTAATTCCAATTCCAGATAAAAGAGTTACAAGTTTGCATATGCCACATAACAGAATTTAGGATAGGCAAATCATAATTCCAATACATAATTTCCCCGTGAAATTTGGAGGACAAATGATTTACAACAATTGTAACAAGCCAAAGGATAGGCAAGAATAAAGGTAAGAAGATTAATAGCTCATGTAAAAACATCATTTTCCCCTATTTTTTAGTTTCTTATTTAATTCTTTTTGTTGTAGTTTGCCACACCAATTATCTTTACTTCAAGAAAAAAGAAATCCACATGGACTACAACTTAGATCACCTGATGATGCAGAATTTCAGTAAGATCAAAGGGAACTTCCACACCTATAGGAACCTACCAAAAGTAAATGGAATAGCCAATAAGAACACTAACAGCCAGAAAGACCATAAAATGATATTATCTCAAGTCTCAGTTAAGCACAAAGGCACGCATGATTGTTTAAACAAAGAATATAAATAAACCACCTTAGATTTCACAAGACATGTCAGGGAATTTCTCAAGCATTCAGATGCCACACCTCTGTAGGCCCTCACCAATCCTCCAGTGCCTAGTTTGATCCCACCGAAATACCTACGAAAACCAATCACATAAATTCAATACATACGAAAAACATATTAAAGACAAGGAATTTCAATGAATTTCACAGCCAATAAAAACATCAACCATCACATTATCACATGAAAACTTCAGGGCACTTAAATTCTTTTACCAAATAGCATGAAAAGAAAAAGCTGTCGAAATTCATTATGTACCTGATGACAACGACCATAACTCTATCAATCCTAGAAGAAACAATAGCGGAATGTATCGGTTTCCCAGTAGTGCCTGAAGGTTCACCATTATCATTAGACCTGTATTGATCTCCAACCTATTGTTACAAAAGATCAATACCAAAGCCCACTTAAACGAGATACAAAAACCCATAAAGAAAGATCAAAACGATGCCAAGAAAAAAGAAAAGAATTTTAAAGAAAAAAACGAACCTTATAAGCCCAACAGTTGTGGGTAGCACGCAGATCCTTGACCTATCCAACCAACAAACAAAATAACCAATGATAAATGGATGGTGGGTTTTGTAAAATGGTGGAATCAACAAAATGGGTTACCTGAGAAAGGAAGGAGAATGCGGATTGTTCCTCGAAGACATGGCCAACGATTGCGATGAATTTGCTCTTTTTAATTTCTCTTTCGAAGGTGACTCTCTCTTCGATAGTGGTGTATTCACCTGCTAATGCTGCTTTGAAGACCATAAGTTGAATGAAGATCATATTTGAGTTAGATTTGATAAAACCTTTAACTGCCCATCCTGTACCTATAAAGTGTTTTTCGCTGGTTAGATCGAAAACCTGAATTCGATAACTAGCCATGGAAAACATGCATACCCAATCATGCGGTCTACCAAGACATAAAATACCATCACAAAATCGAAGCATAATCAAAGAACTTGTAAATTATAAACACCCAAAAGCAAGAAATCGTAATAACATAAAAGAATAAAGTACAAACGTGAATGAGAAGTGGAACCTGTTTGTTAAGGCATGCAAGTGCAGATCGCAGAGTAGAGCAGAGGTAGAGAGAAGAGGGAATGGACCAGATCATAGAGCATAGACAGGGAGAAGATAGAGTTTTTTTAAACGTCGGATGTTATAACATAAACGACACAAATTATAAACGTTAAAGTTTACCCGAAAAAGCTAAAATGATGGCTTTTTTGAAAAGCTCCAAATTTGAGCTTCTCAAAAAGCTGTATTTTAGCTCCTAAAAAATTATTTCTATTTAAAAAATACTTTTAAATTTTACAGCTAAACACTTACTTTTCTTAAAAAAATACTTTTAAATTTTACAGCTAAACACTTATTTTTCTTAAAAATAACTTTTGCGATGAATTTTTTTTTCTATCGTCCAAAAGCTCAATGTTTATATATACTATATAGCTCTTTCCCCTCGAGCCTATCTGTCATTTCTCTTTATGACCTCTCCGTCCCTTTTGTCTCCGTCACACGATTGCCACCCCTCTCATATTTAGTTTCTATATTACTTGTACATACACATATGGATAATCTACCTTCGGCCACTCCAACTTCGTATTAATTCCTCCCCCGTTGATCGTGACAATTTACGACTAAATAAAATGATAGCTTAATTCACAAACTTCGAGGGATTATAAAGGAACACGGCCATGAAAATTTAACTCTTCTTTCATTCCTTAATTCACAAATTTTGAGGGATAATAAAGGAACACGATTATGACCCTGTTTGGCAAACAGCTGATTGTATTTTAGCTCATTCTATCATTACAGAGTAAAGTTTTGGCTGATTATATCAGCTGTTAGCTGACAGCTGATTCTATTAGCTGATTTGACTAATAGATTGCATTGGCTGTTTATTAGAGATGTTTGGTAAAATTAGCTGTTTAATATTAACTGTTTACGTGTAAAATGACTTATAAGGGCATGACTTATGAAAATATAGCTAAAAAATTTATAAAGAAAGCTAATTTAACTTCTCCCTGCAAAATTGATTTTTAATCCTTCTCATTTTAATTAGTTAATTAATATATGCTTTTTATTTTAATAATAATTAATATGATAACAAAATAAAATATATTAATAATTTTTTAATAATTAATAATGAATATGATAATAAAATTAAATTTTA
>JANKOE010000206.1:5097809-5120235 GCA_026284465.1 Erythroxylum citrifolium | reverse complement strand
CACTGATGAGCTATGGGCAACGTATAAAACTCATTACTCGCTTCAAATTCAGTCATAGCCGACTCTTTCGACACCATATCAACGAGTCGCCTGATCTCCTGGTTCCTCACCACCATATTAAGCCACTTGCTGCGTATCCAGAGGCAAAGAACCACTGCAGAGAGGAGGAATAGGGTTTGGAACCCTAGGATTCCAGTAACAAACATCTAGAACTAACAAACTATCCAGGGCCGAGGACCAGACCAGAGCAGAGAAACCCTAGGATTGAGATTTTGCTATACATGAACTCGTATCTGACGATGGTGGTCGTGGTGGCGCGTGAGGATTGCGATTGAGAAGCTGAAATAGTGAATGATTGCCAATTAAAGCGCATGTACCAATAGGTTTCTTTTTCTTTAAAATTCGGGTTTTGTAATGTTTTTAATAATATTAAGATTAAATTAAATTAAATTAAATTATTAAAAGATATTTGAAATTTAATTAAAAAATATTTAATAAAATTAATTAATTAATTTTAGTTTATAAAAATTTATTAATTTATAAAAATTAACCAATTAATTAATAAATTGATAATTTTATCAATAAAATGTATTAAAATAAATTAACCTGAAAAATAATTTAAAATTTTTTATTTATTATATTAATGTATTGCACTAATAATTCATAAATAAGGTTAAGCGTTATTTATGTTTTGCAATATTTCTTAGACCTATGAGAGCCAAATAAATTGTAATTTATGGGACTCTTATTTCATTGATTATTTCATTTTCAGGGAGCTCAAAGTGTATTATTTATTCAAATTAATTTGTAAAGAGAAAGTTCAATATAATTGAGTTCATGGTTAAATAAGTATTTCATTATACCGATATTGAAATGATCTATAGTTAATTTTAATTTAATAAAAATAACAGTTATAATTTTTTTAACAGAAGAATCAGCAGTCGTTACGTTTTGGATGCATGCTAAAGAAATCTTCATATTGATGTAATTGTTTGTAAATCACGTCAATCAAGTACTCCTTATTAAGTAAGCCTTTATTAAGTAAGCCTTATACAATAAACTTAATTGAGAAAGTGTAAATAAGAAAAATCGAATGCAGAACATTTTAACCTTATACCTCTCCACTCGACCAACTTGATAACCCCTATGATATATCTACAACTAACTATTTTATTAATCACAACCCATTGGCTTGAAATTTAAAGTGAAAATAGATTTAAGTTTCATAACATATAAATTTGACTTAATACTTTTATTCTAATTCAATCAAATCTCCATTAAATTTGAACATATAGTTTAATTTTGAAATTAAAAAATTAAATTGAATGTTAATCTTTAACTTTAAACATAACCCTCTTATTATCTCTAATTAGATTCTCCATTTTTTCAAAACTTTTCTATATTTAAGTTTTTAATTTGTAATCAAAGTTATAGTAATGTTAAAAAAAAGTATGTGCAATTGCACAATTAATTAAAACACAATTTAAAATATAAAAGACATCACAAGAAATTAAATTATTCACATGGTGAATATTTATATTAAACTAATTTTTAATATATTTTATCTTTCAATACTTTGTTAAATATATTTTATTTTTTATTTTATAATATCACATATTATGATTTATGAAAGCATTTATATGTACATTATTTTGTAATATCATTAATGTGGATCAAAATCTTATGCAATACTTTATAAATACTGATGATATTTATATTTACTTATATCTTTGTACTTTTTAAAAATAAATCAAACATAATTAAAATATTTATCAAAAATGCACATTAAACGTTTAGAACTTCCTACCAAATTTATAAATATTAAATTTTTATATAACAATGATAACTCAACACATCTAAGTTATATCAATGATCAAAATTCACAAGTATGCTTCTTTTAAATAAATTGTTCTATTTATATTAAATTTTGCTCATATTAGTGCAAAGTAATCTTTTAGAATAATATCTTACGTAAGCCTGATCACACATGAAGCGTCGCTTTGGCCGAGTGGTTAAGGCGTGTGCCTGCTAAGTACATGGGGTTTCCCCGCGAGAGTTCGAATCTCTCAGGCGACGTCGTTTTCACATTTCCTGTTTTGCTCTTCGCCTTTTAACTTCAAACACTCTGGTTATGTGGGGCCCACACGTCGCGAAATTGAACTTTTCCGAGTTTCCAACTCCCATGTCCTTGTCAGCCACCAACACAAGGCAAGGCATAGCACAACATTACAATTCATTTGACCGCAACTTGGTCAGTCTTTCCTCGAATCAACGGTGGACACGTGGACACCATTCAAGTAGGCAATTTGGAATCCAAGTCAAAAGGGTGACAGCTAATTATTAATCAATACCCTCTTAATCTCCACCGTCCCTTCAACTCCCTTGTGGGGTTGCCCAAAAGCCAACTATCAACTAATGGGTCATCATCTACCTCTTCTAGTGCCATTATGGTCACTTTAGACTATTGGGTTTGAAAGGAGTCTAGCTCTTTTGTTTCCAATAAATTTTAGTCATTTATTTATGTGGGTCTTGCATAAGTTTTGTGTGGATCCCGTAAAATAAATGACTAAGATTTTATAAGACAGAATAAGACAAAATAATATTAGACAGAGAATCTATACTCGAGTTTGTCTGCTTTATCTTTTGCTTTTAACAGAGTTGTTTGTCTTATTTCATCACTTTTGCACATTTGTGTTTCTTGTCCGTACACTTTTAATAATATTGTTTATTTTCTTTTTAAAGTTTAGAACAAATATTTTTATCTCAATAATATAAAATATTTTCAAGTCAATTTTATATTTATAAAAGGCTTATAAATTAAATAAATATTAATTTTATTAAAATAGTTACTTTCATAATTAGGAATAAAGTTGCGTACTATTAAATTTCTTTAGATCTCATATATTAGCAGAATTTTTGTTGTTATTGCTGCTTATTAAAATAGCTGTCTCATCTAAAAAACGCAAGTATCTAACTAGCTAAAATAATTATATTTCTCTTGAATGTCTAAAATAAGAATGAGTTAATAATGATATTTTATGATATTAAAGAAAAAAGAAAGCTTTGAGTAAAAAAAATTTCATTTGATTTGAGACGTTGAACCTTTTGTATTTAAACAGGGAGTATATTTGCTGTTCTTATTCTACTATGCCCTTGTGTCTGAATAAATCCCAACCATCTATTTTATTGTAATAAATGGTTGGGATTTATTCAATAACTTACAATAAGTTAGAAAGTTGAGATTTATTCAAATACAGGGACACAGCAGAACAGGAACAACAGAACTAGTCCATTTAAATGAATTGTTTTGACTTTAAATTCCATTTGTATATTAATGTCAACTACTCGTGTACTAATTAAAATACCCTATTGATTGTCAATCGTAACAAACAAAATGGCACGTGCGGAGAACGAGTGAGAAAATGAACCCCTTTTGTTACAAAATATTGAATACTAAAAGCTAAGAGAAAAAGTCTATAAGAAGACCAAGCAAACAGAAAGTGTAAGGGATTGGAAACTAGATCTTCTGTCCAGTTTTACTCTGTCTTATTTTATCTTATAGAATCTCAACTATTTATTTTACGGGCCCCATGCGGATCCTATATAAATAAAATGCTGAGATTTATTGAACACAATAAAATACCATAATATTGGACAGAAGATCTAGACTCAAGGGATTGTAAAATAACGTATCAAATTTTCAGTTCTTGACTTCTTGTTACTTTGTTTTAACCATGTTTAATAAAATCTTATCTATAATATGTTGACAAATTTAATAAAACATGATAAAAACACCAAACAAAATATCTAATCCCATAAAAAAGGGAATGGTTGGTTCAAGTGAGAGTCCTTATAATTTAAGAGATTATGAAGATCTGTATTGTAACATAATCAGAACAAAATATCTTATCCCATAAAAAAAGGCAATGGTTGGCTCAAATGAGGGCCCTTCTAATTTAAGTGATTGTGAAGATTTGTTTTGTATAAAAAATTATAACTCATTTTAATCTTAAATGCCATAATTTATTTAAGAGTAGAGATGATAAAATATTTTCATTCAAAGTTAATACATCATATATAAATAGATTGAATTGACCAGAAGTTAAATCAGTAAGATAAGAAATTTAAAGTTTAAAAGGTTAAATCAATATTAGACCGTCATAAAATTAGTTAAACATTGAATAAAATTAAATAATTTAAAATATAATTGAAAGAGATTATCCTTATCCATCGAAAAATTTAAAGTTTAATAGAAAAAATTAATTGGTTTATTTTAATTTATAACAACTTATTAATTTATAAAAATTGACTAATTAATTAATAAACTACTCAGTTTTTAACAACAATAATTGTTAAAATAAATCGAATTGAAAAGTTAGAAAACAAACCAAAAAATATAAAAGATTCAAAATTTTTACGATTGAATCAACCGAAGGGATCGAGTTTTTTAATTATTGCATATTAAAATAAACTTGAATTATAAAATTTTTTAATATAATTTATTGAAAATATTGGTCCACTTTATTTAAAAACAGTTTGGTGGGAACAACTTGAAATGTAATGACTACCATTTTGACCTAAAAAATTGCAAGTGAATCACAAAATAGCCAACTTGACTAGCAATTTTAGACTTTAGCCATCTTTGACGATTGGCATGTGCCAGGCACAAATCATACACTTAGGAACATTTGAAACTTTCTGAATCTATTTAAAGCTTTAGAAATAGAGAAATAGGTAATGAAAGTTCTCATTTTCACATTATAATATTAATAGCCTACAATCTCAGTACTCTATATATTCTCATCTTCTTCACACCATTCATTTCGTCGAGAAGTATCCTTCTTTCACAGAGAACCTTTCTTAGCATATGTCTCAAAGGCCTAACGTCCCTCACTATTCTTCCATAGCCTTTGGCCTCCACTCCCATCTCATGGTTTCAAGTGAGATGATCTCGAGTTCCAACTGGTCTTCCTTCCAGAGCTAAACCATAAGAAAAATCATACCTTTCTTTGGCTTTTTCAGGTGAATTCTTCGTTCAAGAGGTTAAATTTGTTGTTTGATTGATTGTAAAAGATGGGTTTGAAAGGCTTTGTTGAAGGAGGCATTGCTTCAATCGTTGCTGGTTGTTCCACGCACCCTCTTGACCTCATCAAGGTCCGCATGCAACTCCAAGGCGAAAATCCGGCGATGACTAACCCCGTCCAAAACTTGCGGCCGGCGCTTGCTTTCCAGACAACCACTGTTCACCTGCCTCAACCTCAAACGTCACCGTCAGCTTCTGTTCCTCGCGTTGGTTTGGTCAATGTTGGAGTCCGTATAATACAACAAGAAGGCGTCGCCGCCCTTTTCTCCGGCGTCTCTGCCACGGTACTCCGACAGACTCTTTACTCCACCACACGAATGGGCCTCTACGATATGATGAAACAGAAATGGACCAATCCCAACACGAAGGTCATGCCTTTATCGAGCAAGATAGGCGCCGGACTCATCGCCGGAGCCATCGGTGCCGCCGTGGGAAACCCCGCTGACGTGGCAATGGTCCGCATGCAGGCCGACGGCCGCCTCCCTCTAGCTCAACGCCGGAACTACAAGAGCGTAATTGACGCCATAACTCGCATGACCAAAGAAGAAGGCATAACGAGCCTATGGAGAGGCTCGTCACTCACCATAAACCGAGCCATGTTGGTCACGGCGTCGCAGCTCGCATCTTACGACCAGTTCAAAGAAATGATCTTGGACAACAAGTTGATGCGTGATGGGTTCGGGACCCACGTGGCTGCGAGCTTCGCCGCCGGGATTGTTGCGGCGATTGCGTCGAACCCGGTTGATGTTATCAAGACGAGGGTGATGAACATGAAGGTGGAAGCAGGAGCGGCTCCGCCATACAAGGGGGCGTTGGATTGTGCGGTGAAGACGGTGAGAGCTGAAGGTCCGATGGCTCTCTACAAAGGGTTTATTCCGACGGTTTCCAGGCAAGGGCCGTTCACGATTGTGTTGTTCGTGACTCTTGAACAGGTCAGGAAGTTGCTTAAGGATTTCTAGTTTGGATGATGACGATGACGACGACGACAATAAAGGAAGCTATAGACAAAGGCTTAGTTTATGTTAAGTTTCACAACTAGTTTACGTAATGTTTGTTTTAAATACGAATTCAGTTCCTCGAGTCTAGGAAGAACTCCAAAACGTGTATGAACAAGTGTTGTTACTTGTTGCCTGGGTCCATCTGTTCGTGTACCCAAAAAAAACTTGTTCTAATCTCTTTTCTTTTTCTCTTGATTCTCTATGTAACCAAAAAGAACTTAAACTTTCGGGTTGGATTCAAACTGGTTTGAATTGCAAGATGGGAAACAAGGAAAGGCTGGTGTGATTGAAGGTTGTTTGTGAGGTTGAAGCAGAAATTGAATGGTCTTGGTCATAGCAGAGAAGAAAATGCAACTTCAGGAGATGTCAGGTGTCATATTTTGTCATCTTCAGCTTTGGAGGCTAGAAGGGTAAAGTAAGTTGACATAATGCCATGTTAATTAAAGCTCATTGACTAAATTGCTTAACAAACTTTGAATCGTAATTCCGGCAAAGCTGTTTTTGAGACTGCTCTTGCTATTTAGTGGCCAAGAAAAAGGGCAACAAATTAAAAAAATATTAAAAATTTTAATTGGATGTACTTAAACAGAATACGCAAGTGTAGAATCAAAAGGCAGGGAAAGCAAAAGAATATGTGAAGAAGCAGGATTCGTTTCTGTAAGGACTCTAATGAGTTATACTCTACAAAGAAAATGGACCGAGGAAATAGCATCAAGGAAGATGCCTTGATAAAGCATAAATTCAGTCTCAAGATGTGGATTTGTTAAGAACATAATGGTAGTTCTCATGTTGGATGCTTTCGCTGTTGTCGGAAGTTTCCTGGAAGTTAACTGTTTCGTCATAATTAAGAATATCATCTTTGCTTTGAACTGTTATTGGAATCGAATCAAACTGGTGTAAGAAGATTCCTTTATAACACTGTCTGTGTTATCTTGTTCTTGAATCCGTTGCTTAGAAGAGAGGAATCTTCTGTGCGTAAATTTGGAGGCGACAGGATGGACTTCTCAGGCAATTACAAGAGTGTGTTTGAAGTTCAATGATGATTATAGCTCACTGTAACGAAAATGAGATCACTAGAGATTTCAACACTTCAAAATTTCCCAGGAACAGGGAAAAGAAACCACCATGGAGGCATTGGTGTAAAGCTTTACAAAACTGTGATCAAAATTGGCAGACAGTCGATTATGATGGTCTCCAAGGCGTTGTCACTCGCAAGTTCAATCACCTGATCCTTAATCCCGTGATCGTTGAGCCTAAGCTACCAGATGGAATGTTTATTTACATGAACAAAGAATCTAATAGTAGTAATTGTTGTCTTGGTTATTCACAGCATCTTTACACAGCATGGCACGTGCTTCCATTATAGACCTTGGAGGCTCCAAGTCCTTCTCTTGCAGGGCATTTCCAAGCAATTGCTGCATTTGGGATGCAAAGATGTCATCCAAAATCTGCAAAAAATACAGTACAAGTGAGAAGGCTTACAAGGATATATTTTGTTGATTTTTATTAACTGGTAGTAATGAGAAGCACCACCTTTTAGAATATCAATTAAGAATCTTTTACGATAGAAAAAAATGGGTACCTAAAACTGCATTCTATGTGTGTGTATAGAATAACATAAACTTTTCAGTAACAAAATGTTCCCTTCTGACTGCTAAAGTTGAAGTTCTGAATGACAGTTTAGGAAAAGATATTTCTGAACTGGTTGGGGAAATGTAGACTCACTATCTTTTCCTTTTGTGAGTCAGCCTGTTGCTCACTAAACCCAAAAACTACAATGATTAAGATGATAAGCATAGTAGATTTAGAGGAACTTACCGAAACTGCAATTCGAGAGCCTTTATATGAGGATCTATTCTCTCTTCTGTCTTGCAAAAAGTTAAGTACTTCCTGGTTTAAGGAGAATAACAAAATCATAAGTTGGAGAAATCTTTAGAAACCAAAACTCTGTCAGAAAAAGATCTATGCAAAAATGTCTACCTGTCCCAGGCGATCCCAGAAACCTCGGCAAATGGTTATGAACAACTGTGGTTCAACAACCGTTTGCAGATGATCTATTGTCTTAATCAATAGATCCTTCAAAGGCTGCATTCTACTTCTTACATCTGATTCAGCCACAGGTTCCTTTGAATCTTGGATGATCTTCTTCAGTTTTGTTGCACTTTGTAACTTTGTCTATAATAGATAAACAGAAGTCTATCAACATATCTGAATAGCAACCATCTCAAAATCTGAGTATCAGCAAAGAAGCATGCAATTGAAAAAACTAAAAGAATTCAGATGCACCCTCTTATGCTAACATTTGTCCACAAATATATGAGACCAAATGTTCTCATCAAGAAAAATTCATGCTATTTGTTAAGTACGGAAATAGTGACTGAAATTTTGTGAAAGGCATATCAGAAGCTGTAATCAGATAGGCTTCCTATAGGACATCATGTGCATCTAGAAATAGAAGCCCTTCAGCTAGCCAAGAAGAGAGTAGAAGCAAGAATGCGTTGATGTAGTAACCACAACTCAAGGACCCTTCATGAACCATGGTAAGGTCCTAGAATGCATACTCAAACAATGGTAAAACTTGGAGCTGGTGAATCTTATAGCCCCTGTATGCTCTTCACTATTAGGACTCTCAAACCTGCTAGCTCAAGACAGCGGTTCATTAACTACCCAATATTTTCCATACATTGGCATAACAATTTGTACACACACATCACTTCATTCTACTTGTCATCAACTCATCTGTCTTAGTTACAGTAACTGTTAGCACTCCTCCTAGTGATCAGCATACTAGTCCATAGGGGTATAATGGGAAGGGAACAAACACAAATGCCACATAGGCTGGTGGTTAGGAGTTAGTTACAGAGAGAGAGTGAGAAGGGGAAGGTACAGAGGATATATAGGTTTTGGTATAGGAGGGAGGGGATCATTATTCATTATTCTGGAAATTATAGCTATTGTATTGGCCTGGAAGATACACTTCCAGAAGGAAATTCTATGGCTTTACCTACAAAATACGTAAATAATACAATCTTTACTTCTGTTCCCTATCAGTAACATATGTTTGTAACAAACAACTTGAAAGCAATATTACTCACATTCTCCACAAGCATCTCCACAATGGCTTGCAGGTAACTTCTGAATTTGGATCTCAACATGACTGTAATTTCACTGAGACACTCCCCTGTGACAGCATTTACTCCCTCGGGGATACAAGAACTCCACGACTTCAACTGTATTTCAATCTTAGGCCCCAGCACATCCAGCATCCATTTCATAGAATTAAGAAGGATCCCTAGCTGAAATACAAGAATGAACATCAGAAAACTGAAAAATGCCCTGTTTTAATGACGCCTAAATTTATCGATAAATGTTTACCTCATCAGGCACAAAATAAATTTCGCCTGTTCGTTTAGATAACTTCTGAACATATTTAAGCCCAAAGAGCTTTGGGTTGAAGCTATCCTTCAATGGTGATAAGACATCAGCATATTGCTTGTCCAAAGCTTCAATAATTGCCTTCTCAACGTCTGCAAGAGCCTAAAGCATCCACATGGTTTGAGACATTCAATCAACCACAGAAAGTAAAAAGAAAAAGTTGCATGGATCAGTGAAGAGATAAATGTACATTTCCCAAGACAACAATATACTCTGGCCATTGACGAATGATTACTTCATATTCATTCAGTGTCTCTTTCAACTGAGTATACATTTCCTCAACAAAAGGAGTTGTCGAATTTTGTGTTTTAACACCAGACCACTTGACCTGAAAGGTATAAATAAATGGTAAATCGCTAGAGCACGTGACATCATAAGTAAAACTCATAACTTAGACATTATATTTTATAATAGCAGAAAAAACTACTTATTTTAATATTAGTCTAAAACTGCTTTGTTCCTAGTTTAATGTTATAACAGAACTCCACGCCAGGTAGGTTCTTAAAAAAACAAATATAGATAATCATATTTGCCGAATATAGAACTCATGACGTTTTGTGAAAAAGAGTAGCTGAAAACTTATAGACACTAAGAAAACTGAAACTGTTAGTGATTTATTAATTAAGAAGTTCAAGAATCTATAAAAATAATGTAGAATTAATTGATACATGTAAGAATATGAATTTCAAAGCTTATGTGAAGAAATGAGAAACTTGATGAGTTCTCCAAACTTCTATACAAGCTACTAAATAAGAATAAATGGGAAATTAAGATTGAAATTCAAATATTAACTAACAATAACGGTAACAAATACATTAAAACATTTTGGTGACGCTATTTGAGACTAAAGACTTACCTTATCTAGTTTGCACATCTCAAGCAAAGTATGACGCTTGTCCTTGATCCAGAGAGTGATGTATGAATGAAACAACTCTTTTGCATCAACACCACCTTTTGCAGGGCTATAAAATGAAATATGATCAATACATTTCTGCAGGGTTATAAGATGAAAAAAATAAGACATCCAACTTACTTAATGTTCCAGGAATCAAGATCCCTTTGGAAATCTGCTGTCGCAATGACAAGTTCTGCAACAGGCAGTGAGGGGCTTGAAGGAGGGCATGTAATCAGAAATGTGCGCAATCTTGCAGAAAGCTCCATGCCGTAAAGCGATGCACAAAGATTTGGAAGGTCTATGAAACTGCAAAGAGAAAGAATTCATCAGTTTTCAAATGGTCAGCAAGACAAAAATGTCATTTAACTGCAATTAAATGACCACTGCAGAAAACTTGTGAAGATTTTTTTATTAGCTAAATAATATATTCGATTTAAGAATCACGAATATGCATATCAACAACTAGGGGTTTGGTTGGTAGAAGGGATTCAAATCTTGGCAGGCATAATCAATGAGCAGCGTATCTGTATATTTATGCTTCACCATGTAATAAAAAAATATGCATATTGAAGTGAAAAGTTACACAATTTTTCCTCATGCCTGAGTATAGGACACCAAGAGTAGGGTGGAGGTAAATGGCCAATGGTTTTTACCTAGGAAGTAGGTGCTGATTGTGGATCTGCATGTCAGTGTAAATCTCGTTTTTGATATTCAAGATTAGAGATTTCATCTTTTGATAAGCTGTTGGAAAGGCGACAGGATCTATCAGAGAGGCCTCATTAGAATTTATAAGTTCATCAGTTTCAGCCAAGTGCCTTCTTGATCTCTTCCGTGCAGCAGCCTATAAAATCATTTTCCAAAAGCACTTGGTATGTGAAGCACAGAGGTGAAGGTGAAACAATAAACAACAAAAAGTTTTTATCAGTTTTTTGTACCTGAAAATATCTTGAAAAAGCCAATTGAGCCTCGGGGCTTAATATATCATGCAATAGAGTGTATAGCTTGACAGCAGGTGCCAAAGCCGGAGCAGCCAATCCAGTGGATGGAGCAAAAACATCCATCATGCCAGATGGTGACAATTCATCCAATGACTTATAGTTCTCAAAAGCAAGGGCAAGAACCTGATGAATTTGATCCTCAACCTCTCCAAAGATGCGATTCTGGCTCAAGTTTCACAAAACAAGATATTATTCTTCTTCTCCGACTTTCATTAAAAACATATATCAGCATTAAAGACTGCAAACTAGAAAAGAGGTCTCTTTGTTTTCATCCAATCCGTCAATTGTTAAGTCTATGGAACATACAAACATCATTGAAAGATTGAAAAATGTTTGTAGTAAAGAAGGTTTGGAGCTCAGTAATACCATACATCTACAAGCAATTGCTATATGCAGTACCATACATCTATAAGAGGTTGCAATCATTAAGATTTTTTATGTCAGAATACTCACTCTGTTCAAGAAATCTATTTAGAAGAAAGATTTTATGATCACTCCTAAATGATAAACATGCAAAACCTACCTACTGAATACCAAATAGGCATGGGTGCATTTGCAAACTTCTGGATCAAGAAAAATTAAACTTCATAATATACCTCTTGATGACTCAACACACTCTTCCTATTGCCCTTCATGACTACTGGATGCAGTAAATCATATACTAACTCAAGACAATCTTTGGTAGGCGTAGCAACATCCATGACATAGGAGAGATACCTGCAAGTTGCATGGAAAGGAAAAAAAGGAAATGAACTAGCAGTTTAAAATTCTAGAAGGTGAATTGAGTTAATACATTGCCATAGAGAAAATTTGACATAATCCCAATACCTAAGTTTGGTGTAAGCATCAGACACTCCATAATATGATGCAAACTCAGTCACTAACCACTTCCACGGGCCATGTAGTAATAGTTTTCTTTGCTGAAAATGTACCATTTTCATAGCAACTTCCAAAACAAAATCATAAGCAACGGTTTCTGCAACACAACCACACTGGAAAAAGAAGTTGCTTTATCTTGTTTCTTGATAATGCTTCACATATATTTTATAATTGATAACTCAACTAATTTCACACACAAAATGAAATGTAGATAGTAACCAATGAGACAACAAAAGCTAGGCACCTTCTGATGACTGCTCTCATCTGGAGTTATTGAGTAATTTATGTTCAACTGGATTCTACCAACAACTTCATGATCAGGCTCATGAAAGATGGGCCACCAACGAAGCTTGTTATTCTGTATTTAACCAAAAATAAGAAACTGTGCACCATTCTCAAAAACCGATAACATAGTTCAGGAAAAGAAAAAGAAAGATACCGAGTCATCTGCAATAGCAGCAACTTGGGCTTGTCCACGACCACAACACTGTCCCTTGGAATCGTGAAGTTCAATGATCAAATCATCCCCAAGTTTTTCAGGAAAGCTGCGTGACCATCCGCAAAAGAAGTTACCCACCTTTGAATTGAGAGAAAAACAAGGGGAAATAACAGGAATGTATAAAGAAAAAAAGCCACTTACAACACAAGAGATTCACTGGTTCCTGGTTGCACTCGAACTGAATCCTCGTCAGATTGGCTTTTCAACCTCAACAAGCAAGTATATTGTTCTAGTAACAAAAGATCATCATTACATTATAAGTAGGATAAGAAAGAAAGTTTCTTTCACAGGCTTTATTGAAGTAAGACACAATAAATCAAACGTTAATACTTATAGTAATTATGCTCAATTCAGACACAGAAATATTATTAATGCAAGTGTTCAATTTAGACACAGAAATATTATTAATGCAAGTGTTTAATAGTGTGCAAAATAACTGATAGGGCCAACACAATGTTATTGAAAGTGGTAGATGAAAGGAAAAAGAGGGAAAAGACAAAGGAAAGAGAAGAGAAAAGAGAGAAAGGGAGAGAAACAGAGGGAATGAGAGGGGAATAGAAGAACAGAGAGGAATCGAGAGAATTTGGGAAAGTAGAGAGGAAGGGAGAATGCAATAGGATTCTCATTAATTGCCAAAAACATACAATAGCCGTGGGGGAACTGTTATTTATAGTTACTCATATCACCCTCCAACTGACAGTAATGGTCTTAACTGCCATCTACTACAAGTACCTATTTTCATATCACACAACATCGTGGTTGTTCTTTCATGCTGATAACAAGCAACATAGTACTAATATCTTTGAAATAATTCTCAATTTTTCATCATTTCCTTCTCTATTGTTTTACCACCGGTGCATTTGGTTACTCTTAAACACAAGTGCATGCACTTGATTTCCCCTAACTTGCATTTGAACCCTTCAAGTGAAAGCTCTCAATAACAACTCAAGCATTCGGTAACAAATGTTCCACAAACAAAAAAGCTGTTTAGGTAGCAATCTGTCCAAATACATATTAAAGATATTTATTCCCCTCAAAAGGAAATATTGAAAAAAGATAGTTCACAACCATAAATACATTAATATGATCTCCAACTTCTAATCAAATTAATATCTTGACATACAAGGAATTCCTAATCACTTGTAACCTAGTTTAGATTGTGGGCTTACCAATTGACAATTTTATGGTCGACTTATTAAAAGTTCAAGGATATTAGCTTATAGTGGCTCCAAAATTTATTATGGAAGTTCGACTAGTGCGAGGTTGCATACCTTGCACCACTTCATATGATGAGGGACTTGTGCGCAAAGTAGTAGTTCTACTTTTTATGAGCCTTGAGACCTCCTTGATATACTGAGTGCTTGCCCGCACATATGCCATGCTTTGTTGTGAGAAAGAACCATTAGGAGGAACACGCGGATTCACACGGACTTTTCGCACTTCTTCCCATCCAGAAAATAGCGTTGAATTCAGATTTGAGATTTGTCGCCGAATAGATTCAATCTTCATAACGTGTGGATTTAGATATAAAAAGTTGCAGCTAGGAGGGGAGTCCAAACCCATTTTCACAGAGCGAACTGCAAAAATGAACAAAAAGTACAGACAGGTTATAAAGACCACAAATTGCAAAAAGTAAATCAACAGTCGATATGCCCTAGCAAGCATGGCACCTTGCACTTTCAGTTTTGCATAATTCTTTTTAGATTTTGGAGCAGCTTTCTGGCTCACTAATTCCACAGAGCGCTTAGCTAACAGCTCTTCTTCTGGTTGTAGTAAAATTTGCTGCACACTAGAGTTTTGAATGGAATGAAATAATCAGGAAACTGGAAATCACCAAATGCAATAGAGGTTTAGCTTAATCTATGCAACTTTTGACCATAATCAAATACAAGAAAGTGTGAAGATATCAGACTGGAAATAGATCAAAAGCTTTTCAGCATAGAATCTCATCATCCAAAACACCACCGCTTGCTGGCTCAGCTGTGCAAAGGCAGCTTCAGCAGCAAGGTCAAGTAATAACATTGAGTTACATAGCCTATATTTTAGCATATAGTGGATAGGTACCGCAAATTCAACAACAGCATAATGGAAGGATATAAATAGTAGGAAATAGAAACCCACCCAAATGCATCACGCAACAATGCGCATTCTGTATCCAAGAAGAAGGGAGCTTCTTCCGTGCAACCTTTGGCCCATGAATGTAGACACAGCCTGACACATGCGTCATAAGAAATCACCGCACACCATGGTCCTTGCCCACTGAATCCATTCACACAAATTATAAAATGATAAAACTATAGAGCAGGAATTGTAAGACCATGCTTACACTGATACTGACCATCCAATCAAAAATAACAATATCACAAACATTGATATTAGGATCAATTTCAAGTACACAGTCATCATTAGTGAAGCAATGTAACCAACCTTGCATGAAATGTAGGGACGCGAGCAGGTAAAGAACTTGGAGACATAGCTTCTTTGACAACAGCAATCCTGTAATGGATAACATAAATGCCCAAAATAAGTTTACTTCAGGAAATATAAGCATAGAGATTAAGAAAAAAAGATCCAGACACCTTTCAGATAGTTTTGGTTTCTCTGAAACTACAGAACTGTTCGTGTTTGCTAAATGTGGTGTCATATTAGCACTCGATGTTGAAATTTTCTCAACTTTGCGTTTTATTTCTGCACCAGAACCCATAGGAGGTGCACTGGGCATGTCCTTGTAAATATTTTTTTCTTGAGAGATTCTACCATTGCGAATTTTATCATCTTGGGGAGATGTATCAACTGAGTGAGGCACACCACAAGCCTCATCCTCAGAGTCGGAGTCAGAACCAAGATCCATGTCTGATCCTGATCCACCGTCATCTCTGTAAACAGGTGTGGTTTTTGACACATGAATTGCAGCAGAAGTCAAGTGCCCACTTCGAAACTTAGCTGAAGAAGGCAATCCAAACCCCCGTCCATCCTTTCTTACTTTACCAAATGGATCAGAGTTCGGTTTCTCAGTAAGAATTGAATTGAAAATGCTACCTCCTCTGATACCACCCCCCTGATACAGTTTTTGGAAATTTCAATAAGACCAATATAGCAACAAACACTATCTGAAGACAAACCAAAATACACCCTTGGCTAATTAGCAGTAAAGTGAACTACGAAATTCCTCGTTTGCTTACATCTCGACCCCATCTGTCAGTATACATTGTCTTCAGGATTCTCCTTCACCTAAACCACCAATCCACAATAGAACAATCCAGTGCCGAAACTAAAACACTCAAACAAAGATTGATCAATAAGAATTTGGACATCACTAAAGAAGTTATATCCTCAACGCCCACGAACTAATTACCATAAAAATCAAACCTTTACCTCAATAACAATATTGACAGAGACCCCAAAGCGAGATTCTTTCACACTCTTAAACTGGCACGCCACACTCTCTCTTAACTGATAATCGCCAAACACTAACCACAAAAAGTTCACACCAATGAATCAAAATTACCAATGCCCACTAAAGAACTCACTCCCTGTACGGCCCACAAGATACACTGATCTTTTCCTTTGGCCTAAGCAATGTAAAAGACCAAAAAAGTTCACTCCTCGACTATAAACAAGAACGCAAAGAGAGAATTTAAGACAACTTAGGGAGACCCAGATGACAGAAAAGAAAGAAAGTCACTTAAAAGAAATCATCAGTGGACTCACTTTGTCTTTAACACAATCACACAGAGTCAACAAACAAAAAGAGAAAAGCAGGAACACTGCAACAAACAAACAAACAAAAGACCGACCTTTGAGAAGAGAAAAAACCAAAACAATGTGAACTTCTTGCGAGTACAGAATGAAGGGAGAGAGAGTGAGAGAATTGGAAGCAGTAGTTGAAGGAAACTACAATTACTTCCTTTTTTTCTTATTGTTGTTCTCTTCCTAATCAAATTTCCTCCTTTTCCGTTTTTTAAAGACTCTTCCTTTTCTTTTTATTTTTTTTCATTTTGCGACTATAATTAAACAAAAACTATTAAAAATAAGAGAAAAAAAAAGGAAATTTACATTTTTTTGGTTATATAAAGAAGAGAAGATCATGACAATTAACGAAATATCATAACTTTCTTAGGAAAAAGAGATCAAAAAGGAACCATAATCAAAGGAAGACTAGATTCCATGACAGAAGGAGGGGAGTGGAAGAAGGAAAAGGACACTTAACGGAGGGAAACGTATGATTAACGTGTGAAGATGACGTGGCAGGTCAGAACGCGCTCTTTCCCGTAACGGTCGAATGTTGCTGTTTGGTTCGTTACACCTTTTCATTTGTTTTGTTTTGTTGGGCATGTGCTGTGTTCTGTTCTACTGCTACCCTCACCATCAACATCAACGTCAAGACAAGAAGTACGCAGCTTGTCTTTTATTATATTTAGAAAATATTATTTTTCACGACTAATTATTTTTATTATAATAATTTATTTACTGTCTACTTAATAGTAATTACTGATTATATTGGTACTTATATTTTATAATTTAACGTGATCATAGAGCAACGTTTTAATACGAGACTGGAAGTTAAACAGTAAGATTTAAAGTTTAAAAGGTTCATTTTTATTAAATTTATGTAAAATTAAATTGAATAAAATTAAAAATTTTGAAAAAACGATGAAAAAATGTTCTTACTCGTTAAAAATTTTAAATTTTAATTAAAAAAAGAAATTGTTAAATAAAAATTAATTGGTTTATCTTGATTTATAAAAATTAATTAGTTTACAAAAATTAGTCGATTTATTAATAAACTGGTAAATTTTTAATAAATTATTAAACTAAATAAAATCAAAAATTAACTAGTTTAAAATTTTTATTATTAAACCGGTCGAATTAGTTTAGTTTTTAAAATATTGCCAATAAGTTTAACTTATGAGAATTTAAATTTTAAATGTTAAAAAATGACTTGAATGCCAAATTCTATCTATATGATAAAATTTACTGTTTTGTTGACTCTATTCCTTATTATCTAATTCATTTTTTAAAATGTGCACATAATTTTCTTATATTATGGTATTTATAAATTAAGTTTGAAAATGATAAAAACTAAGATAATGTAACATTCAATTTTATTGGTATTTATAATTAAGTTTGAAAATGATAAAACTAAGATAATGTAACATTCAATTTTATACTTATCGGAACAAGAGAGTTATATATATTTTTATAAATATTAAAATTATTTATAAGAGGGACAATTTAGTTAGTGAACTAAATTTCCAATAATCTTTTAATTTGATAAATTGTGATAAAAAATTAAACTCACTCAAAATTTTGGATACTTAATAAGAAACAAAAACACTATAAAACTTATAAATAATAGTTGGTCGAATTCTTTACTTATATTTAAGTTATTTATTTTTAAATAATTTATTAAATATATGATTTATAAATTATTACTACAACAATAATAATAACACCTAGTAGAGATCTTACTGAGATGAAGCGAAATCTTAAGAGGTCTATTAGTACTCAATCTTATTCTTAATTAGTAAAGAAGTTGTATAATATATTTGGAAAAATAAAATTTAAAGCCAATAGGAGCTTCAGAACCTCTCTATTCGAGAGATGGAGGACATTGATTTTGTGATTCCGACGGAAGAGTTTCAAACTAACGCTAGGCGAATGGTGCGGTGGCAAAGAGATCCAGCTACGAGTTTTGGCGCAGTTTTGCGAGACTCTGGGGTTCCTTTGTGGCTGGGATTTCGGGTTACTATGCATCTCTATTGGACCCTGTTTTGGCAGAACTTATTTCAATCAAAGAAGCTCTTTCGTGGTTAAGGACAAACACATTGATTATGTTATAGTGGAATCGGATTGCCTTCAAGCAGTTCAAGCAATCACATCTTTTCCGTCTAATTCTTCGAAAATTGGAATGTTGGCTTCTGATTATCATGCTTTTAAGCAACACTTCTCCCATTTGTCCTTCCAATGGACGCGTAGGGTTGTCAATAAGGCGGCTCATTCCCTAACAAGGGTAGCCTTATTACATGCAAACCTCATTTTCTGAGATTCTATTTCTTTTTGTTTAACTTCTATTTTACGTTATGAACAATTTTTGTGTGTTGCTTCTGATAGAGAAAGGCTAGTAGAATCTGGGTGTACTGGGTAAGTCTGTTGGCTTGGGATAGTTTTTCTAGCCTTTCTTTGTCGAGTGTTTTTTTATAATTTATGATTTTATGATCTTCGTCAATAAAAAAAAAAAGCCAATAGGAGCATCAGAGGTAACTTTGTAATTGTAGGAGATGAGAGCACTTACAAGGCTCCTCCTGGCCCTTTTTCGCTGCTTTCAAGGGTGAGTGTGGAGAGTGAGCTGTATCAAGAAAAGGGAAGTCTTTGAAAATTATATTATAACATTTAATGTTTAAATGCTGGGCCCTTGGGGTATGGAATGCTTGGTCACTAAGAAAAGTGCTTCCTTTTTTGCTTTTTCAGGTCTAGGAATAATTAATTTTCAATCGAATTTGATTAAAAAGTTTAAATTTTTAGATTAAATCTTAAATTTTGTTAAATTAATTTTGATTAAATTAAGTTTTGTAAATTAATTATAATGATAACAAGTTGTAATACTTAAAAATTATTTAACCTAAATCAAACTTAATGGATGTCAAATAATCAAAATTAGATTAAAACTTAAGTAAATGCTATTTTAATTAATTAATTTTTAAATAAAATAATATATATATTTTTTTTAATTGTTTGAGAAGAAGATATGAAACTAAAAGGATTCAGTCATTTTCGACCATGAAGAATGTTTGAGAACGGCGATTTCTATTAGCTGTCAAGTGGTTGCATACAGCTAGTGGGAAAGAGAGTGGGGTCAGCGGTGATTGCCCAAGCTGTTCTTTTCATGTCAGAAATCGTAAATGCTTCTATGAAAATTTTAGACTTTGGTAAAACATAATCAAGTTGCACCTTTAAATAAAAAGAGTTAAGGTTTGAATTATAATATGTAAAGTAAGGTAGGAACGAGAATGAATATAACCAGGAATGACTAATGAGAATGGATATTATTATTATAATTATAATGATTAGTTAAGAGAAATAAATGATTATCATTACCAATAAAAATGGATATTATCATTATAATTATGATAGTTAGTTAAAAAAAATGAATGATTATTATTACCATTAATAATGATTGGTTTGTAAAAAATATTAAGAAATAAAAATTAATTTTATATATGAATTAAGAAAAATTTTAATTTTTAAAAATAGTTTCTCTTAAGTTATGTTTAAAAACTAATAACAAAATACATATATTGTTAATATTAGATGTAAGTTCTTAAATCTAACTTAAATTAATTTAACGTGACTTAAATATATAATTTATAATAAATTATTAATTTAAAAATTTTAATTAGTTTGATTTAAATTTAATAAATAATTAAATTATTGGGTAGATAGTATTTAACTAATTCATATTGCGTATATTTCATAATTATGAGTCTAAAAATTTAAAATTATAAAATAATTTTAAAAAATAGAACTTAGGGAAAACTGTTCTATAAGAAAGTTTGAAATTCTAACATTAAATTTGCCGAAAATTTTCTAATTATTTTTTGATTAAAAATAATATCATGTTTAATCTAAAATAGACTTGAACTTACGACAATATCTTCTAATTAAAAACTCTTAAAACCACGATTAATAAAGATAGCAAAGTCATATTAAACCTAAAAGTCAAGGATCAATGGGAAATTTCATAGAGTTTTGGTGAAGCATATGATTTACAATCTACCATATTGTGCTTGTGAAACAAAACAATCCAACATTAAGATGGAGCGATGGAGTAATTAATGATCGTTCCAATTAGTTTCGATAATAATTATCGAACATTACATACCAAGGGAATGGAATCAGTGGTGAAGAAATCGATAGAATGATTGTGGAAATTTTCTGTGTCTTTCATTCCTCTTATGCAAACCCATATATACACGGTAAACACAAAAGATAGAAAAAATCTCTCCTAAACTTTAGCACCTAATCTCCTAATAAAAAGGAAACAGATATTTACATTAACTACAATACATATCTACAAAATAATTCCTAATACCCCCCTCAAGTTGGTATATGAAGATCTCGAATGCCCAACTTGCAAAGGAGAGAACGGAACGATGCCTGACCAAGGGCCTTTGTAAATATATCCGCAAGCTGAGATGTTGTTGGAACATAGGTAGGACTCACATTGCCGTTGAGAATTTCATCTCGAACGAAATGACAATCCACCTCGATATGTTTGGTGCACTCATGAAAGACCGGATTGTGAGAGATATGGAGAGCGGCTTGACTATCACAAGCAAGCGTCATTGAGTGCGGATGAGATACTCCAAGGCTAGCTAACAATCCCTTCAGCCATTTAAGCTCACATGTCGTCACTGCCATTGATCTATATTCCGCTTCGGCAGATGATCGAGAAACCGTGTGTTGCTTCTTTGTCTTCCAAGATATCGGAGAAGTGCCCAAGAAAATCAACCATCTTGTGAGTGATCTTCTTGTCAACGGACATCCAGCCTAGTCCGCATCGCACCAACCGTGTAACTGCAGATCACTCTTGCTGCTCAAAAATATCCCTTGACCTGGATTCCCTTTCAAGAATCGAACAACTCGAAGCGCTGCATTCCAATGATCAACGCGTGGTTGCTGCATAAATTGAGATAAAACATGAACACTATATGCAAGCTCCGGTCTTGTGAAGTATAGATAAATCAATCGTCCAACCAAACGACGATATTGTTCTGGATCATTTAGAAGAGATCCTGTAGCTAGAGCCAACTTATGATTTTTCTCAATAGGAATACTCGCTAGTTTGGCCCCTAAAATCCAACTTCCGAGATGATGTTAAGTACGTATTTGCGTTGATTCAAAAAAATTCCCTCTTGAGAACGCGCAACTTCCACTCCAAGAAAATATTTTAAAGGTCCCAAATCCTTCATATGAAAACAATCACTGAGATAAGATTTAAATAACTCAATGGCTTCATGATCATTACCTGAGATAATCAAATCATCAACATAAACAAGAACATTGACTTGGGATGCATCTCGTCGCAAGGTAAAAAGAGAGTAATCTGAATGTGATTGTTTGAATCCATAATCTTTCAAGGCTGTTGAAAGCTTGGCAAACTAGCATCTTGGTGCTTGCCTGAGCCCATAAAGAGATTTTTGAAGCCTACACACTTTTCCCGGTTGTGTTACTGGTCGTGAATCGCAAGTGTACGGTTGTCAAAGTGAGTAATAAACCGGTAAGAACCGAGTCATGTCCACAAGGATTATGCGAAAATTTAATTCTACGCTAGCTATCGAAATTTGAAATCTGGTTGGACGAAATTTTTGTAAAATTAAAATTAATGTAAAGAAATTTTTTTCTTTTTTTAAAACAAAATTAACTTAAATAAATTTTTTAATAACTACCAAATTTAATGCAACTAAAATAACTATGAAAATGAAAATTTTGTGCAGTAACTAATTAAGAAAAGAGTTTAACAATTTTTCCAATTAAAATCGTTAACAACAAAGGGAATGATTTTCTCTTAGGGAATGATATTTTTGTCAACCTTAATATTAAATTAGCTATTTTCCACAACTGAAATATTCTACCCTT
>JANKOE010000206.1:4864941-4878113 GCA_026284465.1 Erythroxylum citrifolium | reverse complement strand
CCTTCGACCCTTCTCTTCGGTCAGACTCGAGGAGTAGGGGGCTTATGGTTGGGTCGGCTGGGCCGGCCATACAAGGCTCAACCCCAGGCCCAGATGTCGACGGCCCGGTCGCAGGAGATGATCTCCCATGTAAACGTAAAGATTCACGTAAAGACCTAAACCTATCCGTAACCCCAGGTATATAAAGTACTATTTCTCCCTGATTCAGGTATTCCGTAGCCAGAGTCGCACAGATCATGGATCCGAACAACGACGTTCAACCCCAGCAGAATCAGGCTTAACCACTTAGTATATTACTAAGGCTCTTTATCTTTTCTTTGACCTAATAGTACTCTAAATACCTTATCACTCACATCACACATTATTTCAAATGGTAAATTCCAATAAGGCTAGTGAATTATATGAACATTAGTAACCTTTCTTTCAATTAATCGAAATCATTTTTACAAGTATCATCAAACACAAAAGAAGAGTCTTTAGCTTGTAATGCACATAAAGGAGATGTAACTTTTGAAAAGTTTTTGATAAAACGAAGATAAAAATTAGCATGGAAATGATCTAACTTCCCTCACATACGTAGGATATGGACGAGAACTTATGGTCTTTATCTTTGCCTTGTCAACTTATAAACCTCTTGGACTTACTACATGCCTTAATACCACACCTTGTTTTACCGTAAAATAAAATTTATAATAATTCAAAACAAGATTATTGATAACTGCTTGAATTGTGAAAATATTCTTTTTAAACCGATGATCAATGTTACAATTAGATGAGATCTTTTCCTTGAATCAGAGTTTGGTAATCTTGACTTTCTTGTATTCAAATTCAGTTGATTTAATTTGTTTTCGTATTAATTTTAGTTAATCAGTTATTTAATTAAAAATCCCCCATTTAATTTTATTGCTTGAAATTAAGAAATTAGTGTTTAGTTCTCTAGAGATTCGACCTAGTTCCACGAGTACTACAAAAGCTTGGAGAATTGGTATTATTTTAGGGACTTCGACAACCCGACCAAAATGCCTATGAAAATCCTTACCCGCACGTCCATTAAATTTAGGCAATAAATTTAAGAAACCTGAATTCAACTTCAAGGGTCTTTCCAAGACTAAGAAGACAATGCATGAAGGTTGATAATCTACTGTAACTTGCTTCAAGGTAGCTGCGATCATTTTTATCCTTTTGTCTTCTTTTTCTAATTTGATGTGTACTTCATTTTCTTTTCTGTCTCTTAATTTCATAAAAATTACCTTCTGTTTCTTTACCTTTTTTTAAAACAAAAGAATTGATAGCTATGATTCCAGAATAAATAAATACGCTAGGCAATTAAAACTTTCCCCGGAAATGACATCAAAATTGATACATGTGGTTCGCATATGGAAAATAAGCGTTGATCTACGAAGAAAGTTAATTTAGTAATGACATCAAAATTGACACATGTGGTTAGCATATGGAAAATAAGCGTTGATCTACGAAGAACGTTACTTTAGTCATTTCGTTGATTTATTCTAATATTTTAATTAAAAAATTGTTCCAACAAATCAATTTATAATTTTTAAAAGGGACAATTATATCCTAATAATTTCGCTCATATAAAAGGAATTTCATAGCAAAATATAAAAATCATCAACACTCATGTAATGTTCTCTTTAACCACATTAGTAAAATACATCAAAACTTAACAAAATGAAATTCATTCAACCAATATTTAAAAAGCTGATAAATTATTTTATAACTCAATAAAAATCAACGTAGAACTCAAAATAGCCAGCATTAGTCATAAAAAATGAAATAGGAATTTTCCTTACTTTAACATAAAAAATTACGGTCTAATTTAATCAACACTTTAGTTATTAATTCACCATTTAAATGCTAGCAAATTCCATTATGTCATAAACGTAATCTTAAAACATAGAATAAAGAAAAACATGAAAACTAAAGAGCTTATAGCTTTTAAATTACTTCCAAACTCAATCCAATACAACTTAAGTAATTTATTGGACAAATCAAATAATAGGTAAAACAAGAAGTATGTATTTAAACATTTAATTTGCTCACCTAAACTTAAAACAACTTGATTAAAGATTTTACAGCCCAGAGTAAACCATTGGACACTTCTTTTGAAGGTTAAAATCTAAATAATTCTTGGCAAAATTAAGTTGGATAGCCCATTTTTCGTCTTGTAATACTTTTAAAGTAATCTTTAATTAGAAAATTACACTTCTAGTTCAGACACATATCTTTACATAATTACAACGATTCTATAAACTAATAAACCATAAAAAAAAAATTCAAGCTCTATCATAACCATATTAATCAACATATTCGTATAAAATATATAATACATAGTTCTTTTGAGAACAATATATGAAGTTATGTTATTTTTCAAATTGAGAAGAGATTAAATATGCATAATAAAACACACCTAAAGGAAAATAAAAACTTGGGCTACAAAATCAATATAAACCTAATAATTCTTTATTTCAACTTTTCATTTTATTACGAATCAATCATTATGTTCAATTTTAAACCTCAAAGTTAAATTTAAGTTTCACTTTAACCAACTATAAGACATGTAGAAATGAACATACAATTCATTATTAAATGCACACAACTCCAATTCACAACATAGGATTAAATATCCTATTTTGACTATGATAAATATAACACTTGTAATTATCACTCAAAATATAACACCAGATGGAATGTGTATTTTCACGAACAAAGTATCAAATAGTAGTAATTGTTGTCTTGGTTTTTCACAGCATATTAACACAGCATGGCACGTAATTCCTTTATAGACCTTGGAGGCTCCAAGTCCTTCTCTTGCAAGGCATTTCCAAGATATTGCTGCATTCGGGATGCAAAGGTCTCATCCAAAATCTGCACAACGTAGTATAAGTAAGAAGGCTTATGACCATAATCAACATTTCGTCGAATATTATTAACTGGTGGTAATAAGAAGCACCTAGTTTTGGAGCATCCATTAAGAATCTTTTAAAATAAAAAATGAGTACCTAAAACGGCGTTCTATGTGTGCATAACACAAATTTTTCAGTAACAAACGGGTTGATGTGTCCGAACAACAGTGTAGGAAAAGCTATTTAGAGGATGACGAGCATAGTAGATTTAGAACTTACTGAAACTGCAATTCGAGAGCCTTTATATGAAGATCTAGTCTCTCTCTTGTCTAGGTCTAGCAAAAAGTTGAGTACTTCCTGGTTTAAGGAAAATAACAAAATCATAAGTTGGAGAGATCTTCAAAAACCAATACTCTGTCTGGAAAAGATCAATGCAAAAATGGCTACCTGTCCCATGCGATCCCAGAAACCTCGGCAAATGGTTATGAAGAACTGTTGTACAACAACCGTATTCAGATGATCTATTGTCTGAATCAATAGAACCTTCAAAGGCTGCAACCTGCTACTTACATCTAATTCAGCCACAGGTTCCTTTGAATCATGGATGATCTTCTTCAGTTTTGTTGTATTCTGTAACTTTGTCTACAAAAATAGGTAAACACAAGTCCATCAACATATCTGAATAGCAACCATCTCAAAATCTGAGTATCAGCAAAGAAATATGTAATTAAAAAATCTGAAAGAATTCAGAGGCACCCTCTTATGCTAACATTTCTCTACAAAATAGACAAGACCAGATGTTCTCAGCAAGAAAAATGCATGCAATTTGTTAAGTACAGAAATGGTGACTGAAATTTTGTGAAAAGCATATCGGAACTTGTAATCAGACAGGCTTCCTATAGGACATCAAATGCATCTAGAAACAGAAGCCATTCAGCTAGCATAGAAGAGAGTAGAAGCAAGAATGTGTTGATGCAAGTAACCACAACTCAAGGAGCCTTCATGAACCACGGTAACGTCCTCGCATGCATCCTCAAACAATGGTTTGAAACTTGGAGCTGGTGAATCTTATAGAACCTGTGTACTCTTCACTATTAGGACTCTCAAACCTACTAGCTCAAGACAATGGTTCATTAATTAACTACCCAATATTTTCCATACTGTTGAGTGTTGGCATAACAATTTGTACACACACATCACTTCATTCTACTTGTCATCCACTCATCTGTCTTTTCATTCTACTTGTCATCAACTCATCTGTCTTACTTATACAGCAAAGTATGTTTTGTAACAAACAACTTGAAAGCAACATTACTCACGTTCTCTACAAACATCTCCACAATGGCTCGCTGGTAACTTTTGAATTTGGATTTCAACACCACTGTAATTTCCCTGAGACGTTCCCCTGTGACAGCATTTTCCCCCTTGGGGATACAAGAACTCCACGACTTCAACTGTGTTTCAATCTCAGGCCCCAGCACATCCAGCATCCATTTCATAGAATTAAGAAGGATCCCTAGCTGAAATACGAGAATAAACATCAGAAAACTGAAAATGATGCACAAATTTATTGATAAATGTTTACCTCATCAGGCACAAAAAACATTTCGCCTGTTCGTTTATAGAACGGAACATATTTAAGGCCAAAGGGGTCTGGGTTGAAGCTATCCTTCAATGGTGATAAGACATCAGCATATAGCTTGTCCAAAGTTTCAATAATTGCCTCCTCAACGTCTGCAAGAGCCTGAAGCATCCATGTGGTTTGAGACATTCAATCAACCACATAAAACATAAACAAAAAGTCGCGTGGATCAGGGAAGAGCTAAACATACATTTTCCATGTCAACAATATACTGTGGCCAGTGACTAACGATTGCTCCATATGCATTCAGTGTCTCTTTCATCTGAGCATGCATTTCCTCAACAAGAGGAGTTGTCAAATTGTGTGTAATAAGACCGGACCACTTTACCTGAAAGTTATAAATAGATGTTAAATCGCCAGAGCACAGAGCACATGACATCAGAAGTAAAACTCACAAAACCATTTTATTTTAATATTATTCTGAAACTGATTTGTTCCTGGTTTAATGTTATAACCGAACTCCATGGCCATGCCTGGTTGGCTCTAAAAAAAGACAAATATAAACAATCATATTTGCAGAATATAGAACTAATGACATTTCGTGGAAAAGAGTAGCTGAAAAGTTTTAGGCACTAGGAAAACTGAAATTATTAATGATTTGTTAACTAAGTAATTCAAAACTCGATAAAATTTATGTAGAAATAATTGAAATATGAAAGAATATGAATTTCAAAGCTTGGGCGAAGAGAACTTTGAAGACATTTGAATAAATTAAAACATTTGGGCGACCCTCTTGCAAGCTGAAGAAGCCCTTAAGGTTAAGGATGAAATAAAAATATAAAATATTCACAAAAAATTTGGTAGTAAACTATGTAATTTATTACAGTTGACCATTCAAAACAGCATGGTGCAACACTTACCGTATCTCGTTTGCATATCTTAAGCAAAGAAAGACGCTTTTCCTTGATCCATTGCGCGATGTATGAACGAAACAACTCTTTTGCATCACCAACCCCTTTTGCATGTCTATAAAATGAAATATGATCAATACATTTCTGCTGGGTTATAAGATGAAGAAAATAAGACATCCAACTTACTTAATGTTCCAGGAATCAAGATCCCTTTGGAAATCTGCTGTGGCAATGGCAAGTTCTGCAAAAGGCGGTGAGAGTGTTGAAGGAGGGCATGCTGTCAGAAATTTGCCCAATCTATCATGAAGTTCCATGCCATAAACCGATGCACAAAGATTTGGAAGGTCTATGAAACTGCAAAGAGAAAGAAGCCATCAGTTTTCAAACGGTCAGCAAGACAAAAATGTCATTTATCAGCAATTAAATGACCACTGCAGAAAACTTGTGAAGACTTTTTTATTAGCTAAATAATATATTCGATTTATGAATCACGACTATGCATATCAACAACTAGGGGTCTGGTTGGCAGAAGGGATGTCAACCAAGGTGGCTGTCAACGTCCACCTTGGTGGGCAAGGTGGCTGTCAAAAATGGACAGCCACCAACTTCAACATTGGCAGCCACCAACTTTGAAGGTTGGTGGAGCTGGCTGCCTCTCCTGCCTATAAAGGGCAGGAGCAACATGAAGAGGAAATAAGAAGCAAACCGGAGAGTAGAGAAAAATAGAGAGAAGTGAGGTGAGAGAAAAGAGAAAGAAGGATACAAAAATATTGTGTATATTTTTGGTCTAGTTTTTCCAGTAGTAAAAGTCTTCTATCCTTACCCGTGGTTTTTACCCTAATTTGGGGGGCTTTTCACGTAAAATCTGTGTGTTCTTACTATTCCTCCAGTCCTATTTTAGCTGCGACCCTGCTCTAATCCAGTTAATTTCCACAACAAGGGATTCAAATCTTGGCAGGCATAATCAATTAGCAACTTATCTGTATATTTATGCTTTGCCCTGTAATAAATAAATATGCATATTGAAGTGAAAACACAATTTTTCCTCATGCCTGAGTATAAGACACCAAGAGTAGGGTGGAGGTAAATGGTCAATGGTTTTTACCTAGGAAGTAGGTGCTCATTGTGGATCTGTACGTCGGTGTAAATCTCGTTTTGGATATTCAAGATTAGAGATTTCATCTTTTGACAAGCTGTTAGAAAGGCGACAAGATCTAGCTGAGAGGCCTCACTAGAATTTATAAGTTGATCAGTTTCAGCCAAGTGCCTTCTTGCTCTCTTCCGTGCAGCAGCCTATAAAATCATTCTCCAAAAGCACTTTGTATGTGAAGCACAGAGGTTAAGGTGAAACAGTAAACAACAAAAAGTTTTTACCGGTTGTTTGTACCTGAAAATATTTTGAAAGAGCCAATTGAGCCTCGAGGCTTAATATATCATGCAATAGAGTGTATAGCTTGACAGCAGGTGCCAAAGCCGGAGCAGCCAATCCAGTGGCTGGAGCAAAAACATCCATCATGCCAGATGGTGACAATTCATCCAGTGACTTATAGTTCTCAAAAACCAGGGCAAGAACCTGACGAATTTTAACTTCAACCTCTCCAAAGATGTGATTCTGGTTCAAGTTTCACAAAACAAGAGATTATTCTTCTTCTCCTACTATCATTAAAAAACATATATCAGCGTTAAAGACTGCAAACTAGAAAACGAGAGGTCTCTTTGTTTTAATCTAATTCGTCAATTGTTAAGTCTATGGAACTTACAAACATCATTGAAAGATTGAAAAATGTTTGTAGTAAAGAAGTCTGGAGCTCAGTAATACCATACATCTACAAGCAATTGCTATATGCAGTACCATACATCTATAAAAGGTGCAATCACTAAGATTTTTATGTCAGAATACTTTCTCGCTCTATTTGAGAAATATATTTAGAAGACAGATTATATGATCACTTCTAAATTATAAACATGCAAAACCTACCCATTGAATATCAAATAGGCATGGGTGCATTTGCAAACTTCCGGATTAAAAAAATAAACTTCATAATATACCTCTTGAGGACTCAACACACTCTTCTTATTGTCCTTCATGACTACAGCTGGATGCAGTAAATCGTACACTAACTCAAGACAATCTTTGGTTGGCGTGGCAACATCCATGACATAGGAGAGATATCTGCAAGTAGCATGGAAAGGAGAAAAGGAAATGAGCTAGCAGTTTAAATTTCCAGAAGGTGGAATGAGTTAACACACCACCATAGTGAAATTTTGACATAATCCTAATACCTGAGTTTGGTGTATGCATAAGACACTCCATAATATGACGCAAACTCGGTCACTAACCACTTCCAGGGGCCATCTAGCAATAGTTTTCTTTGCTGAAAATGTACCATTTTTATCGCGACTTCCAAAACAAAATCATAAGCAACAGTTTCGGTGGCACAATCTGTTATAGCAATCGTTTTGGTTGTAGTTTAGTGACATAATAATTTAAAAACATTATTTATCTTATACATGTTTATATGAATTTAATAAAATTCATAGAATAACCATGCATTGCAAATGAAATTATGAGATTATAATTATAAGATTCATATAGCATTTATATATTATTCCTAAATTGTTCTTAATCGTTGTTCTATTAAGACTGAACATTAATAGAAAGTAAAAATACTAACACATATTTTGTTTTGCCTTATATAGGAAGAAATAGATCCCATTGGTTAAATTATGGAAATACTTAAACAAACAAGTGATTGCTTGTTAGAAAACAAGTTCGATAAGTTCATTGAATTAAATCGATGTGAGAAATTCATTTAAAATATTACTTGTATGTTTATAGAAATTTTCATTGTGATAATTGTATAAGTTATTATTTGACTTTAAGTTTCTAAAGTTCTCTTGTATAGAGATTGCTATATTTTGATACTAATCAAGAGTCTTTCAATCGGTAGTTACTGAATGTAACATGAACTATATAGAAGTAGCTGTGTGATCAAGATAAGATTTATCTATTTAAAGTAATCATGGAGAATGTTTCATTGCTCTCGATTAATATTGATTCAAAAAATCCATGGTTAAGGTAAGATAACGATATATAAATAGTTTACAAATGTTATTTTACTAATGACGGATGACTATTATGGTTGGATTCAAAAAAAGTAGACATTAATTTCATGTTTTATCCATTCAAAACATTGTATGATGAAAAGATTAAATTATATCGAAAATCATGCATGAAAAGTTAGTCAAAACTACTTTAACATTTTTAAATATTTGGGTGGTTATGATATGTTGTTAAGCATTATCTTTATCTATGATTATAAATTATTTAATAAAATAATTAAAGATAAATTAAACAAAGTTTTAATTTACCTAATTTTAATTATAAATTATGAATTATAAACCACTGCTAACATATTTGAGGAGTAGTGCTGTATTTGAGAAGTGGTGTCAGTGTATAGTTGAAGAGCAAAAAAAATTGCAAGAAGTACGTCAACAGAATCTATATGCCCGGGCAAGGATGGTACCTTGCACTATTAGTTTTGGGGCAGCTTTCTCGCTCACTAATTCCAGAGGTCGGTTTGCTAACCGCTCTGTTGCCGGTTGTAGTAAAATTTGCCGCACACTACAGTTTTGAAAGGAAAGAAATAATCAGGAAGCTAGATATCACTAATATACATGCGACTTTTAACTGTACTCAAATACGAGAAAGAAAGCTTGAACATATCGGACTGGAAATAGATCAAAAGCTTTTTCAGCATAAAATCTCATCATCTAAAACACCACCACTTGCTGGCTCAGCTGTGCAAATGCGGCTTCAGCAGCAAGTTCAAGTAATAAAACTGAATTACATAGCCTATATTTTAGCATATTGGGGATCGGTACCCCAAATTCAACAATAGCGTAATAGTAGGATATAAATAATAGGAAATAGAAACCCACCCAAATGCATCACGCAAGAGTGCGTGTTCCTTAGACAAGAAGAAAGAAGCTTCTTCTGTGCGACCTTCGGCGCATGCATCTTGACACAGCCTAAAACATGCTTCGTAAGCAATCACAGTGCACCATGGTCCTCGCTCACTGAATCCACTCACACAAATTACAAAATGATAAAACTATAGAGCAGGAATTGTAAGACCATGCTTACACTGATACTTGCTATCCAATCAGAAATAACTACATCACAAACATTGATATTAAGATCAATTTCAAGTACACAATCATCATTAGTGAAGCAACCTTGCATAAAATGTGGGGACGCGAGCAGGTAAAGAACTTGGAGACATAGCTTCTTTGCCAACAGCAATCCTGTAATGGATATCATAAATGCCCACAATAAGTTCACTTCAGGAAAGATAAGCGTAGAGATTAAAAGAAAAAGATAACAGACACCTTTCAGATGGTTTTAGTTTCTCTCAATCCTTTACCTCAATATATAACAATATTGACCCCAAAGCGAGATAAACTGGCACGCCAAACTCTCTCTAACACTAACCACAAAAAGTTAACACCAGTACTGAAACAAAATTCCCAATGCCTGTTAAAGAACTCACTCCCTGTACGGGCCATAAGATACGCTGATCTTTTCCTTCGGCCTAAGCAATCGAAAAGACCAAAAAAGTTTACTCCTCAACTATAAGCAAGAACACAAAGGTTGAGTGGAGGACGGAAAAAGGAACTAAGGAAGGGAAAAAGTTTTAATTGTTCAATTTTTTTTAATCACATAATAACACCATATCTTTTACCAATTATAATATTATTTCCCAAAAAATTGGATTTATGTTTCGCTTTCGATTTAAAAAGAAAGTTTGAAATTCTAACATTGAATTTGCAGAAATTTTTTTAATTATTTTGTTTTGATTAAAAAATAATAATATAATATCATGTTTGATTTAAAATATCTTCTAATTAAAAACTCTTTAAACCATTATCAATAAAGGTAACAAAGTCATTAAACCAAAAGGCAAGGCTCGATGAGAAATTTCGTAGAGTTTGGGAGAAGCATATGATTTACAGTCTGTCTTACTGTGTTTGTGAAACAAAGCAATCTCACATTAAAATAACTTTTTCGATTAACAAAAACAATATCATTTTATTAAATCAGAAAAATTAAGAAATTAACAAAATAATATCATTGTGTTGAATTTAAAGTCCACTCGAGGGTAAGATTTTGAATTTCGTTCCGTACCAACCAGAAAATAGTACAAAGTAGAGGTGGTTATGCACCAAGTGTAAATACCAATTAGTACTAGCGTGTTTCGTATGGTATGGTACTTACGATATTTATAATACCGACCAGTACCAAAAATTTTGAAAAATATAGAAACTTATTTGCAAAATTTTCAATTTTTTTAATAAAAACTTCCCTAACAACAAGAAGCAGAAAAAAAAAACCAAGTGCAAAGGAGGAATAACTAATCACAATGTACGATTAACCAAAGATTAAGACGACGACGATGGTGTATGGAGCTGAAGACCACGACGGCGAGGTTGAAATTTTTTTTCCTACAGACTGGTGTTTACGTAAGTAAATTACCTATGTAATGGTATTTCTGAGGTAAAATACGTACGAAAACATCCTACCATAGTAGTTTCCCTACGTAACTCTATTTCCATAAGGAAATTCCCTATGAAAACATATTTCCATAGGTAAATTACTTACTTTTTTTTCTATCGATAAATTTAGTACGTAATTTTTACGGGGAACCTTTGGCACTTGTTTTTACTAAGACTTTCACTATTTCGTACCTAAATTCAGTTGGTAAAGTTTGGTCTCCTCTTTCAGAAATAAACTTTTTGTCATAAATTACCTTTTTTCTTTAAAAATTTACCTACGGAAAGCTATTTTCGTCGCTAATTTATTACAAAAAATTTTCTGTAAGTAATTTTTCGTTGGTAGTTTGCAATTTTCTTGTAGTGTGTTCTATTTCTGGAACACATCTGCAAAAAATTTGTCCAAAACATGCTTTTAATAAATAAGGATCATCCCAGAAATAATATTTGGATTTAACCTTTATTTTGTCTTTTTGAGCTGTTGTTAAATCATTCAGAAACAACCTACTAACTAAATAATTGCATACATGTGAATACCAAGGTGAATCACCTTTAATGAAAGAGTAAAGTTGCTCAACCGGAAAGAATTCAGAAACTATATTCTTCGCACCTTTTTTATCTCTAATTTTTAAATCAAATTCTCACAATAAGAGAATCCACTGTAGTAACCTAGGCTTTGATTATTTCTGTTTTAAGTGATATTTAAGTGCATCATGATCTGAGAAAACAATTACTTTACTTCCTAACAAGTATGAATGGAAATTTTCTAATGCAAATATAATAGCAAACATTTCTTTTTCCTTTGTAGTGTAATTATATTGAGCAGGATCCAAAGATTTAGATGCATAGTGGTTGGGTCGGCTGGGTCGGCCATACAAGGCCCAACTCCAGGCCCATATGTCGACGGCCTGGTCGCAGGAGATGATCTCCCATGCAAACGTAAAGATTCACGTAAAAACCTAAACCTAGTGGTAACCCCAGGTATATAAGGTACTATTCCTCCCTGATTCAGGTATTCCGTAACCAGAGTCGCACAGATCATGGATCCAAACAACGACGTTCAACCCCAGCAAAATCAGGCTGAACCATTTGGCGCCCACCGTGGTGCCCGACGTCAGGGCACCGCGTCCAGAACCACACAGATCAGTCAGGCGACAGCAGCCAACCCTGATATTGCCGCCGTCACGGCACTTGCACTGCAACGGACGGCTTTGCAGTTACCTGTCGTTCTCCCACCAGCACATCCTGATTCTCGCACACAATCTTCACACCCGGATGATCACCCACAGCCTCAAAACTAAGATCAAGAAGAGCAGAGCGTAACCCTGGAGGATAACGCTGAAGCCAATTCCCATCTCAACTCCCAGCATCCCCTGGATGCCAATCCTCCTGCACCGCAACAAACATCTCTCACCCGAAGGCAGATAGAGGAAGCGACTGATCTAGTGATTCGTCAAATCCTGCAGTCCCAACCGGGACAACAGCAGACCTCGGCTCAGTAGATTGGTCCAGAGATCGATCGCCATCCTACGGAAGTCCTAGGAAACATCGTGGACGATCGAATCAATCCAGCCGTGAACTCCCGCCTGGGCCGAACATCCACACAGTACAGTTCCCTTTTCATCCCGGTGATCCTGGACAAAAATACCGGTCGCGATGTTGAGGGCGGGACCGATCGGCCCTACAACTGGCGAAGGCCTTGGAGGCAGAATAGGATCAGGGGCGACCGATGTTATATGAGGGCACAGTCCAGGACAAGCGATGATAGAAATGCCGAACGACAAGATGACCGACCGATTAGGGTCACCAACATGATTTTTGGGGGAAACGCGGCAGGAGGCTCGACCGCCAAAGGAAGAAAGAGATATGCCAGGCAGGTCAGTGAAAACTTGCCAGCAAAGATAAAGAAGCCGAACGATGGGTGATCTAGTTTGACGAATTTGATCTAGATGGTGTTAGCCACCCTCATGATGATGCACTAGTGGCCACCCTGAATATGGACGGTAGTGAAGTGAAATGGATACTGATTGATACAGGCAGCTCGGTCGACCTACTATATTACGAGGCCTTCGAGCAGATGGAGATACCACAGGATCGACTACTGCCTATAGAGGAACCCATCAAAGGAATAACGGGAGCATCAGCCTATCCATTCGCTCGAGTATCTCTCAAAGTAAAATTCGAACAAAAGCCATGTCAAGTGGAGAGGAGTGTTGAATTTCTGGTCGTCAAGTTCGTGGGAGCATACAATGCTATAATTGGAAG
>JANKOE010000206.1:4674076-4693103 GCA_026284465.1 Erythroxylum citrifolium | reverse complement strand
TTTGTGATTCGGCATATCAACTCTTAGTTTCCGGAAGAAGATTTATGTGATTGCTTTGAACATATATTTAGACAATTATAGAGCTAGAACTACACACTTTGGAGCCTTTGCATAGGTCTATTTCCTCTGCACCCTCTCCTTATTGTCCATGTTAATTTTGATGATACAATTTTAACACTTGAATTGGCATTCTATAGTCTTTTAGTCTTTTGGCATCTACTTTTTGGCTAGATGTGATCATTTTCTGGAGTCTAATGTAAGTGGGAAGGAAGTATCAGATGCACTGGTGTTAAGTGTTGGTATGAATTTTTCAACACACCTTTTCCCCTTAATTTTGTGGTCGGCTTGCACCTTTCATTGGTAAATTGAGATGGTGGCTCCAATTCTTTCTATTCTTTAAGATGCTGTAGCAAGCGGCTGCTTAGCACATTACCTCTTTCCTCACTGTATTTGGTATCGAATTTCTACTCAATTCTCTCTTCTTCCTCAAATTTTTGTTCCTCGAAACTCAATTTGATTGTTGACTTTACAGTACTATTTGTCATTGAATTTTAGGTTCATTTAAACATAACAAAATTGTTTCAAAAACTTAGCACTTAATCTAGAACTTTTAAATGCTAAATGATGAATTTTCTGCATTTAAGTTAGAGTGACTATTTTGGTTTAGAAATATACTGAACAAAGATGCAACCCTTATTCTAGTCTCATTTACATTATTAGTCAGGCTTCTCATATTTTGCTTAGTGTCCTTCATATCTAAGTATTTTTGTACCTTAATATGCGCTTTCTCAAAACTTTATAGTCATTTTTTCTATATAGAATTCTACAAAGGATGATACAAAGTTGTTGTTGTCACCCCTACATTAAGAGTAGTGATTTCGATTACCTCAAAACTAAAATGCTGGGGGTAATCTCTTAAGCTTTCTTCATGCCTTTTGAGTTACATTAAGTAGGCATAATCAATATCCCTACATGCTCCAAGTCAGACCAGAATTTCTGTTCCTTATTTAGAGACCTCTTCTTTTTTTTTACTTTTTTCTTAGTCTCGATTAGTAAAAGATCAATAAGGAATCCACTTTTCCTGACTTTTGTTAGCTTTGGTAGGAGGTAAGCTACAAGTTAATGAATACACACTTGTACAATCTTTTCCAAAGTCATACTTTTTATCTGCTATTCCATCTGTGTACTACAACAGTTTCTGTAACAAGTGGAGACTGTTGACCAACGCTGGATCAGATTTGGGGACATGACTTCATTGATACTTAGGTGGTTCATACTCTTTCCTCAAGTAGATGGCTCAACCCACTCCCCGTATCTAAACAGAGTAACTCGTCTCAAGGTTGTTCATATCCTGATCCTTTCTAGTGAACTGGACCAACTGGTGCTTCAATCAATTTCCTTGGACGGTTCGCAAATCTATTGGTATAAATCAACAAACTCTAGGTTTTGGGACCAGGAAGTCATCTGCTTTATGGCTTCTTTAAATCCCATGGTTTGGGAGCCAACTAACTTATGAGATACATGTAACATAATACATATCCGTTACCAGTTAGAAAGATTGGCAGTACATAACATTTATAATTTTGTTAGGCTAGAATTGGAGCATCCAGTTCTTCAGCTTGAGTTAGAAGATAGTGATTTATGTTTTGCTTATGAGTTATGACAATCTCTGCCAGTACATGGACCGTTGTCTAAATTATCACAAAGACACAAGATAAGTTGTGTTATCTATGAGATATTATCATCTGTAAGTAATCCCTTCAGCAGGTTTAACCTGGAAACATAAAGTTCTGAAATGTTGATACTACAAGTTCAACTAACCTTAGTCCTCCCTTATTTGAACAGCAAGATAACAAATCAAAAAGGGCAAAGGCGCTTCTAGATTTGTAGTTCTCTGCTTCTATGTACAAGAGTCATTGGCGACAGCTATAACAAATAAATGTCCAATCCTGACATGACCATAAGAGTATGACTTTTGCAAGGTAATAAATTTGTTGGGAAAAGGGACAAGTTAATGTCTTAGATATTTGTTCAGACGATCTTGCACAAATTTGAATTGAATGAAATAACTTCGCACCTTCTAATTTGTCCCAAGGCGTTCCGGACATCGGAGCTGGAGCAGCCTTTTTAGTTACTTGTTTGGATGACATTGGGGCTGTCAGCTGGAATGACATCTAAGAGAGGGTAGCTTCTATTCAAAATATCGGCCAAATATTAGTTGGTGTTGAAAATTTTAAAAAATTGAGAAATTTTTTTGCAACATTTTTTAAAGTTTTCAAAATCTCCCTTTCTCCTTCCTACCTCTCCTTTCCTTGCTTTTTTTTAGTTTTTTAGATAATTATAAATATTTTTATTACTAATAATAATTATAAATTAAATAAAACTTAAAATAAATTATTTTATTTAAATTTATTTTAATATTTTATATAATATTTATTAATAAAGTATTAATAAAAATATTTTATTAATACTAATAAAATATTTTTATTAACAAAAATATTTATTCTATATATTTTAAATTATTAAATCAAATTTTCTTTGAAATACATATTTTTTAAAATACTTTAAATTTAATTAAATTTAATTATTATATTAATTTTATAAATTAAATTAAATTAAGATATTTATAATTTTGCTAATAATTAATTTTAATTAATTAAATATATAATATTTTTAATTGATAATAAATTAAATAATATATATTTTTGTTTCATGTTCCAATTTTACTTGTTTTTTACTTATCATGAACTCTTGTTGTAAATTGTAATAATTTGAAAGTTAATGATATTTATTATTTTTTATTTGATGTTTTGATGTAATCATTATTGATTATATAATGAAAATTAAAATTTTAAAATGTTTATATTGTTATTAATTTTATATTTGTTTGATAATGATTGTCTTTTTTATATAAATTGTGGTTATTATTTATATGTGAAATATTGAAAATTATAGTTATTTCAAATTAATTGTGATTATTATTTATTATTTTAATTTTTTGAGACATGGTTAAAAATATACAGTATAACTGTACAATATGACAATAAACTATTTTGCAATTTTAAAAAAAATTATGGACTATTTCATAAATTTGAAATATTACCTAAAATGATGTCCGATATTAACCTGTACCGTACAATATCGTATCAGAACTCAATCCGGTATCAAGTCTGATACGGTATTCGCAACATAGATTATACACATCACAAATTAAATTAATATAATAATCTCTTTTGAAATAGTTTCATAAATTTTATATTTATTCTTACACATATTACAAATTAAATGTATGATATAATTAAATAAAAATAAGTTGATTCATATGAAAATAATTTTAAAATATTTATAATTTTACAAAAATTCTTTATGTCACAATATTTCAAAATAAATGATTGAAACTATCCTTTTTTTTTTCTCTTTATCATCGCTTATTTTTAGTTCTAATAAAATGGGCTGAAATTGGACCACAAATATGAGTTTGTGGACAGGTCCAATGAAAAAAGCATAAAAGTGAAATTTGACCCAAGATAAGCTTGAAAGGCAAAGTCCAAAGAAAAACAAAGAGCTTACTCAAAATAATTAAAGTCCTAATTTTTTAAAATCATTAAAACAAATACGTAAAAATATATTACTTTTTTTTAAAGCGTATGTAAGGTACATATACATTAAATATTTTTAAATTACATAAACTTTTAAAAAAATTATTTACAATATTTAATATTCAATTTTAAATAATAAAATTAATTTTGAATAATTAAAATATATATTAGCAAAAAAATACTAATTTATAAATATTTTATTTATTTACTTATTTATTTTATCCAACTAATTCATTTGACAAAATTATTATTCAACTTTATTTCATGGATATTAAATTGTAGTTAGTACTTAATAGATGTGAACAAGAAGGCATTATAGTATATTAGTGCAAGTAAGTTTTGATACTTAATAAATTCGTAATATTTAATAGGTAAAACTATTAAGTATTAACTACAATTTCTTAATCTTTAAGAATAATTTAATATCTACAAGAATACGATTATAATTGGTATTTCTTTGAACATTTAAGCCTGAATCGAAGTCTATTCAACTCGGACCAAACTTGTTGACTTTAAATCAGGCCGAACAATTTTTGCCAAGCCTACATATAAGGTAAATTTGATCTTCAAATTTCTTGACTAAAGAGGAAAATAAAAGAATAATTAGGGAGCATAATCTTATTATCTTTTTTTAATTATGTACTAGTCCAAGCGATAATGTCAAAAATGTTATTTTTTAAAATTATTTCCACAACAAATATTTTTAATTACTAACAACATGATTTTGCTTAAATAATCACAATATAGCAAGATTTGTATTATGAAATTCTTTTTATGAACCATGTATAATTTTCTAGAAGTCAACCAATCATCAAGGTAAATCTTAGAAGGATAATGGCAATTACTTCACTATATGTTTGTTAATATTCTTAGTTATCTTAATTAAGATTACATCTAGAAAAATGGCCCACCACCATATATAATTTCACATCTTATTTTTAATAGTAAGATAGTCATGCTTCATATTTTATAAATTTACTTATCTTAATTAAGATTACATCTAAAATATGCTTTTAAATATTACATTTGCATTTGTGTTTTGGGGCAAATGCAATACAAGTGCTTAAGGAAAATTTATAAAAATTTAATTTATAATTTACAAAATAATGCAAGAAACAAATTTAACTAACAATAACAAAATTTATATCCTACGAACTGTAGTTTTTTTTCATTATTAATTAATTAAAATATACAGGACAATTATTTCTTAAAATAGGTAAAAATATTTTAAAATTATTAAAATAAATCATTTAAGTATTTTAAATTAAATTGAGCCATATATTTAATATTTATGTTATATATTTTGTTGTTTTTTAATCGAGGTCTAATAGAAAGAATTTTCTTATAAATTAAAAATTAAAAATAAAATATTTTTAAAGATTTTTTGAAGTATAGAAGTAGTTTATGTCTTAAAAAAAATGAAAAACAGTGAAAACTAGGTTGAAAAATAAGGAAAGAAAAGAAAAGACAGTTGGAGTGAGGCTGGCCTCATTGTAATCTCTTTTCAACTGTGGTATCAATTTTATGTTCAGTTCAATCTACAGCCACCCTTTTTCCGTCTCTTTGTTTTATTATACCCTAAAAATGTTTGTATCTTCATAAACCCCTCTCCCACTACATAAAGCTCCTATCTTTGTCACTCAAACGAACTCTTTTCTCAGCCCCCAACACACAAACGAACTCTTCATCTTATTTTCTACGTGGGTCTTTATCTCATAATGAGATCACAAAGCTTTCTACTTGATGACCATTTTCTTCTTTAGGCTTTAAGAATGGCAGAGACTCTTGATTGTCAAGACTCAAGCCTTCTATGTACAGAGAACACAAACATTTGTTTGGGTGATTTTGATTCTGATACCGTGGATGAGTTTGAGTGTTCCCCTTCTTGGCATCACCAAGGCAATCACAGTCACACCATAGATCCTTTCTTTTATAGTTTTAGATCCAAATCCTTGATGGGATTCACTGTACTGAGTGATGAGAGAGTAAAGGAAATGATTGATAGAGAAAGTGAGCATTTGCCAAGAGGTGATTATCTAAAGCGACTGAGGAGTGGGGATTTGGACTTGAATTTTAGAAGAGAGGCCGTTGATTGGATTTTAAAGGTTGTTCTTTTTTGTTGTTCTTTTCATTCTCTGAAATGGGATTGGTTTTCTACTTCTTTTGATTGATTTTTCACCAGAAACTTCGTTCTGGGCTATCATCTCCTTTCTCGAACAATGTGGATTTTTTCTGCATTATGCAAATCTGGGTTGTTCGTACTTGATCAATATGTTATTTATGATTGTCCAATCGTTTTTCACTTTCACGCCGGATTGGTGATATCCTTTTGCATTGATTTTGGTTTACAATGCCTAATGGAAGATGAAGTCTTTGCTGACTGTTTGCTGATCGAGTTTCTTGCGTTGTGATCAACAGGTTCAAGCTCATCATGATTTTGGAGCACTAAGTATTTGCCTATCTGTTAACTACTTGGATCGTTTCCTATCAATTTATGTGTTGCCCGTAAGTGCAGATATTGTGTTCTTCGTTTTGCATTTTGTTCTTTGGGCACTGATCATCTTTATCTTTGTTTTTTTTCCCCACTTTTGACGTAATAGAAGGATAAGGCTTGGGCTCTGCAATTGTTAGCTGTAGCTTGTTTATCACTAGCAGCCAAAATGGAGGAAAATAAAGTTCCTCTATCTGTAGATTTACAGGTAATGATCACACTAAGTTAACTTATATGACAAATTGATGTATTCAGAAGTTGGTCACGCTTTTCTTGCTTCTTTCCCTGTTTTTCCTAATGATGTGGTTTTTGTGGTTAGGTAGGAGAACCCAAGTTTGTTTTCGAAGCCAAAACCATTCAAAGAATGGAACTTCTGGTGTTGAACGCATTGAATTGGAGAACTAGAGCACTTACTCCTTGCTCTTTCATTGACTATTTCCTCTGGAAAGTACATGATCATCAATATCTATCATCATCTTCTCTCTCTACATCAGTACAGCTCATATTAGGCACGATGAAAGGTCTATTTTTGTACTGTGTCATGAGGCTTCATTTTTTTTCTTATTTCTGGAGCTGTCTTTTAGGATTGAAGTGTTGATGCAGCTCTTGGTGGAAAACTAAATGCAGGAATTGATTTCTTGGAATTCAGGCCTTCAGAGATTGCAGCAGCAGTGGCAATATCTGTGTCAGGAAGAGAAAAGCTAGCCTTAGAAATTGATAAGGCAACGCCTAGCTTCATTCATGTAGAAAAGGTAAAAAGAACAAGAGAAAATAATATTAGGGGTGGTTCCCCACAAGAATGAAAATGCAAGATACGACAAATTTGCTTTTGCCCATGAAGATCTTGATGTATGATCTCTATACCATTTTGATTGAGTTCTTGAAAATGAGTCTCTCTTTTTCTTTTTTCTGTTGCCCCCTTTTTGGGAATTTTCTGCAGGTTAGAGTGTTGAAGTGTATTGAACTGATTAAAGACCGGTCACTGACTAGTGGGTGTACTGCTGCTGCTACTGTGGCAAGTGTATCAGCCTCATCTGTGCCCCAAAGCCCAAATGGGGTATTAGATTCTGCTGCATGCTTGAGTTATAAAACAGATGACACAACAGTTGTTTCATGTGCAAACTCTTGACATAATAGTCCGGACTTTAAGAGGAGGAAACATGATAGCAGACAATTTGAAGTGGAAACACGAGTCATGATTTGCCCCATAGATGATTCACTCATGGGAGTTTCTGTATGGTTTTTTAGCATACCCCTTAGTTAACGGTAACACATTGGAACAGAGAGGGAAAAAAAAAACAAAGAGCAGGGGTTTTTGATCAACTAATAAAGCTGAAGTTCAAGATGTGATCTTAGCTGTTTATATATAACTTAAAATTCAGGAAGTTACATTGGCATATATACGAGTGAGTATGCGTGTATGTTGATACTTTAGTGTTGCTATACAGTTTTGCTGCTGCAGCTTCCTTTTCCTGACAGAGAAAGAGGTGAAAGGACATGTAAAAGAGACTTACAAAGTTTTGATACTGTATGCTCCCAAGTTTTCAATACCAATTGAAGAATTAAATGAAGGGAAAAGACATTAGTTCAATTGCATCGATTGTACTTTGAGTCACAGTTTCTATCTATCCTTTAAGTATATACACTAGTTCACCTAAAGAATCAGCCATCGTTAAGCATTCTGTGACAAAAGAGTAAACTGGCTTGGAATGTGGTCCACAGGACTTTGTCCTGACTAGCTGACCAGTCAAGTGCAGGATTCTTCTAACGTGAAGCAAGATGATTGTTCAGAGCAATCGATGAACATCATAAACCTTGGAAATCCTGAAGGCTTTTAATATTTAAAAAAACTGAATTACTTGAATAAATAAAGTAAAAATATTTCTAGGAAATATAAGGCCGACCCTACTTCTTAAGTGGACAGTAAGTGCTGAGTAGTTGCTTACACCTGTTTCTTGTTTTGTCACCCACTGACCATCTTTTTCTTTTTTCTTTTCCATCGAGAGAAATGGTGATCTTTCTCTTTTTGTTTATCCTGTTAATTGTTAACTTCAAACGGCTTTTATTTTTTGGTAAATTCAAAAGGTTTAACAACTAAGGAAAACTTAACCCTTAGATGAGTTTAATTATAAAAAATTTAATTCGGTTTATTATTTAATTTATTTTATTTTAATAACTCTTGTCATTAAAAAATTAACCAATTTATTAATTAATCAGTTGATTTTTTTATAATAAAAAATAAATAACTTAATTTTTATTTAACAATTTTCTTTTTCAGTTAAACTTTAAATTCTTATAGATAATCTCTTTTAATCATATTTTAAATTCTTTAGTTTTATTTAATCTTTAGTCGATTTTATAATAGTTTAATATCAGCTAAACCTTTTTAATCTTAAATCTTTTGTTTTACTGGTTTAACTTTTGGTATAAATTTTAAAATATTGAAAAAACTTCTTTCAACCTTGGTTATGAATGTTATTTTTCTTTTTGGATTTCTAATAATCGTTAAAATTTGGAAAATAGTCATAAAAGAAACAAATTAAAAGAGATAAAACCACGGGATTTTTGTTTCTATTTTTATCTTTGATTTTCTGTTTTTGTTTTAAAATTAAGTAAAAAATCTTGTTTATTTAAACTTTTAGTTTCTGTTTTAGTTATGATTTATTCCTGTTTTCAAATTTTATAAAGACCATAAAAGTGATTTTTTCCTCTATTTTTGTTTTTTATAATATGATTTACTATCATTTAAATATATATTTTTTATTTTTTATTTTTTAATAAAAATTTGGAATAATTTAATTCAACATTATATTTATATATCTAATAAATTAAAATTAATTATCAATAAAATTATGAATAATTTTATTTTATTTTATTTATTATAATTAAATTATATATAATTAAATTTAAAATATATGAATATTCAAATAAAATTTGATTTAATAATTAAAATATGTTTCAAATAAATATTAATTTTTAAATTATTTATTTTATTAAAATAACATGATTTTATTAATAATTTGTTAATAAATATTATATAAGAGATTAAATAAATTTATTTAATTAAAAATATTATCTTTAAGTTTTATCTAAAATGTAATTATTATCAATAATAAAAATACAACTACATTAACATTAACAATCAAATATGTTTTTGTTTTTATTTGAAAGAAAAACAGAAACAAAAAACTGAAAACGGAAATATATTTGTTTGAATTTCTTTAAAGGTATTTTTTTTGAAATATAAGATCTCAACTATTCTATAAAAAAATATTTCAATTATAAAATTAAGATTAAAATTTTATTTTATTTTTGTGATTAAGGTTTTAAAATTTAAAAATAATTAATTACATAGTTAATCAGATAATTTAGAAAAACTAAAATTTGGTTTGGCTTGACTTGTGGAACTGATCACAAGAACTTATTCAACACAAGTCACACACCAATTAAGTGTTAAGCATCCCAATAACATAATTTTTTTTACATATGTGTACAAGACATATGAGACGATTCCATCAGAAGCAAAGCAGTAATAGTATAGTACACGTGTGTCTTGAAACTGCAGCTAAGTTCATCCTTCTTATCTTTATACAACTCTTGTGGCATCTTCTGATCACCATCAAGCTTAGCTTCCTAATCCTAATACAAACAATAATATTGTTTGTCCTTAAGTTTTTAGTATATGCCCTTATGGTGTGGACCCAAAAACTAGGTCTCACTGCCACTGCGAAGGTGGGTTTTTGGTGGGTGAAGCTTTAGCCTTTAACACATCTCTTGTGTCTCTGTCTCTGTGTCTGTCTCTCTATCTCTATCTGACAAACATCACAAAAACAAATAAAGAAAAAAGGGGTATCCGAGCTTAGTAATGTTTGTACCTGCAGAGTTGCCTGGACCGAGGAACTGATTGTTGACGGGACGAGAAAATGGAGGTGACCATATGTAAGAACGCAGAGTCCAAGACTAGAGCTTTTGTGAGTGTGCGTGGTGGTTTAGTGGATGGTTTTGTGTGTAAAGAAAGTAGGTGATGGGTAAAAGGGTGATTGGTTCAGAGATCTCAGAAGTAACTTTAGCAGATGGCAACAAAAAGATCAAATTTTTTAAGGGAGTGCCCATTTAACCAACGACAAGTTAGTGACGAGAAAAGGCTTTGCGTAACCCAACAAGTGGCAGTGTGGCACAGCTCATGTTAACCAACAAGGAAGCCGTGGAAGGTCTAAAGAGAACGGAGTTTCAGATGGCTATGTAAAATATGTGTAGCAGTCAGTCTTAGTCAGGATGCAGCTGGGGCGCAAAAAGCTGAGAGCTTTGGCTTCGTTTAGAACGATGATCGGTTGCTTACAAGTTAAGTAAGGGGAAAGTGACGACTTTGCATTTTCCCAATTTGATTCACTGCTTGGCTTGACGGGGTCAGCTTGTAGTTAAAGAAACAGAGGAATGGTGAATGTTGGAAAAGGGTTAAAGAAACAGGGGAATAGACGTTTCTTTCCAGATTTATGCTCGGAATGCTTATTGACATAGAAGTTTGCAGACTTTGCTAAGAGAGGGCGTTGAGAGGTGTAAATCTCCGATATTTTGACGGTCTATGTAGTAATACATACTTCCAATCCGACTTTAATTAGTCGATGTCTTCAACCCATGAGTGGTTTTAGAAGAAAGGAGTTAGCCTAGTGAGGGTTAACCAGTGGTCATAATCCCTGTGTCACCGCTCGATGGGTTCAAGTGAGTAAAAGTGTTCAACTCATTTAAAATTGACTCGTCAAATAATTTAATTATAGTAAGTAATTTTTGATTAATTGAGATGCTTTTTAATTGTATTACTACTTTGGTAACGAGTTGTACAAGCGTGTGAAAATTTCATTTAGATATTGGATAACTATTTAGACTAATGTTATTTGGATATTAGGTACTAATTAATTGAAAGAGTTGTATAAATGAATGAGAAAATTCAAGATAAACCAGAAGATTGTTTGACCAGTCAGAGGCTTCAAACCAAAAGTGATACCTTATCATGGTGTCATGTGCATAGGAGCTTGCAAGGACATTTTTTACTCTTAGCTGCATTGATCAAGACAAGTAGACATTAGTACCCGACATGGGAATTCAGAGGAGTTCAAGCATCTCAGGCTCCAAAAGAGCAATTTATTTCTAAACTAACATCAATTGTTCACCAATCACGAATGAGCTTCTGTATTAGAAGACAACATGGTTCATTGTAATGACTGCCGAATGGATCATAAACACAGACATAATATGTTAAAAATCAATCCAATATAGAGATAGATTCCAAGTAGCAACATCATCTCCAGTAACGGATTCTTTTAATGAGCGATCAAGTTCCGTTTGAGATTCTCAGTTAAGTATTATTATGAATGTGCCAAATAATTTCAAAACTGGCACTTTGAGCTACTATACACTGAAGAATTTTTGTCAATTTGGAGGAGGAACTCCTCTATCTTCCTTGTATTGTTTTGGTAGTTTGTGGTGAACAGACTAGCTAACCTGGAGTGCTTCTAAAGTTGGCAACCTATAACAACGGAAGTCATTGAAGCTTGAGTTCCTGACCTCTTTGGCATTAAAAATGAAAATAGTTTGATAGTTAGACGAAGTCAGGCTGGCCGGTTGAAGTTAAGCAACGATGCCACATCCGGCTGTTAGGGTCAACAGCCCTGGGATAAGCAATGACTTCAGGGATGGGAAAGTAGACATAGTGAGTGTTGCATAAGCCTACAGTAATTCCACTGTAACCAGCAAATGCACCATGGACCTGCAAAAATCCACAGTCCAGTCAGCTTTAGTAACAATAGCATAGCAACAGGTCACTGCTCCCGGGATTTCAACTAACTTCAGTCAGCTTCGAGAAGTCTTGAATTGAAGGTCACCCTATGTGCTAAGGAACACATCCAGTCAAATTTTAGTTCTTTGGTCATGTTTTCAAAAACAATTCTATATTTCTCTCCACTTCTTATAAAACAACTGTTCTGGTTGTCGATTTTGGAGGAGAGGAACTAATAAGGCCAGGCAAGCTATGTTTGAGCATTACAGGCAAGTTTCAATACCCAAAGTGTTTGAACAAGTACTCATGATTCCCTATTAACCGTGTACCTCTGGGATGTGGCTACTTCAGCCGTTTCCAACATAAATTTCGTACTGCAAGCTGTAAAGAAGGGGAGAAGTAAGTATGACTTACAGCATTCTGCCCAAGAACAGTGCATAAAATTCCATCAGAAGCATTTGCACGGCATGCACGAATCATGTATGTCGGATCAATATACTTCACATCAGCATGGATTCCAATCTCCCTGAAATATTTTTTCGTCTGGCCGGCAAAACAGGAAAGCGTCAACATGTAAAAAGATAAAGCTTTTGAAAGAAAGAACCCCAAACTTAAACTGACAATAATCTGAAGCCTTCTGTTATCTAGTTGATTCGATAAAGTGACATTTATATTCTAATAAAAGGAAAGACTAGCATATAGAAATGTTAAGACCAAAGTTCTGGGACTAATACATTGCCTTTAGATAACAAGACTAACTGCAGTTCTAGTAATATGTTCCCCAATGGACAAAATTTGCTAATTTGGCGAGCAACTATTAGACAAAACAGGCTTCATTCTTTTGATAAAATTCACCAAATTGTCAGGTGTTACTACTAACCGATTTCTCAATAGATAACCGATTTGCTAGTAAATGAAACTACTAACCTCTTGTTGGATGTGTACCCCAATATCTCCGAGTACAATGTTTCCAGATGCATCTTTAGCATTAGTTTTCTCAACAAAATTCTGCATCAAGTGTCATCAATATTCTCCTTTAGGAAACAAGACATAGTAATATAGAATCCGTCAAACACAAAAGACCCGAAACTAGCAGCTTGCCAGAATAGATAAACAAATATGTTCTTGCAACCCCCTATACCAGCTATATTTGTAATTCACATGTGAGAGAGATTCCAATCAGGTATGATGACTCAGAACTATAATAAAAAGTGTTTAGGAGAAGATAGGAAAGGGAAGTCTACAGGTTATGAGCAAGGAAAGAAAATGTTTTCAAATTGGAGAGAAAAGAGACCTCTAAAATTTTTCCAACTTCCCTGCTTCACAATCATGTACAAAATGCTTGCTCAATCATTGTGGTAGGTGAAGTTATAAAATGTATAATGGTGAATCATTTAGTAATTTACCCAAAAATGTACGTGTCAAGAAAAATAATAACATAAAGAACCTGTCCAGCTCCCTCAGCTACACAGAGCACAGCCGATCCCTTTGTCTCAATTAGGTATTTTAGATGTTTCAGAACACCATGAGGACTGTGCAAATGAAATGGCACCTAAAAATATGCAGATAACAATTACTGTAAGCAGGATTTTAAAAGCAAGTTTAAATTGTCTCAAGGTTCAAGTACCTCAGGTATTAAGCATATGTCAACTTGTCCGCTGGCTAACGCTGCATGCATAGCTATAAATCCACTGCTACGGCCCATCAGTTTCACAATGCCGATGCCATGGTAAGCACTATGTGCCTGTCCAACCAATTTAACATTGAAAGGGACATAAAATAGGTTTAAATTAGTAACAAAATAGTAAAAATCAGCTCACCTCAATGTATGCAGAATTTATTGCTCGCTGTGCTGCTTCAACGGCAGTATCAAAACCAAAAGTTTTGTCCATCAACAAAATATCATTGTCTATAGTCTTTGGCACTCCAACTACAGCCACCCGCAACCTTCGTTTACGACACTAAAACCACAAATGAAAAAGAAATAAGTACTTCAGAAAACTATATGGAGGACATGAGAAAGTATCTCTAATTCTAGGAACTACTCTTTATAAGATCTTCAATAAGTGCTCTAGAAATCCATTGATGAAGAAATTATCCAGAATGAAATAATATGCAAGTAATATCATTTTGTGTCAACTTCAAGAGGAATGAACTTCATCCTATCAATTTCATGCAACTCCACTTCCATGATAGTATGAAGACTAATTTAAACTACAACGCAGTTGCAACTCAAGACCTCTTCCCTAACTTAACAGCTCTCAACTCAGATTTTGTAGGCAATGCAGCAATGCTGTACTTTCTGTTCCCATCTTTGCTCATTTATGTTCTCCTGTCAAACTTACTGTATTATCTTCAAATAATATAAGCACCCAAAAGTTTCATCCTTTACTCTATCCACAATAGGGCACAAAAGAGAAGTACTTTAAAAGATCATTTCCTTATGATAAGTGACAATGGAAAACAGTAAAATGACAGTCTGAACAACCTCATCATGAATTGCATTGGCACCAGCATGCGTACCATTCCCACCCAAGACAAAAAGCATGTTGATTCCTCTTTCCTGCAGACTTAAGGAAATGAAAATCAAGCTACTTGAAGCTCTTTCCTGATACAGTTGTATTTGCCAATGAAGTGCACAAGAGTTCAAAATCTTAACAAACAAAAAAGGACTGAATACCTGCATACTGTCTACAATGTCACTAACATCGGGCCCTCCTCGTGAAACTCCTAGCAAGCTTCCACCAGAGAGATGGATATTTTGAACCACTTTTCTTGATAGCTAAAAGTAAGAAAAAATTCTAAAAATAATCAATTTCAAATTCATAAAGAGGAAAAGGTCTTGTTTAATGCTTCACCAATTCTTCTGCAATTATGATAGAAATATAAAAGAGCAGTATATACCAGTATCTCATTTAATTCCTTGTCAGAAAATCCACGATATCCAAAAGGAATCCCAACTATGTTTTTGACACCATATATTTCAAGTGTGATGACAATCTGCTCCAAATAAACCCCATATATCAGAAGAGATGGAACTTTAAACACTAAACATGTTATGTCAACCTCCAAAGAATGCACCATTTGCAGTAGAAAAGAAAAAAAAAATTGTCTAGGATATGCAATTCCTACAATTAGTTTTCATCAAGAATTTTGATGAGTATAAATAGAGGGTTGACATGTACGCATACTGACGTGTCTGATCACATCGTTGAGGCCAGGGCACAATCCACCACAGGTAACAATTGCTGCCTTCACTTCTTCTGGTTTGAAGTATATTTTCTCCCGAGGGCCAGCACGATGAACCCTGTAAGGATTTCGGGTCATATCAGTCACATTAGAAGATAGAAAATTTTCAAACCTGTTCATATCATGTATAAGATTCACAATTACATGTCCTCTAAATTAAAAGGCTGACAGAGAAGGATATTTACCATTGTTCAACCCAACTACAATCAGGATCAATGCACTCAGCTCCAGCAGATGTGGGAGATGAAAAATGTATGACCTGCATTAGGGAAAGTTGATGTCCATCAATAATTGCTATTACATTGATCGGTTGACCGAAGAAAAGTCCCAACTTTCTTGTAATGGAACTTCAATCTTCAAAATTTTAGTAATGCAGCCCTAACAGCCATTCGTGCCTGACTTGCAAATATTGGGAATCAAATTTCCATATTGGTCATTCTTTGGGTATTATTATCTAGTTGAATGTTAATCAAAACTTGAGAATTTATACTTCAGAAGAGAACACATAGGTTCTGAAGGGTCACTGAAAAATGGGAAGCAGTTGAAATGAAGAGGCACATCCAACACCATCCTTTTCATAGGTTTGAAAAAGAATAACTGACTACTAGTTTTTTTCCATAAGGATCCAATAGGCATGCAAAAAGAACTAAATCTTCGGGAAACAAAAACCCAAAATTTAGTTCCAAAAGACCGTATGACAAAGGTCAAAAACATACCTTAAGGAGCACCCTATCATTGTTATTGATATATCCATGCCACTTCTCATCAGAAGGATAACCATCCACAAAATCTTCCGTCGGAGTCCTGCGAATTTAAAGCAGTTAGGCTTGCAGGATCTCAATGAAGCAAGTAAATGTAAATCTCTTCTTTAACAAAATAATGCCACAATAAGAAACTTGCATAGAGTAAGATCTAAGAAAAAGAAGATAAACATATCAAGAACAAAGCAGAAATAAGACCCCAGTTTCCTCCTAATTTAACAATTCAAAATAAATCACTAAGATTTAACAAAATCAGCTTCGCTAAACAACTAGAAGAAAGCTAACAATTCAGTATGATCCCATAAAAAGCTCTTGAAAACCCAGAAAGTGAAGAAGCAAACAAAGCTACAAAATTCACTCAAACTAAACCACTAGTCCCTTCACAACCCACAAACCAACTTTACTAGCATCACTCAACAGAAGCAAAAACGTGATTATCATGATCAAAAAGTCACCTCATTTTGAGACAGAAAGTGGAAGGAATGGACTCAGCGTCAGGAAAGACATCCGTCAAGTGAGGGATATTAAACCTCCTCTCGAAATCCCTCCTGTACTTATCCTTCCAACCCGGGTCGCTAAATTCAATCGCCGTACTCTCGCTCCGACCATGTGCCGAAACACGACAACCCTTCACGCAGGAACTAGGACAAGCAAAGCCAAGGGATCGCCGGTGCCGTAGAGGAAAAGCCAGCTTGAGGCAGCCGAGGGAGAAAGTGGTGGCAGGCGAGAGAGTGTCCATGAAACGGTGGTGCTTTTCTTCTTCCTTCCGGTCTCTTTACCAGTGCGTGATCGTTGAAAAGACAAAGTGTGTTCCTCGTAGGCTCAGAAGACCGAGGAACAGGAACAAGGACATGTTATGTCTTTGCGAAGAACATAGTTCTCAACAAGAAAACTTGTCTTTTGCTTCACTTGTGAATCTGTGATATTATGACTTGGTCTTTTCTTTTCCCGTTTTCCTTTTTTTTTTCCATCTTCTTTTGTATTTCATAGTTAGATTGAAAGTCTTTGTTTCCGTTTTTATTTTTAATTTTTTGATTTTGATTTTGTTTTTAAATTTAATAAAAAATTTTGTTTGTTTGAATAAAATTAAATTATTCATAATTTAATAAAAAAATTTGTTTCATAGTTTCTATATTTAGTTTTAGTTTCTTTTAGTTTTTAAAAATTACGAAAATCATAAAAAATATTTTTTTTTCTATTTTTTCATAATCTAATTTGTTATTATTTAAATATATATTATTTAATTTTTAATTTTAAATAAAATTTATGAATAATTAATTCAACATTATATTTATATATTTAATAAATTAAAATTGATTATCAATAAAATTATGAATAATTTAATTTTATTTAATTTTTAATAATTAAAATATATTTCAAACAATATTAATTTATAAATAAAATTTTAATTTATAAATTATTCATTTTATTAAAATAACATAATTTTATTAATAATTTGTTACTAAATATTATATAAGAGATTAAATAGATTTATTTAAGTAAAAATAATATATCTTTAAGTTTTTTCTAAAATGTAATTATTATCAGTGATAAAAATACAACTACATTAACATTAACAACCAAACAGGTTTAACAAAAACAAAAAACTAAAAACAGAAATTGAAAACTACAATAGAAAAATTGAAGTAGAACCAAACGCCCCAGATAATTATTTAAAAAAACTCAAATTTTCTTCAATTTTTTAATTATAACCCAAACTTTAAAATATAGCAATAAAATGTTTAATTTTTTATTTTTTAATTCTAACCCAAATTTCAAAAAGTGGCAATAAAATTTTCAAATTTTTAATTATCTTTAATTTTAACCCAGTCTTATCTGTTGTTCTCTCGATGCCCTCAATCATTTGTTTTATGTTTGTTCTTTTGACGCCTCAAACTACTCTCGCACTACAGCATATTGCACCAATAACCTCTTTGTTTTTAGTTTGTTCTCTTGATATCCTTAGTGTGAAAGCATCAAGGCTACATAATTTGAAAATCGAAGGGTGAAGACGTCAAGAAAAAAACAGAAAAATGAAAAAAAAAATCAAAACATAAGGTTATCGAGACTACGTAATCTGAGTTAGGTCATTTTTGAATAACGACGTCATTTTAATTATGTGATTAAACAATATCATTTCATTAATCTTTATTTATTGTGTTAATTTTGGTTGACGTGTATTAATAGTTAAGGTTTCTAAAATACGTGGCAAATCACATCAATAAACTTAACGAAAACACTAAACATCATGCTAGAATTGAAAAAAATTGAAAGTTTATGTATTTTATTATTATTATTTTGAAATTTGGGCTATAATTAAAAAATTAAAATTTTTGACGCTTTAATGCAACTTTTTAAAGTTTGAGCTATAATTTAAAATTTGACAAAAGTTTAAACTTTTTTTTTGTAATTAACCCTAAGATTTAAGCATAAAATAGGCCCACATTTTTATTTGATTTGTTTTAAAAATATTATAATACTATAAGTTTCGGAAAATATTTTGTTAATACTTGGTCGGGTCGGTCGTGTTGGGCCTAGATTCAGTCACAGCGACCCGTGGGCCGATCGATCCATTCATTAAGGATGTCAAACCCAAGCCCGATCCATGATCTCCGTAACCCATTAGCAGGAGAAAACCTTCCATGCAGAAGTAGGAGTCTACGTGAAAACATAACCCTAGCATCCATCTCATATATAAGGTATGATTTCATTGTGAAAAGGTACGCGCAATCATAACCCTAGTTTCTCCCTGGCTTACAGCGTTCCCACCTTCACCAAAAGACTTACTTGATCGTCGGATGGGCTAATCGGGACACAACCCCCGACGTGCCTTCTTTGTTTTGCAGGAATTCCACACTGAGGCTCTCACGTGGGGCAATCGACTCATGGATCCAAACGGCAACGTTCAGTTCGGCCAGAATCCGGCAGAACCAATTGGTGCCCACCGTGGGGCCCGATTTCAGGGCACCACGTCCAGAAATACACAGGTCAGTCAGGCCGCGACGACAAACCCTGATGTAGCTGCAGTTGCAGCTCTGGCGTTACAGCGAATAGGTTCACGGCTACCTGTAACTCTACCGCCTGCACCCCATGTTTCCCACACGGAGTCGTCAGACCCGAATGCTCAACCGCAGCCTCAAACCTTGGAACAAGA